>JAAGEH010000480.1:8255981-8503308 GCA_011751065.1 Lasiurus cinereus
CTCTACAACTTCTACTGATCCTGCAACCACAACAACAGCCACCTCTTCAAGTGCACCAACTGACACCACAACTTCTAGCACTACCCCTGAGGCTACTACCACATCTGTCACAACTACTGGTTCTATTAAACCCACAACTACCAGAGCAACAGATACAACTTCAGTTGAACCTACAACTGAAGCAACAACTACAACCACTGCCAGCACTATCACGGAAGCTACAACCACAACTACTGCCAGTATGACCACTGAGGCTACCACAACAGCCATCTCTACAACTTCTACTGAACCTGCAACCACAACAACAGCCACCTCTTCAAGTGCACCAACTGACACCACAACTTCTAGCACTACCTCTCAGGTTACAACTTATGTCACCACTACTGGTTCTACTGAACCCAGAAGTACCAGAGCAACAGATACAACTTCAATGGAACCTACAACGGAAGGAACAACTACAACCACTGCCAGCACTACCATGGAAGCTACAAGCACAACTACTGCCAGTATGACCACTGAGGCTACTACAATAGCCACCTCTACAACTTCTACTGATCCTGCAACCACAACAACAGCCACCTCTTCAAGTGCACCAACTGACACCACAACTTCTAGCACTACCTCTCAGATTACAACAACATATGTCACCACTACTGGTTCTACTGAACCCAGAGCTACCAGAGCAACTGATACTACTTCAACTGAACCTACAATTGCAACGGCAGCACCCACTACAACTGAAACATCTACCACAATGACTGCTAGGAGTACCGCTGTGGCTACCAAAACACAGGCCTCGAGTACCACCTCTACCACATCTGCAACCATAACAGCAATAGAAACCACTTCAAGTGAACCAACTACTACAAACACTGCCAACACTGCCACTGAGTCTGCAACTTCTACTGAACCTGAATTCACAACAACAGCTACCTCATCAAGTGAACCAAATGCCAGCACAACTTCTGGCACTCCTCCTGAGGTTACATCTCGGTAAGACACCAATACTGCTTCTACAGTACCTATGGCCGCCACAGCAATAGGTACCCCTTCCACTGCACCTACAATCACAATGGCAGTCCCTGTTATAACTGAAACAATTACCACAAGTACTACCAGCACTACTATTGAGGCTACAAGCACAGCAGCTACTGGCACTGCTTCTACTCCATCTACAACCACTTTATCAGCATAAACCACTTCAAGTAAACCAACTACCACACCCATTGCCAGCACTTCTACTGAGGCTACAAACATAGCAGCTACCAGTCGGTCTTCTACTGAACATTCAACCACATTTTCAAGTTAAGCAACTGCCACAATAACTTCCAGTACTACCAATAAGGCTGCAGGATGTGGAACAACACTGCTGCTTCTAATAAACCTATATCCACCAGTCACTGATATAATTTCAAATAACTCTACACCACAGCAGCAGCCTCACTTCAACAGAACTGATTTCCACAACGACTGCCAGTGCTACCACTGTGGCCATAATCACAACTACCACTAGCCCCTCTATTTAACTTATAATCATCACAGCAAGCACCTACCACAACAACTAGCCACACCACTACTCAGACCACCACCCAATGGTTACTATCACTTCTATCTAATCTACAACACTATGCAGTCACTACCTTGTCACAAGTATAAATACCATCTTTTAATTTAAACTTACTGCCATAACTGCAAGCATTATTTCTTCAACTGAATGCACTACAAGTACAATTAACTTTTCTATTGCACCTATAGATATGTGTACCAGGTGCATATTAACTGGGCCTGTGATCACAACTTTTACTGAATCTACTGTTATGAGATTATAGTACTATTTCAACTTATCCATTCTGACAACCCCTGTCACTCCAGCATGAGGTACAACTATAAACCATTCAACGAATTCAACTGAAATATGAATTCAGGCACCAATACTCGTTCTTCAACTGAATGTACATTGCCCACATAGATATATGAATCTAGTGACTCAGTTAGTTACTGAATCTAGTTTGCTTTCTGATTCAACTAAAACATTTTCTACCTCCACTGCCATGACCTTAATAAAAATAAAATCAGCACAGATACTACTAATCCAACTGACTTTACGGACACAATAGCATGACTTCAGCTGAATTTATAATCTCCATAACCAATATTACCTGTTAATAAAAAATGATCATCATCTTTTAAGTAATCTATTACAGTGCAATTAGAAATTTCACTGCCCCTTCAAATGAGTGTATAGTATGACAGACAACATTAACAAAATATGTTAGTATCATAACTTTTCATATTTCACAGTAGGTACCATCACATTTATTGATCACACAGTCATGCTACCATTTCTTTGCACCATCATTTCTACTGTACTTACTACTACAATACCTAGCACTAAACCCTTCACCTGAATTTATAAGCACTGAACATAATTTCTGTTGACATATTATTCAAAGCCATCCATTACTTATTCATCTGAACCAAACACTGCCTTTATTAATAATAAATACAGTAGGTTACATCATCACTCCCACTTGGCAGAAATGGCAAATTCATAATGACCTTTTAATCGTAGTTGTAGTTAGGATGCCTGCAAATTAAATCTTAACATCCACTCCCATAACTTCCATACCAGAACCTGTGTCTACTATTGTTAACTATAGATGATTCTATGGCCAACAATCACCAACATGTAACTACAAATATCTGCTCTAAAATAGGAATTAGTTAATGACCAGTTCAACTGTCATTATAATGATAATGAATTTCATCCCTAAAAGAGCATTAAGATTTAACAATAACATTAATTTGATCTAACCATTAAATATGAAGAATCTCTATTTTGGGAAGTTTTAAATAAAACAATTTTCATACAAAATAAATCCAATCTATTTATTTATGTTGGAAACTTGTTATGTTTTAATAAAATGTTCCCAATGAAATATGAATACAGTCATTTATTATTCTAAAGTCTTAGTCTTTATATACAAATTCCATATGTAATAGGAAATGAATATTCTATTTGGTGAGAGTATATTAAAGACATGTATATATTACCACAATTTTTACTTTTATTTCATTTTCTCTTTAAATTATTTTAATTTGAAGTAATATTTATAGATGTGTTATTTTCAAGTTAATAAATTTATTTTCTATTTTTTATAGTGATCTTAAAATACATTGAGTAAATATTTACTTGTGCCTGCTATCTGCTGAAATGGTAGAAACTATTCAGAAAAAGAAACTAGCAATGCAGATAGTAATAAACTTACCAATTTCTATTATTTAGAATTTTTAAAAATTGACAAGTTTAAGTTAGTGTTACAGTAGGTACTTGTCTTCCACTGAAGTGGAAAGCAGTCCCAGTAAATCAGAATCATTGAGGATGAGCCATAAATCTGTATTTTTCAAAAAGTATGCAGATGGGACTGATAACCAATAGTTGAAGCAGTAACTCCAGGTGGGTATTGTGATTTGTTACATCTCTTGGATGGGATTAATGAAGTTGATAGAAATAAGAAAATATTTTTTTAAGCATTAACAAAAGTCTGTTGCCATATGTTGGTATTAATTTTAGCTGTAAATAAAGGATGGCTGTATAGTGAATAGGCACATGAGCATGGTTGGGAGTCAGCAGAAAGTCCTTTTCTTACTCAAAAGGAAACATGTATTTTCAGCAACTTAAAACAAATATTTTAATAGCCATTATGCTAATTAGAAATAATTTTTAACTTTTCCTTCAAGTCAGTTCTATAGAAGCACTGTGCTATTTTGGTAGATTACTTAACTGTAATTACATGAAATTAATGTATTAACACTGTTTAATTTTATCTTTTTTGCCTATTTTTTTCAATTAATGATACTTGTATTTTTTATTAAATATACCACTACTGGATTATTCTTTTTTGGTTATTGAAGACACAACTTTCTACTTTTTAGTTCCACATCTCTACAGAGATGTGGCTTCTGCTTAACCAGGGTGTGTATCTGGCAAGTAGTAGACAACAAATATTTGTTCAATAAAGGAAAATAGCAATAATTATAAGAATTTATTACCAAATAATATTTTTAGAGTTAAATAATCTTTCAATATACTTTTAAAAAATTAAATGTATTCTAATTAGTATTTTTCTAAAAGTTTTTAGTTGAGTACAACATATGTACAGAAAATGCATCAATCATAATTTATACTCAATGAATTATCACCAAGTGTACATACTCACACCCAAATTTAAAAAAAGGAACATTAACAGTATTCCCTGTGTCCACACCCAAATCACTACTTCCTTTTTGTCCCCCAAAGTGAAACTGTCCTGATCTTCAACACCATGAATTACTCTGATTGTGAACATAGTAGAAATTGAATGGCACTCCTTTGTGTCAGACATGTTTAGCTCAGACTTTTATTAGTGACTAGAGGCCTGTGCATGAATTCATGCACCAGTAAGGTCCCTCAGCTTGGCCTGCAGGATCATGCTAAAATTGGCTTTTCAACATCCCCTGAGGAGTCCAGGATTACGAGAGGGCTCAGGCCAGGCCAAGGGACCCCACCAGTGCATGATAAGGGCCAGGGAGGGACATTGGAGGGAATGCAGTAGGCTTGAGGGAGTGTCCGGCCCATCTAGCTCAGTCTCAATCAGCCAGACCCCAGCAGGAAGCTAACCTACTGGTTGGAGTGTCTGCCCCCTGATGGTCAGTGCACCTCATAGCAAGTGGTTGAGTAGCCAACCAGACACTTAGCATATTATGCTTTGATTAAATAGAATGCTCATGAATATTTTTACTTCTACTAATGATTGCTTCACTGTCATTGTAGTATACTAATTTATTGTATTACCACTGCCATGATTTATTTATCCATTTTTTTGTTGGCAGACACTCAGGTTATTTCTGATTTTGTAAATTATTATAGTGCTCTTGAAAAAATTGTTGTTTTATATATCTTTTGGTATGCACAGCCTAAGGCTTTTACTAGATAATAATAGCTACATCATGGAGTAAGAAAATGTTCAATATTAGAAGATACTTCCAAACAGTTTCTCCAATGAATTGCAAACTACCTATATTCTCATGGGCATTATGTGGAGTTCTGAGTACAGCACATTCTCACCAATGTGACTTTGGCAGCCTTTTAAACTAGCCATTCAGGTGGATGTGTAGCAATGTGTTCACACCCTCAGAGGAGGCTGCAGGGACATTTTGTTACCATAGATGGTGATACAGTGCTATTCTCTCTCTTTTTTCTTTTTCAAACCTCACCCATTAAAAATAATTATTGGACTTAAGTAAAAGTCTAATGACTATCTTTTGTCTTTTAAGAAGTGGATTTAAAAATAACTAAATAATGAAGAACATGATTGTGGTGCCAAAATAATTAAGCCTTATTTGATTTATTTTTGTGTATATCTCTAGAAAACAAAATCAGGCCAAAATTACTGAGATGAAAACTTTGATTCAGCATAGAGAAGAATGACCTAGCAGGAGAGTCAACCCAGAAAGGAATGTTAGACCCTAGAAAATGGATGAACTCCTGCTCACTATAAGTGCACACACAGGCTGAAGTAAGAAGAGTTCACCTTTTTTTTTTTTATTGGAGTTTGACCTAAATGTATTCGGTCCTTTGAGTTTGAACATAATAATATCCATTTATAAAAGCAGAGTATTATCCTATCTAATAAAATAGTAATATGCAAATTAACCATCACTCTGCTGTACCCACAAGCACGACCACCAGCCAATCAGGAGCAAATATACAAATTAACACAACCAAGATGGCTGCGGCCACGGAGAGAGCAGGCTTGGGTTTCCCTGGCAATAGAGGAAGTCAAGCTTTCCATACACCCTGGCTAGCGCAGGCCTCCACTCAAGGCTACAAAGTTTCAATTATAGAAGGTAAATAAATCCCAACAAAAATGGCTGTGGCCACAGAGCAAGCAGGAGGCTTGACTCTGCTCAAGGCTATAAAATTTCTATTATAGAATATAAATAAATCCCAGATACCAGAGCCTCCACTTGGGTTTCCAGGGGGTGTGGCCGGCCTGCAAACCATCACAGGCCCCTCACCCAGGTTATCCCATACCCCAGGGCAACCCTCACCCTGATCCAGGACAACCTTCAGGGCAAACCAGCCGGGCTCCACCCATGCACCAGGCCTCCATCCTATCTAATAAAAGAGTAATATGCAAACTGACTATCACTCCAACATACAAGATGGCTACCCTCATGTGGTCAAAGATGGCTGCCCCCATGTAGACACAAGTTGGCCACAAAAGATGGCCAGCAAGGAAGGGTAGTTGGGAGGGACCAAGCCTGTAAGGGAGGGCAGTTGAGGAAGATCAAGCCTGCAGGACAGGGCAGTTAAGGGTGACCAAACCGGCAGAGGAGGGAAATTGGGGGCAACTAGGCCTGCAGGGAAGGGCAGTTAGGGGCAAACAGGATGTCAGGGGAGCAGTTAGGCATCAATAATGCTGGCAGGCAGAAGCGGTTAGGGGCAATCAGGAATGCAGGCAGGTGAGCACTTGGGAGCCCAGCAGCCCTGGATTGTGAGAGGGATGTCCGACTGCCCATTTAGGCCTGATCTTACTGACCTGATCTTAGGCCAGTAAGATAAGGCCTAAATGGGCAGCAGACATTCCTCAAGGGGTCCCAGATTAGAGACGGTGCAGGCTGAGCTTAGGGATACACCCCCTGTGCATGAATTTCATGCACCAGGCCTCTAGTCCACAATAAAACACAATTATTATTTAAATGAACTTTGAAGTACATAATCAATAGTCAAATAGTACATGTACTACAAATTATAATAAAACTAGAGGCCTGATGCACAAAATTCTGCAAGGGCTTGGCCCTCATAGCCCCAGCTGCCTTGGTCAGACCTCACAGCCCTTCGTAGGCCTGGCTGACCCTCACAACCTTGGCTGCCCCAGCTGGCCCTTATACCTCCCTGCAGCCCTGGTCAGCCTTGCATCCTCTCGAAGCTTTGGCTGGCCCTTGCAACCCCATCTTCTTCTGGAAGGTGGTCGGGATGTTCTGCTGTTCAGTCTAATTAGCATATTAGCATTTTATTATATAGGGTTAGAATGTAAGCTCCAATAAAAAAAATGCTTGTTTGTTTTATATATTACTGTATAAATCCCCATTGACCAGAAAAATGTGTGGCACGTATTGTGTTCTCCATAAACATTTGCTCAATGAATTAAAAAAAAAATGCTATCAATAAAAACACATTTGACATTTTTAAATAACTCAGAATGGAATCTAGTACAATTTGAATTAAAAAAAGTTCACTGAGCCCTGGCTGGTTTGGCTCAGTGGATAAAGTTTGGCCTATGGACTGAAGGGTCCCAGGTTTGATTCTAGTCAGGGGCACATGCCTGGGCTGCGGGCTCAACCCCTAGTGTGGAGCATGTAAGAGGCTGCCAATTGGTGATTATCTATCATTATTGATGTTTCTATTTCTCCCTCCCCTTTCCTCTCTGAAATTAATAAAAATATGTTTAAAAAAATCATGGATATGTGTCAAACAGTTGCTTTTTTCCATTTTGAGTTTTAATATTGGTCCAAAATATTATCTAAACAATCTTTCATTAATTCTAAATACTCTTCAATTTTAATAGTTCTTCATTAATTTTAATTTTTGAAATGACATCTTTTATAGATACCAGGAGTTAAATTGAATAAAAAATATCTTAACTTTTATGATAAACATGAGAATGTGAAGTTTTCCTGTTTTTTAAACTTCTGCACTTAATGATTTTATGCAAAACACTAAGTGAATTAATACCAATTATGATAGTGTTTTGAAATATTTTGCACCTTGTGTGTATTTTTAATGATTTTTATACATATAAATTAATTGAATAATATTAGAAATGTAATTATCGCTAACTGCATTATATTTTTTAATTTCTGGTTTCTAGGTTACTATGTCAATTAAACAATAAAAATACCTTTGCTTAAGAATTGCTAAAAATCAGAGGAGAGGAGCTATTATACTGAGCTCAGTCAATTAGTGAACTATGGCTATTTTATTCGTCATCAGACCATAGTATAATTTAAGTCAAGAAGGTTTTTGTTTATTGGGGGGTGGGGGAGAGTTAAAAATAAAGCAGTTTGGGCATGTGCACACCAGGCTGCCTGACTCAGGACCCACTTCTTCAGGCCAGGCAGCACCCCAGGCACTGCACACACCTGCCCCTATACAATTGACCTGCTTAAACTGTCAAACACACAGTCTTCATGGAGATCACTTTTCAAGACTGGGAGAAAGAGCTATTTTATCTAATTAACAGAAATAAACACAGAGAGTTAAACAAAATGGAGAGACAGAAGATTATGCTTCCAATTGAAGAAACAAGGAAAAACCCTGGATAAAAACCCTGTAAAAATGAAATAAGTAATCCTATATAATAAAAGCATAATATGCAAATCATACTGGTAGAACACGAGTTGGTGAGGGTGGGGTTGGTGAGTAGGTGGCACCAAGACAACCAAGGCACATGCCAATGGGCAGAGGGAGGGGACCGCAATGGGGGAGGGGCTGGAACCAGCAATGGCAAAGGGGTGACGCGGGTGCAGAGCCAGCTGCTTGCTCACCATCCCCTGATTGATCTGCCAGTTGCCTCCCACAGAGGGAGGCCCGACTGCAGCTTAGGCCTGCTCTACACCATCAGTTGGACATCCCCTGAGAGCTCCCAGACTGAGAAGGCAAAGGCCAGGCTAAGGACCCCCTGAGTGCATGAATTTTCATGCACTGGGCCTCTAGTTGCATAATAAAGAGTTCAAGGAAACAGTATGAAGGATGTTCAACAACTTGAGAGTAGAATAAAGGAACTCAGAGAGCACTGCAACAAAGAAATAGAAAGTATAATAAAAAAACAGTGATAGCCTTAACCTGTTTGGCTAGTTGATAGAGCATCAGCCTGTGGACTGAAGGGTCCCAGTTTCAATTCCTGTCAAGGCATGTACCTTGGTTGTGGGCACATCCTCATAGGGGCTGGGCAGGAGGCAGCTGATCAATGTTTCTCTCTCATTGATGTTTCTAACTCTCTATCTCCTTTTCTCTCTGTAAAAAAAAACAATAAAAGTTATTTAAAAGAAAAACAGTGATAAAGAATATAATAACTGAAATGAAGAATGTATTAAAAGGAATTGACACTGGATTAGCTAATACAGAAGAACAGATTAGTGTGACCTGAAAGATAGAATAGTGAAAACATCCAACACAATAGCAAAATGGAAAAAAAAACACGTTTTTAAATGAGGACAGAACAAGAGATCTCTGGGATAACATTAGACACTCTAACATTTGCATTGTTTGGATTCCAGAAGAAGAGAGAGAAAGGGACGGAAAAAATATTTGATGAAATAATGACTGAAAACTTTTCTAATTTGGGGTAGGAAACATATCCAGCTTCAGGAACTACAGAGAAATTCAATAAAATGAATCCAATGGGGCCCATACCAAGACATATTCTAGCCTTAACCAGTTTGGTTCAGTGGATAGAGCGTTGGCCTGTGGACTGAAGGGTCCCAGGTTCAGTTTTGGTCAAGGGCATGTACTTTGGTTGTGGCCACATCCCCAGTAGGAAGTGCGCAGGAGGCAGCTTATTGATGTTTCTCTCATCAATGTTTCTAATATCTATCCCTTTCCCTTTCTCTCTATAAAAAAATCAACAAAATATATTAAAAAGAGACATATTCTAATTAAAATGGCAAAAGTTAAGGATAAAGAGCCAATCTAGAAGGCAGCAAGATTGAAACAGCGTCACATAACAGGGAAACCCCATAAAGCTATTAGCTGATTTCTCAGAAGCAACTTTACAGACCAGAAGGGAGTGGCAGGAATTACTTAATGTGCTACAAACTTCATCTATTATCTGGTAAAGTTATTGTTCACAATTGAAGGAGAGATAAAGAGTTTCTCAGACAAGCAAGAAATGTGAAAGAGTCTTAATGCAGAAAAAAAATGGGCCATAACGAGAAATAAGAATATATATGAAAGAAAATAATCTTCCTGGTAAAGGAAAATGTACAATAAACATTGACTCAACCACTTATAAATATAATATGAAGGTTAAAAGACAAAAGTAACAAAATTAGGTATAACTACAATAAATAATCAGGTGATGCACAAAGCTAAAAGATGTAATACATGTCAAAAAGTGATCTAAGAATGAATTGAATTTAAATGCTTATCATCTAGAAATATAGTGATAGATAGAATGAATATATAAGAAATTGTAACCATAAACCAAAACATACAAAAATACATAAAAAATAAAGAGAAAGGAACCCAATCAAAATATTAAATAAAATAAAAAATTAAGAGATCAAGAGAAGTGTCTAAACCGGTTTGGCTCAGTGGATAGAGCGTCAGCCTGCGGACTGAAGGGCCCCAGGTTCGATTCTAGTGAGGGGCATGTACCCTGGTTGCGGGCACGTTTCCAATGTGGGGTGTGCAGGAGGCAGCTGATCGATGTCTCTCTCTCATCGATGTTTCTAACTCTCTATCCCTCTCCCTTCCTCTCTGCAAAAAAATCAATAAAATATATTTTTTAAAAAAGAGACCAAGAGAAGGAAGGAATAAAGAAAGAATAAAGCAACAACAAAAGGAAGAAAATAGCGTTAAACATCTATCAATAATTACTTTAAATGTAAATTGACTAACTGCTGCAATCAAAAGACATAGGGTGACAAAATGGATAAAAAACAAGACTCATCTGTTAGCTGCTAAAGAGACTCATGTTAGAGCAAAAGACACAGACAGCCTGAAAGTGGAGCAATAGAATAATATAGAAACAAACAAACAAAAAGATGGGGTAGCCAATACTCATAGGCAAAATAGACTTTAAAATAAAGAATGTAGAAAGAGACAAAGAAAAACATTACATAGTTTTAAAGGGATTAACCCAAGAAGAGGATATGACAGTTGTAAATATCTATGCACCCAACATAGGAGCGCTCAAGTATATAAAGCAAATATTAATGGATATAAAGGAAAAAATTAATAGTAATACAATAGTTGGATTTTAATACTACTTCACTCAATGGATAGATTATCCAGACAGAAAACTGATAAGGAAATAATGGCTTTAAATGCCACATTAGGTCAGTTTGACTGAATAGACATTTATAGAACATTTTATCCAAAAACTGAAGATTACACAATTTTTCAAGTGCACATGAAACATTTTCCAGGATAGAAACATATTAGGCCACAAAATAAGCCTCGGTACATTCAAGAAGATTGAAATTATTTCAAGCATATTTGACCATAATGGCATGAAACTAGAAATCAACTCTAGGAAGAAAACTGGAAATAATACAAGTATGTGGAGATTAAACAGCATACTTCTATACAACCAATGGATCAAAGAGGATATCAAATAGGAAATAAAAAACTACCTGAAGACAAATTAAAACACAATTTTATAAATTTATGGAATACAGCAAAAGCAGTTGTTAGAGGAAACTCATAGCTATACAGGCTTACCACAAGAACCAGGAAAAATCCCAAATAAACAATATAAGTTTACACATAAAGGAACTAAAAAAAAAAAAAGAGGAGCAAACACAACCCAAAGTAAATAAAAGGAATGAATTAATAGAATGGAAATAAGCAAAATAGAGAATAGAAAATATCCATGGGAATAAGAGCTGGTTCTTTGAAAGGATAAATAAGCCTGGAACAAGACTAATGAGGGAGGCTGCGAGTGTGTGTGTGAGAGAGATCAACCAAAGGACTTGTATACATGTATATAAGCATAACCCATGGACACAGCCAGTAAAGGGTGTGTGTGTGAGTGCATGTGCTGGGAGAAGGGAAGGATTGAGTAAAGAGAGGTCAATGGGGGAAAAGGATTTCATATATAATACTTTAAACAATAAAGAATTTACAAAAATAATTGTAATAAAGATGATTTCACTGATATGTGGAATCGAATAAACAAATTCATAGATACAGAGAACAGAGAGACAGCTGTCAGAAGGTAGAGGGGCAAGACCGGTTTGGGTCAGTGGATAGAGCGTCGGCTTGTGGACTGAAAGGTCCCAGGTTCGATTCCGGTCGGGGGCATGTAGCTTGCTTGCGGGCACATCTCCACTGTGGGGTGTGCAGGAGATGGCTGACCGATATCTCTCATCGATGTTTCTGACTTTCTATCTCTCTCCTTTCTTCTTTGTGAAAAATCAATAAAATATTAAAAAAAAACACAAAACAGACAGTAGAGGGGAAGAGGGACAGAGTTCTTACCAGGGGGAAGGGTGGTGGGAGCAGGTAGAAGATAAAGGAGGGATAAATGGTGATGGAAGGAGACTAGACTTCCAGGGATTGTGCTGCTGCCCTCGCTGATCCTATTTTTCACTATACGATGAAGGGCTTGTCTTCTGGATCCTATAATGGGATTGGTAAGAAACACATAAATTCAGTGCTACCTGTCCATTCCTAAGCCTTGAATCTTTAATTTATTCCCTTTTTAAAAAAAGTTCTTTATTGTTGAAAGTATCACATATGCCTGCTCCCCACCAATTGATCCCCTCCAGCCCACCCTCAGACCTTCCAAATCCCAGGCCTTCAGCACCTTAATGTCTGTGTCCATGGGTTATGCATATATGCTTACAATGTCTTTGGTTGATTACCTCCCACCCACTCATCCTTCCCCACCTTTCCTCTGAGATTCTGCACTCTGTTCCTTGCTTTCATGAAGTTGTGTCATTTCAGCTTCATTAAACATAATCCCCCACTGTTCTTGTTTTATGCAACCAGATAAGCAAACTATTAGTGCTTCCAAGTCTCTCAAGCAAGCATGTTGGATCCAGAACTTGAGTGAGTATACCTGTATCATTATATTTGTGACCCTCTCTCTCTGGACCATTGCCCTCAGAATATATTCACACGTGTATTTCATGTCCTTCTATCAACATTATTCAGCTTTGTAATCCCACTTTCTGGGCATTGATTCCTGGAAAATAGCTTGAGTTATAGATAATAACACCTTCCAGTATTACTCATAATTGAAGACACACAACAACTTAACAGGTAGCTCAAGTAATTCACATCTGACCTAATTTCACACCTGACATTGACATTAAATGTGTTTTCTAAAAAGGATTTTAAATTAGTGGGGCAAATGCATCTGCTAAAATATTAAATGAGAAAAAGATACTGTATGTGTGTATATGCATAATGTGATCACAATTCAAAATACGTGTGACAAAAAAGAAGCTTTCTAATTCCTGTAGTATGAAAGCAGCTGATTAGTTCTGAACCTCTGCATATTTATTTGTAAAGAAAATAAGAGTAAACATTTAGAAACATTTTAATAAATGTTCCCAAGAAGGTACATACTAGAGCAGGGATGGGGAACATCTGGTCTGTGGGATGTATAAGGCCCATGAAATCATTTGGTCTGGCCCTTCCAAGGCATTAAGGGTGAGTTTGACCAAATATAGCAGGCTAGTTTTTAAGTTGATAATTTTGTATGTTCCCTGAATGATGTTATAAATATCCAAATGGCCCTTGGCAGAGGAAAGGTTCCTTACCCCTGTAATAGAACATTTAGAACATCATTGTTTATAATAGTAAAAAATGGTACCAAATTCAACTCCTATCAACAGAATAGATTAATAATTGTGATGTATTCAATCAATGGAATTTATAAAACAGTGGAAATGAATAAAATAAAGTTACAGCTGTGAGTGTAGTTGAAATGCAATATGGGCCCTCAAAAAAAAAACAACCCTGTATTATGTATAATAGTTTTTATATAAATTTTAAAACATGCACACAATTTTGTATATTTTTGGAATGCATTAAAATTACATGAGAAATATAAACATCAAAGGAGAGGGAGGAGAATATGATTAGGAATAAGGATAGAGGTGGCTCTATTGCATACAAAAATACTTTATCTCTGTGATATCATAGAAAGATATTTGGTCTTTGTCTCCAGTCTCTAACATGGACCTCCTAAATCCCTAGTAGTTCCCTGAGTGACAGTTTTGACAGGAACGTCTTTTGCTTTAATAAGAAGATTCTTGGCAGGTTCCTACCTAACATCATCAGAAAGACCAAACCTTGATCAGAAGTTTGAAACTATCACCCCCACACTCCAAACTCCAGGGAGGTGAGATGGGTTGGAGATTGAGCTAATAACCAATTATGCCTATGTGAGGAAACCTCCATAAAACCAATGGGGTTTAGATAACTTCTGAGTTGGTGACCGTATCTCATGTGCTGGGTAGAATGGCACACTCTGCTCCAGGGGACAAACCTCCTGTACTTGTGACATTTTTAGACCTCTTTCCATATCCCTTTCATCTGGCTGTTCCCACTTCTGTGTAACAGCTAGACTTTATCATTCTATATAATAAAGAGCTAATATACTAATTAGACCAAACAGTAAAACAACTGTCTGGACAACCTTCCAGGTGAACTTCTAGATGAAGCTGGAGCTGTGAGGGCCACCAAGGTCAGTGGGACTGCAAGGGCTGAGCCCCTTGCATGAATTTAGTGCATTGGGCCTCTAGTAAACTGATGTCTTAAGGCTGTTCCTGAGTTGTGTGAGCCATTCTAGCAAATTATCAAACCCGAGGAGGGGAATGTCAGATTGATAGCCAGTTGGTCAGAAGTATAGATGGTTCTGGACTTGAGATTGGCATCTGATTTGGGACAGTTTGGAGAGACTAAGCCCTTTAACCTGTGGGATCTGATACTAACTCCTGATAGATAGTCTCAGAATTGGATTAAATTGTAGGACACCAACTGGTATCTGACAAAGCTGGAGAACTGGTTGGTATGGAAAACACCCACTTAATTGACTTCAGACATGTTATGAGTAAAAACAACCCTGAATCTCTTAAGCTAGCTAAGATTGGGATTTTGGTTATTTACTGGATTATTCTTTATACCTTTTGTATGTTTGAAATATTTCTTCAAATACTATTTAAACAGTGTGGCTGGGGCATGGTGTATGAAATAGTACAGCGTGGATTCAGAGGTGAGCAGAGTCCAGCAAGTTCACAGGTTTGTTGGCTCTGGAAAAGATCTGGCCTTTTACTCCAAGGCTAATGGGCAGTCACTCAGGATCATTGAGCAGTCTGGCATTTTTGCAAAGTGCATTCTAGTCACCTTGTGAAGAATGAATCAGAGTGGGCATACATGAAAGTTGGGAGACCAATTACGTATGGCCTTCCTTGGGGGAGATAATGGGGCCATTATTCATATTTCAGCATCCAGTACAAGGTAGGGGACATAAGCAGCCAACAATGTGAATTACAATATTATAACTGGAATTAATTCAGGGATAGTCATAAAATCTCTTTCTCTCTCTCTCTCTCTCTCTCTCTCTCTCTCTTAAAACTGACATTACTGGCTATAAAATTGGTTATTCTGAATATAATTTTCATTTATTTCCTTACACAACATCTTACTGTTTTGTTCAGTCTCAATGCACATTTTTAAATTCACATCTGACATTTGTCTTTCCCCTTTGTCTATTTGACCTAGTATCTCTCTATTTTCATCATAGCCTCCTACTATATCCGGATCAATCTTTAGAATTTCCCCCAATTCCTTGCCTCTTCCTGCTGCTCTGTGCGTTTCAGCTACTGTCTTCTGAGACTTCTCCTCCCTTCTCTCTATGTATCCAGGTGTGTGAAGACCTTTACATTCTGGATCAGAACTAGCCTCTTGCAAACCATTATCAGCTTCGTTCCTCAAAGATCACCGCCTTGGTTTTCCTGATATTTTAAATATTACTCCCAATGGAGTAACCAGGAATTCTCAGCTTCACCTCACTGCCCTGCGTGGCTGCCCTCTCCCCACCTGCTCCTCAAGCCGAATTCACTACAGCCTCCTTCAGTCCTCCCTCCATTGCCATTATTGTCCCAGATCCAAACCTGACTCAGATAAAAGTTCTATGAGTTGCTTCAGCCCTAGTAGCTCTTGTCTTTTACATCCTAACTCCCACCCAATATGAAGTTTATAAAATAAGCACAGTCCCACCTTTGGACTAGAACTGCTGGCTCCTGCACTGTCCACTGTAGCCCTAGCAGGGCTATGATGTTCTACTGCTGAACATGTGGGTCTATTTCTAATCCCATATTTAGGATTGACTTCTTTCCCCATAAGACCCCATTTCTGTTTACCTAGTTATGGTTCTGGACCGCATAAGCCCCGATTTCTCTCTTTGCCCTATGTTGCAGGCTTGAGGTTTTCTTAAATTTCCATTCTGAGTTCCCATCCTAGTAGCCAGTCTATTTTCTCCAAGTTCTTAATGAAGTCTGGAGCCCTTGCTCTTTTTTGTGCCCACCCCTCTGGTCTGTGATCCCTTCAGTGAACCTGAGCTTCCAGATCCAGGGCTATGCTGTTTACAAGGAGAGAAAGATTTGAGTTGCACGATTCACTGTTCACCCACGCTCTGTGACTCTCAGAGGCGCTGGTCAACCATTTGCCTGATGCCTGGACAGAAGATGCAAGGTCAGCAAGGATGATGAAATCATTTTCATCCTGGGAGCGGCCAGGTCCGTGCTCTTATTTGGAGCCTGACTTCCAGCAGTCTCTGTCCTGGTGGGCAAGTCTAATTCTAGGGCTAGCCCCACCCAGCCTTGTCCAAGGATTGAAAAGAAAAAACATATATAAGATTTTCAGAGTTCTTTTCTGTTGAGGGTGGTAGTCACAGGACTGCTCAGAGAAGTATGGGTTTTCTTGTGTCTTTCTGTAATTAATTCATTTCCTTCTCTAAGGTGGATCCTGTTTCAGTGGGTAATTATTTGTTATTTTTTAATCCACACCTGCACTGATGCATCAGAGTTGATTTTTCATCATTCATTTTAATTATTTCTCAAGGTTATAAAGGGCAACGCATGTGTTGAAAAATATTCTTGGAGTTAAGCTTGTAGTATTGCAAACTCCAAAATGGACAGAAAACATGGAAAATACGTAGTAAATGTTGAACAGTCTGAAAACCAACCGGTGAGTATTGTTGCTCTATTTTAAAATTTTGCTTATGTGACAGTCTTGTTTTCAGGATTTAAGAGCAATCTAATCTCTTTACTACTGTTCAATCAATGTCATAATTTTGCATTCTTCTCTGAAAGGAAGAGTAACCATGTATTATATATTTGCCTCAACTTTTCATGCTATATCCTACTATATTATACTTTAGAAATTATTTTATATATTACTGATATAAAGCATTAGAAATATTTCTATGACCATATGATCTATTTAACTTTCTATATTTATCCCCTTCACTCAACAACTTTGGTTTCGTTTTGAGATTGTATTTTATGTATAATTTATAAATCTATCAGAGCTCAGATTTGTAGGTGTATTGAAAATTCTGCGATTAATCCTGGATATTGTCTTTAGGCCCAAGAAAGAAATCCTCCAGACATTTCTACTTTGTACAAAAGTATAATTTTTTGTTTGTTTTAAAATGTCTTCCACCTGCAATAGAGCCCTCACACTACAATAGTTAATTGCTTTTTATATATCTGGTTATGTCTGAACCAATAATCTTTGATGGAAATTTACTAAAAATTAAAATGGAAAGTTAAAATTCACTGCCTGAAGCATAAATGAAATGTTTTTCCTTTGCCATTTGGAGCTGTGGCTCTGAGCTTGTATCAATTGCCTGCAATGTAAGAAGCAAGTGTTGTGGCTCAGTGTTAATGGACTAAAAGGATTCCCAAAGGTGATTCCTGGTTCACCAGAAGAGAAGGGGTTTGTCTTCTTGAGTCATTGAACAAAGGCTCCCCCTCAAGAATGTTCTCTTTGTCGCTTCTGAGTTTGAGATACTAAGATTGGATCTTCAGGATGCTGGAACTTGCAAATGAAAAAAAAAAAAATCCCATGAGCCAAATATTGATCTTTTTTTTTTTATAGTTTTTCTCTAGATAGCAACAAACTTAAAGATCTTTATAGATATTTTCTTAAGTTGTTTTTACAGCATGTATCTGGACAGCTGACTATTTCACTTTACTATGCACATTTAGAGCATAAGCTATAAATATATTTTTCTCTGAAGTCTAAATTTAATAATGAAATTTAGGAATTATTTGAAGATTATAAATAAAAATAAAATACATTTTGGTGTTTAGTTTTTCTGTTGGGATGTAGGAGATCATAAGTTAATCCTTATAAAGTTATTGGAAGAACCTATAAAACTTTCTTTGGTAACTACAGCTAATGCACTTCGGTTGCCTCTGGTCATTGTTAACGAAGGCTGAATATTGGATTAAATATTATTCCCAGTTCTTCAACTATTCCAATTTTGCATAAAACCTCTGCCTGTACTAAGACTCAGAGAAACCTAACACAGTAAAAATATTACCCAGAAGCCAATCCTAGATCATAGGTTCTGCACTCTTAGTGTAGACACCACTTATTATCTTTCTTCTCTGAAAGGGATGGGATTCCAACAGGGCCAGAATATTCTGGAAAATGGTCCTGGTGAGTAAGTTTTACTTTGTTTACAAAGTGTGCTAAAATATCATCAGCCTTTGGCAAATTGGGTAATAACTAAAGCAACAGAATCAGCACTTAGGACAATAGGCAGGGTTGTTATTAAAGGTAAGT
Organism: Lasiurus cinereus; assembly: GCA_011751065.1. Lineage (NCBI taxonomy): Eukaryota > Metazoa > Chordata > Mammalia > Chiroptera > Vespertilionidae > Lasiurus > Lasiurus cinereus. The sequence continues at coordinate 8,274,562 of JAAGEH010000480.1, forward strand.
CCAACTGTTCAAATTTACCTAGTGAATAACATGGGCTTGGTTAAATCTTACTCAATAAAGCATAGAGCTGTTTTCTTTATTTCCTTGATATAGCATTTAGAAAAATCTAACCTAGCAAACATTTTACTTCCGAGAGCACTTCATTTTATCTATAGTAAATAACAATGATTTATTTTTTGCATTGTTAATGATAGTTCCTAATAGAACAAATGGCCACATACAATCCAGTTTGACAATTTTATGAAACTTATTGGTGGTTGGAATAGCCATTTTATAGCTATCTAGTAATATGTTATTAAATCAACATGACCAAAGACAACTAGTAGTCTTAACAGTAGGAATGAAAACATGAATACTAATACTAACAATAGCAATAGCTAACACTTATTGAGTACATACTCCATGTCTGACTGCTCTAACCCTTACGAAGTTATTTACTCATAAATCCTCACAGCAAATCTCTGAGTGGGTATTTTAGTATCCTCCCTTTGCAGACAAGCCAGGAGAAGTAAAGGTGCCTTTGACTCACAGCTAGAAAGTGTTATTATTCCATGAGTTGAAGAGCCGCAGATAATTCCACAGTATCTTTAAGCTGTAACAAAACTTTTTATCAAAATCCATAAATTCCTGAACTTATTCCTCTCTCATTTTCACTTTATCTTGTTCTGCTTCTTTTAGCACACCTCTTTCCCCCAAATATTTCCCCCTAAACTCACCCATGTTCAACCTGTATCAGACTTTTTTCTCAACAATATATTGCATTTATTGTATTATTTGTTAATGATGCACAAATCTGTTTTGTCTCCCTGTTATACGAGCATATAAATTCCCAGAGTAGAGACCTTTTTACCCTGCTGTATGCCCTAGGGGAAGCCAGCAAAGCCCTATCACAAACTGGATAAATGGTTTGTCTTCTGTGTCCCTGTCCTGGGCTTGCGAGTTCCATTGTGTAGAATATGGCATGAATCATGCAAAGTCTCTTTGTATGATAATTTTTATTAATACATATAGTGTAGTAGAGAATACATTATATTAATCTATTATCATGCTTTAGTAAAACAATATACTATATGTAGTACAGGGGATTGAAAAGTACTCTGACCTTAACACTGGGAGGTATGGACCCCAGTGCTTGCTATTATGTATATTATGGAATAATAATGATAATAATAATAATAATAATAAATTCAACTCTTTTTGTTTCAAAATCTCATTACCAAAAATGACCATTAACAGGTTTTACCTGACAAGCTTTAAGCAGTTCTTTTTTTTAGTTCTAACATTCTATTCCTCATATATGTTCCACCTACAGTAAATTGCAACATGAGAGTATTTAATACATGCTTGTAATATGATGAGATGATACACATTTCTGATTTGGAACATCAGTCGCTTACAAAAATTGGTTAAAATGTGATGTTTAATAATCTGTCTAGATTTTTTTATTTTCATAGAATAATAAGAAAATGTTTATTCATTTCAGAAGTCTTATCTTTATTCTTAAAAGTCACACTATTGTTTATTTGTAATAGTTTAATTGGATAAATATATTATCATATTTTTCTATTCACTTATGCTTTATCTCCACAGTCAATCACGTGTCCAAATGACCAAGAGGCTCAAAACTCTGCATGCTGGCGTCCACTTTCCAGTGACATAACCTGTGATATTTCTTCCAACTCAACTGGGATCTGCGTGGGCCCAAGAATCCTTGGACATTCAGGATACCCACACACAGAATCAATCCATACGCAGGTAATGTTGTATGTGTTGCAGCTTTTACCCAGGTTGGGATGTGCTCTAAAGGGAATGTATTTGTTCTATTCTTTCCCAGGAAATGTATTCAATCATTTAATTTACCCACATTCATGGTAAGCCTTTGCTATATTAGCTGTTAAAATTGTAAGTCATTGTGAGGCAGATCATAAGAAAGAAAATACTTTGTAGTCTCTGTTTTCAAAGGGCCAATGTCCTAATTGGGGATTGAAGTATTCACATATATAGAGAACATATGTGAAATTCAAAGGAATAAATATAAAGTACAAATGTGGGGTTGTGAGGGGCAGAGGAGCACATATGTTGGCAGTGTGCAGCTTAATTCACTAATTAGACTCTGATAGGAGAGTGGGTTATGGTTAAAGCTTCAAGGGTCCTACTCTATTGGTGAGTGCTCACTTTTCTTACATTGTTCCAGCTTCTGAACAATGTTGGTGGCACTTTCTTTTTATCTCTTGTTTCTGACTTCTGGCATATATGACCTTGATATAGAAACCTGGCTCTGTTCTGCAGATTTTTTCCACTAGGTTTGAAGCCTGGGCTCAGCTTTCCTTGGTTTGTGACCCTATTGGTTGGCTGAATGAACTTCACCTCAGGACTGTACCAGTATCTCTCAATCTTCAGCCCTCACTTAGAAACTTGACCTTGACTATAAATTGCTTATTCTGCTTGGAAGTTTGGCTGGGTTTCCCTGACTCTAGAATTCCTACCCTCTATTGCTTAACCTTGCTGTAGATGGGCAGTAGAAAGAGTCTGAGTCTTATTTGTTGATCCTAGGTTTAGAGTAAAAAGAGACAAGGACCTGAGAATGTCAACAATAAAGCCCCAAAGTGGATAGTGAGCCTTCAAAAGAAACCTAGAAGAAGATTCTAGGGGTTTCAGAGGAAATCAATGAGAATGGAATATCACAGAAGCAAAGGAGGGAGATTATCCAATAGAGAGAAAGAGGAATGGCCTCTAGTGGCAAATGCTACTGAGGGCTTAAATAAGAGAAGAGTTAAAATAGGTTACTTCTATTTTAATGAATGGATGTCCCTGATGACTTTATTAGGAGATATTTCATGGCATGACAGAAGCAGAAGCCAGACTGACTTGGATTGAAGAGTGGGCAGATGGAGACATTGCATTTAGACAACTGTCAGGAAATTTCATTTTCCAGAGAAAGAGAAGTAGCTAGATAGGATTTGGAATCAAACCATGCATTTTTTGTTTGTTTAAGATGGGGAGAGATTTGAGTGTGTTTAAATGTTAAAAAGAATCCAATAAAGAGGAAAGTGTTGAAGTAGTCAGTCCAATAGAAACGGGGAATCAAAAGAAAAGCAAGTGCAGAGGGGATGGGACAGAATGACAGATTGGCAGATCCATTTCAGGCAGAAGGAGGGCTTGCTCCTTTTGTGTAAATCAGGGAAGAAAGAGAGGTGGAGCCCAGGCATGTTTGGGATGAAGAGTGGGTTTGAAAGACTCAGTTTGAGGCCCTGGCTGGGTAGTTCAGTTGGTTAGAGCATTGTCCCAGTATGTGAAGGTTGTGGGTTTGATCTCCTGTCAGTGCACATGACAAAGAGCAACCAATAGATTCATAAATAGGTATAACAACAAATTGATATTTCTCTCCCTTTCTTCCTTCCTCTTTCTAAAATGAATCAATTTTAAAAAGTTTTTATTTGATGGTTTCAAATTTCCTAATGAAGTAGGCAGGATGTGAAGTCATTTGATGAGAATAAGAAGGGACAATGTTGATAACCAGAATGGTGAGCCGAGGTGTTTCTCCAGGGTTGTGTCTTGTGACACCAAAGAATGAGCTCCATGGACCAGAAGATTTAAGCAAAAGTGTGGAAAATTTATTACAAGCAGATTCAGACTCCCGTCTCTGGGGTGGGAAGCAATAATGGGTTGCCCACCTCAAGCTTTATAGTGCAGGAGTATATATTTACTACAAGCCTACTCTATGTCTATCTGTGTTAATTCTCACAATTGTTCTTGCCCAGCAATGGACCTGAACTTTCTCTGTTTCTATGTGCCAGTTCACTTTATTGTTGCAAGCTCTCCCTTGGTTTCCCATACCTCCCTCTTTGAGTCCAGAAACATTTTATTATTTCTGCTTGGTTGGTTCCTGTGGTCAGGCTGCTCATACTGCCATTTCTGCCCCTGCCTGTGTGCTACCTGCCTTTTTTTCCCACTGGACCCTGCCCTGTCTGCCTGCATTTTAAGTTAACATTCTCAATGTGTGTGTGAAGGTTGGTGGGGTGAAGACTACAAGTTTGAGGAGAAAAAAGATTGAGGCATATAATCAGAGAACTATACTGAGTAGCCAAATTATGATCTCTGAATGCATAATAATCTGGCAACTTAGTGTATACCCTATATAATAAAAGGCTAATATGCAAATTTCCCCCTTCACTAGGAGTTTGAATAGCAGGCAGGCCAGCCAACTGTCCATGCCCCCTCCCCCTGGCCAGGCTGGCTGGACTCCACCCATGCATGAATTCATGCACTGGGCCTCTAATACATATACACTGAGAGGCCAGATTATTATGATCTCTGAACACTGGGCTGAAATTAAAAACAATGAAAAGAAGAAGCTGTGGGAGATTTTGGGGAATTAGTAGGTGTTATTGAAATAATGGAACATAGAACAAAAGGTGGATAGGGTGGGATATGAGTGAAGCAAGGGCTGCTGGGCTGAAATTAAAAACCCCCACACAATCTTTATTGACGAAGGTGTTACATATGTTTCCTTTTGTCTCTCATTGACCTCCTATAGCCCACTCATGCCCCTTGCCCCTTGCCTCTCACCCCAGGCCTCCACCACCCTATTGTCTATGTCCATGGGTTATGCATATATGCATACAAATTCTTTGGTTGATCTCTTCTACCCATCCTGGGCTGAAGATTTTAATAAAAGTAAAGAAAGGTTATGATACAAATAATTGAACAAACAAGATGGAATGAGAGGAGATGGTGGTTAGAACTCTGGATTCTTGAGAAAGTGATGTTGAAAGTGGAGCAGTCAGGGTAATGACAATACCCAGTGGAGGATCAGGTGTATGGCAGAGAATTTACTAAAATGTCATTCTACTTACATGAAAAGATGAAGAACCCTCTATCCACTATTGGAAAATAGAATAAAAAAAGATGAGATATTGGCAGATTTTTATTTTTTCCAAAGTTAAAGAATGCATGCAATCAATTCCACCTGTATAAAACTTGGACTTTAAGCCTAAATATCTTCAAAGACTATCGGGATTCAAATGATGTTAATGAACTGGATTATACACAATACAAAAGGGATGATAAATCAAAAGTCTTTGTTTTTCATTACTAATATTTTTATTGACACTCTTAGGTGAAAGGAAATTGCTGCTGTAATTGGTCTCTGTGGAACATCTTTTTGGCTTGTTTTTTAGCCTGTGTGATAACAACAGCAATTGGAGTACTCATAATATGCCTGGTGAATAACAGAGGAAATGACAACTCTTCCATTGTTATCAAGCTGTCCCCAGACAATGGGGAGCCTGTAATTGCTATTCATGGAGAAACCTCTGCTGGTCCTCAATCGACAGTGACCACCATGTCAACTGAACCTACAACTGTAGTCACTTCAACAGACTCTACAACCATTTCAACATCTACTGAATCTACAGCCACAATAGCCACAACCACCACTTCAACTGCACCTATAACCTCCACACATTCAACTAAACTTACTACCACAACAGCCATCACTCCTACTTCAACTAAAACCACAGATGCCTCCATTTAAATGGAATGTACAACAATTGCAATTGTAACATAAAATTTTAATGATATTCCAGACTTACTAAACCAGAATCTTTAGATTGGAAATAATAAGCTATAATTTTTAAAACTTCATAGATGCTTGTACTATCCAGGCAGGTTTGAGAATCACTGATTCAACAATCATAGTCTAAAGATGATAATAGAGTGATGTAAGTTCTAATTAAAAATATTTAAAATCATAATCTCATTCTAGGTATGCAAGAAAAAGAATTAGAGACCAACTAAGTACAAAATAAACCTACTTAACTGATTACATATATGATCAAGATCAGAATGTTTCATTTATCAAATAGTAAAAAATATTTCCAAGAACTTTAAAATTAAAGCTTCTGCACAAATTTTAAATCATTTAAAATCTTTGAAAGTTGAACCTAAAAGGATACTCATTGTTAATTTTAACTAGCTGAGTTATTTTAATTACTAGAGGCCCAGTGCATGGAGTCGTGCACTGGTGGGGATCCTCGATCTGGCCTGCAGGGATCGGGCTGAAACAGGCAGTCTGACATCCCCTGAGGGGTCCCAGAGTGTGAGAGGGTAGTCTGTAAAGTTGCTGTCGCTCGAGCTTCTGCCCCCTGGTAGTCAGTGCATATCATAGTTACCAGTTGGTTGGTGGATCAGCTGGTTACCTAAGCTTTTATATCTATCTATCTATCTATCTATCTATCTATCTATCTATCTATCTATCTATATAGATAGATATATAGATATAGATATATATATAGATATGTACTTAGAAGTGGTGACATTTTAGTACATAACGTTGTTAATTTAGATTTCTTATAATGCAAATTGACCTTCACTTCCCTCCTTGCTGCTCTGATTAGGAATATTTTATGAGATGGTTAAAACATCACTGATTAGACCATTATATTTCTGATTTTGAGTTACCATTTTCCAATTCTTTCAGAGGTCTATTAATCATCAGAATGATAAATGATCTGAAGTTTACTTATACTTGTAAATAAATACATATACAGCATATTTTATAAAGATAAAGATTTCCTCAACCTCTAACAAAATTGGTCTTTAGAAATATACATTGAACAAATGAGTAAATGGTAGCTGATTTGTATTATGTAAGATCCATGACAATAGACGTTCTGTATTACCCATTATTGTATCCACCTGGCATTTAGTAGACCCCAATAAAATTTTATTTCAAATGTTTATATTTGAAAGATAATTTTAAGGCATGAATCTGCAAGAAAAGAACATTTAACTCTTAAATGTTAGAATTAATAAAACATTTTAGACAATTTTTATTTAAATTGAATCATTTCAATTCTTTTAATTTTTTATAAGATTTATTTTGTACCCTTTAATAATATACTTGATTATTTTCTGAATGCTCACAGTTTCCATAAATCTGAAGTTCATAAATTCTCTTAGTTCCTAATGAAGACTTCAGGTCACTGTTGATCATTAGAAGAGAAGCATTAGTGGTGGCAGGTGGAGAAAACAACACTGATTTTTAATAAATAAAAGCATAATATGCTAATTAGACTGGAGATTCTTCTTTACAACCTTCTGGATGAAGCTGGGGCTGCGAGAGCTGAGACCCTTGCACAAATTTTATGCATTGGGCCTCTAGTTTTTAATAAACTCTTAACAGTTCCTTCCCTAGAAGGCAGATATAGTTTCTAACCTAAGCATCCTTCTAGAATGTTCTCTCACTCTACCTGCTGAAACTTTATACTCCTTACTTGCTCTCTGTATTTTTGTTTCTTTGTTACTTATTTTCAGATCTCAGCATTTGCTACTTTGAAACATTATAGTATACTAGAGGCCCAGTGCATAAAATTCAATGTGGGGTGCAGGGGGTATTCCTCAGCCTGGCCTGAACCCTCTCCAATCTGGAATCCCTTGGGGGATGATAGACTGTCAGTTTAGGCCCGATCCCTGTGGGAAAATAGGCAGTCGGACATCCCTCTCACAATCTGGGACTGCTGGTTCCTAACTGCTCACCTGCCTGCCTGCCTGATTACACCCTAACCATTGCCCTGCCAGCCCGATCACCCCCATCTGCCCTCCCCTGCTGGCCTGGTCATACCCAACTGCCCTTCTCTGCACGACTTGTTGCCTCCAACTTCCCTTCCACCCCCAGCAGAGCTGGTCACCCTCAACTGCCTCCCCTTCCAGCCTGGTCACCCCATGTAGCCTGCTGTTCAGTCATTTGGTTGTCCCTCACTAACCTCCCTGCTCACCTGTTGTCCCCAAGCAGCCTGCTGTTTGGTCATTACTGTTACTGTGATGGCATCCCAGACAATTTGCATATTCCTCTGTTATTAGTATAGATTTTCCCTTCCTAACAATATCATTAAAAATTTAAAACATACAATACCTGGTATGATTTTAGCTATCTTCCAGGAAGCTCTTCTGAGTACAATTGCTTTAAGACAAAATAAAATTCTGTGTACCACATGTAATTTTGGAGTTGCTGGGGGCAGAGGAGCAATGGAAAGATATGTACACATGTAGTACATTAATAAAAAAAATTAAAAATAAAAGATTGGAGTTGCTCAAGAAAATAGATGGACACAGTGAGCAAGAGGGGAGTTTATTAGAAGGAATCGGGGGTGAAGCCACAACTGGGGAAGGTTAGGACTCAGCCTCCACTGTCCTGGGGGTTGAATTTTATGTGCAAAACCCGCAAGAAGTGGAGGAGGCTGGGGAATGTAAGTGTTCTAGCTTGATTAGATGGAGTGCTGGCCATTCAGGCTGTGGGCTGTAAGCGGCCATTGCTATCATTGGCCTGCTTTCTTGCCCTCCTTGAAACTGCCTCCTGTTGTGCTGGCTAAAGTCCAGCTGGTTGTTCCACAAAATGAGGCTGGGGCCACTTTCTCAATCTGGGCTTTCTAGTCCGCTTGAGCCAAATGTCCTCTGTGGCCTGTCACTTAGATATCTAATACTAAGCCAGGCAGAGAAAGATAAGTATCACATGATCTCACTCATATGTGGAATCTAATAAGCCAAATACAATGAGGGTAAAAAATAGACCCAGAGACATAGAAGCATGGACAGACTGTTGAACCTCAGAGGGAAGACAGAGATCAACCAATGATATGCATAATCTCTGGACACAGACAATGGGGTGGTGAGAGCCTGGGAAGCGGGGAATAAAAGAGGGGGCCACAAGTAGGCTAGAAGAGGTTACTGAGTGGAAAAGGAGGACCTATGTATTACTATCAACAATAAAGATGAAAAAATGTTATTACTTTCAGAAACAAATAAACAAAAACCTGTGGCAAACACACTCACCACACCTGATGGACTCTGATCTTTAGCTTCAGTTTTCCTGGATGCTTCTGCTAACTCTTTCCTCTTTAGCTGCCTTGACATGGTATTCTGGTTTTCTCATCTGGGTTAATATTTCTGGCAACTGTGATATTCTTGGAGTACCCCTTTTTTATTTTTCCTTCAGATCTGCAATGACTTCTATCTCTTACTGGCCCATACATTCAAGTCCTTTTTATTTACTGATCTAAGATGACTTCTCAGCCATTCGACCAAGAAGAGGCAGAATGTCATCAGAACTGGACACTCTAGGGTTCTGTTTCTGTCAGCACTTCTGTTCCCCCTCTAGGGTAAAAGGCAGGGTGACTTTCAATGAAGCTAAAGTTATAATACAATTTATTTCGGATTGCTATTAGATTATTGCTTGAGTCATAGCCACTTAATCTACATTAGAACAAAAGATGGCCCAGTGACTTTCTTTCTCAAAGCTAATATTAAAAGCCTACTTGCAGAAAGTTGTTGTTCAAGATAGTTTCAAGTGACAATACAAGCAATCACTTTCTGGGCCATTGCTAAAGCTGGCTCACACAGAGATGCTCTGAAACAGCTGAGTGCAGCCAAGGGAGTCTTTCCAAAAGGCTCAGATTTCACTCCAGTTAAAAAAAAAGACAACTATCAAGACCTTTTGGAGCTATATTTTCATCAATTCAACATTGTGTTGGGATTAAGTCACTTTAAGAAGACCAAGAAAACCCCTTGTAACTCTGATTTTCCCTTTGAGGGAACTGGATTTTTGAATGATTCACCTGTTTCTGCAATAAATAGCAGCATTCTGGGTCAACTCTGAACTACCAGCAAAGAATAGCATTGTCCTCCTATAGTTGTGATTCTTGGAATTTGAGGGACAACCTATAATCTTTGGAGTAGGCTGAGATCTTTTCCTGAAGAGAAACTAATTATAAAAGATTAAAGATAACTCTACTATTAGAAAATCACTGAAGTCTCTTCAAGTATAAGTACAAAGCACATTAACAGAGAATATGAGGAAACATAATAACTCAGTAACAAGAAATCTTCAACACAAATAATCTGTATAAATAAAGGCCTAGGTGACCATTATGACAGAAAAACTGGAATGACCAGTCGCTATGAAGAGTACAACACACTTTCCAGAGGCGGTGAGTTGCACCGCGCTGCAAGGGAAGAGGCACAGGCCTGCCACCGCATTCCCCTTCCATAAGGCCCCACGGGCGATCCCCGCACCACCCACTTGGGATAGCATGTGGCAAGCTCGATCGGGGTGGGGAGGCTCCAGCTGAGCATGCCTGCCAGCCCCAGCACCGCTGCCATTGCCTGCCAGTCAGCCGGCCTGGGGCTCCCGGGCTCTCAGAGGAGGGGTTACATCTGTACTATTTCTTAAAATCGGTTCTTTCAACTTCTAGCCTGGGCTCCCTCTCTCCCCGTCTTGCCCTTTCAATTCATTCTCCACTGAAAAATTACTGAAAAATTTTTCAGAGAGAGGAATCTTTCAAAAATACAAATTCTACTTTGTCGCTTAGGTGAATCCTCTGATTTCCAATAGCAGTCAGAATAGCATCTAGTTTCCTACATGAGATCTGCCCCCTTTCCTTTCCAGCCTGCGCCTAATGCATTTTCCCGGGGACCCACCAATCTTTCCCTAAACTGCTGGCTTTTCCTGGAACTCTTGCTCTTCTTTCTTTACCTGGCTTACTTCTTACCCATCTTTAAACCTCAGCTCAGTTGTTGAATCCTATAGAATGACTTCCTTAATATCACCAGCTGGGTTATATGGTTTGGCACCTTTCTCTGAATGCTCAAAGAAGTAAGTTCCTTTATCAAAGCACAAACCACACTTAATGTAATCTCCTTACAGACTGAGCTTGTTATGCCCAGAGTTCGGGGTCCCCAATAATCAACCACTAAGGAGCCTTTTCCGATGCAAAAGCAAAGAGTCTTTATTCAAACCCGAGTTTGGCTCTCAGCCTCTTTCTGGCGCAGCAGTGAGAGGAGAGAGAGAGCCTGGCGGGAACAATGAGTTATATGGGGTAGGATAATTAGGGGCTTAGGAAAGTGATGAGGGTTACAGAGATTGGTCACTTGAATTAGGGTCTTTCTGTGGTTTAGCCTTATTAGGACCCTCACTGTGTTCCTGGAGCTTCATTGGTCCATTCGGGTGGTGGTCGGGGAAGCTAGGACATTGCTGGCACACCTGTGGCCCCTCCCAGAAAAGGGCGGGGGTTTAGGCAGGGGGCCCAGCTCTATAGGACAAGATGGAGGGGAGTTCATTTCCTTTCAAGCTCACTGTCTTTTATCTCCTGAACCCATAGCACTTAGCATAGGACTACACCAGACACAAAGTTGATGTCAAAAGGTGTTGGTTGAATGAATGAATGAATGATAATTTTTCAGTAATGACCCAAGTTTTGTCAACTACATTACCTCTGGTGAAAGGTATGATGGAACAAAGCGTTAGGCAAGATGAATGTAGAATGCCAAGTTGTCAAGATAAAAAAGAGTTCTATAAAAAAAAGTAGTATAATTATTACAAATGTAAACTAGAAGATAAAGTTGTTGGGGAATGATGTCCTGATTATAGATTCTTTATCAGCTCACCAGACAAGGTTTAGTGGAGAATGTGGGTCTTGAGCAGGATATCCAATTCAAAGAATAATTCAGATTTTCCAGACAGAAAAAGAGAGAGACACTAATGTAACTTACCTATCAGAATATTATTTACACACTATACACTATCCAACTGCCTACACCAGCCTACTTCCAATTAGGAAGAAGATCTTTTAAAAAAAATGTTTTTATTGATTTTAGAGAGGAAAGGAGAGGGAGATAGAACATCAAAGATGAGAGAGAATCATTGATCCACTGATTCGTGTGTGCCCTACACTGGGGATCAAGCCCACAACCTGGGCATGTGCCCTGACTGGGAATTGAATCGTAACCTCCTGGTTCATAGTTCAACACTTAACCACTGAGCCATGATGGGAGGGCAGGAAAAGGATCTTATTGCTTCATCATTGTAGCTAAGTTGGCTTCAAGTCACTATGATCAATTTTTTTTTTCCAGTTTGGATATTTACCAGTGACTTCTCAAAGAAACGTCAACTTCTGCCTTAGTCAAAGTTTAAAACTAAGCTAAAAAGACAGAAATCAAGAATGGTGAAGTTGGTTGTAAGGGAACCTCCACCAAAACTCTGCAAATCTGTTAAGTGATGAAATGTGACTAGATAATTTCTGTGGTCCCTTAAGTTTCATATTTCAGTTAAGAAAATAGATGAGTAATTACAAAAGTCAAGACAATAGGCTAGAGGCATTGTTTGAAGTAGGAGATGACAGGTAAACTAGATCTTTGCTTTCTTTTTTTGTCAGTGGGAGGTAATTGACACCTGCATACAAGCAATGTTTGAAGTTATTTAAGAGTAGAATTTAAAGTGGTTAGGGCAGTTGCCAATAGAATTTCCTAGTAATTTATATAAAGAGTTTGGAGCTTTTACAAAGACAAATGGTCTTTGTAATTTTATATATATTTTAACATAAACTTGTAGGTCAATGAAACAAATTTTATACTGGATTTCAGATTCATCATCTTGCTAGAAAAGCTCATAAAAAAGGAAGTTATAGTTTCTGTCAAATGATAGCATGGTCATATTATTGTTTTACAGAACACATATGCTCTAAACATCCTATCCCAAAAGGTTAAACCTATAATATGAAATCATAATTGTTGAACTGAATCCACCCTGAGGTACATGTATCATAGTTAACTTAGCCTTAATTAAGTCCAGTATTACCTGAAATCTGCAACTACAAAAGACACTAAACAAAGTGACAAATATTTCTAGAGCTGGGATTGTGAAATGGTTGACATGGAATGGAAGGAAAATATAAAACAAGCCTATAGATGTTGACAACTCGAAACCCAATGAATAGTAGAAATATTTTTAACTCTTCCATTTTACTTATATTTTGAACTCTCCACCTGTCATGAAATATCTAGTTGTTTATTGACAAATCAATATGATAGGCAACAGTGCTTATTTCACCTATATTAAAATTAAATAGACACAATTTCATAAAGGCATTTGTAATATACAAACCTCTCATGGTGTGACCCAATGGTAATCACATAGATATAGAATTAAATTGCTTTTTTATTTCAACCACCAGAGAAATTGGTGGATTTTGGCAGATACAGAATCAATGTTACTTTTTCACATAATTAACTCTGCAAATAGCCAGGTAGAAGACAGAATGCATGATTTTAGAGAACAATTTCTTTATGGTTCTTCAGGACTTAGCTAAGTTCTTTGAACATCCTCTCAAATTAAACATAGTTTTTGCAGTCTATACCTAAAACATTCATATGTAGAATCCTATGGACAAGATAAATAAACTAGAAACAGACTCATAGATAAGAATAGACTGACAGCTGTGAGTGGGGCAGGAGGTTGCTGGGATGTGTTAAAAAGGTAAAGGAATTCAACAAAACCCCCACAACAATTCAGATACAGACATCAGGACAGTGATTACCAGTGGGAAAGTGGTTAGGGAAAGTTGAAGAAGGTACAGGGGGTATAAATGGTGATGGAAAGACATTTGGCTTGGGATGGTGAATACACAATACAGTATACAAATGATGTATTATAGAACTGTACATCTGAAACATATATAATTTTATTAACCAACTAAAGGCTCACTGTGTAAAATTGCACGAGACCCAGACCTGGTGCAATGCGGGACCCAGCATCAAGTCCCCTCCCACCCACTAGCACTGCATACCCAGCCCTGCCCACCTTGAAGATAGTTGAGGACAGAGATAAGAATAGTTTCCTGCCCTAACTCTTCTTACTCAGGAGCATTTTAATTGACCTTCGTTGGAAGATGAGAATTGAACAGAGCAATACTTACTTGTTTCCATAAAGAAATCATATGATGTTCAGCAGGTACCTTTTGGTGTTTGGTCATTACAGTGTGACAGCATTAGGGTTACTGGGTTTTTATAATATAGATGTCACCCTGATAAATTCAATAAAAAAGAAAAAGGAAACAATGGGCATGTTACCAATTTATTACAAATAGTGCCACATGCAATGTACATTGAATAGCCAGATTATTATGATCTCGAACACATAATAATTTGGCCACTCAGTGTATATATTAGAGGCCTGGTGCATGAATTCATGCATGGGTGGGGTCCAGCCAGCCTGGCCAGTGGGAGGGGACATAGGCGGTTGGCTGGCCTGCCTGCTAGATGAACTCCTGGTTGAAGGGACAATTTGCATATTAGCCTTTTATTATATAGGATATACACTGAGTAGCCAGATTATTATGCATTCAGAAATCATAATAATCTGGCCACTCAGTGTATACTCTAAAAGACTACTACTTTTTCCAGAAGATTTTCCTTTGCAGAAGTAGCAGAATAGATTTGTATTTGCAGTTCCCACATAAACCACTTAGGAAAGATTGGGAGTTGAGGTGGAAGTAGTCTTATTCTCTAAGAGTTGAAATAAGATGATGTGAGATGGCCAAGAGACATTTGAGGAAATGCTCAGAACCACCAGAAAGATGCAAATTAAAAAGACAATGAGATAAAGATAAAAAACAAAACATTAAAATGAGGTATCACCTCACATCTGTCAGGATGGCTACCATCAACAAATCAATAAACAAGTGCAGTTGTGGATAAAAGGGAACCCTGGTACACTGCTGGTGGGAATGAAGACTTGTGCAGCCACTATGGAAAATAATATGGGGTTTCCTCAAAAACTTAAAAATGGAATTGCCATTTGATCTGGTAATCCCACTTTTAGGAATATATCCTAAGATTCCCGAAACACCAATCAGAAAGAATATATGCACACCTATGTTCATAGTGGTGCAATTTACAATAGCTAAGATCTGGAAACAGCCCAAGTGCCCATCAATAGATAAAAAAGCTGTGGTACATTTATCCAATGGAATACTATGCAGTTATAAAAAAGGATCTCTTACCTTTTGAGACAACAATAGAGAGCCCTAGAGAGTATTATCCTAAGCAAAATAAGCCAGTCAGAGAAAGACAATATCACATAATCTCACTCATATGTGGAATCTAGTGAACCAAATAAACTGATGAACAAAATAGATCCAGAGGCATAGAAGCATAGAACAGACTGACAAATCTCAGAGGGAAGGCAAAGGTGGGAGAGTAGAAGATGAGGAGAAATTAATCAAAGAACTTATATGCATATATGCATAACCCATGGACACAGACAGTGCAGTGAAGGCCTGGGAGGGGGGAAGAAGAGAGGAGGCCAATGGGGAAACAGGGAAGCTCTGAGGTTCTGAAGGTTTTGAAAAATTTACATAAGATACTTTAAACTTGTTTTTCAGAGATTCCACCCCTGGGTAAATTGAATAACCTCTCGAGGTGGGAATAAAACTAAATTTAAGGTTCAGCAATTGTTTTTACTAAGCATGCTGGGACTATAAATTAATTGTGCCTACAGTTCCAAAGCTGAGCTGTACAGATGTTTAATCACCAGTGCTTAGTCTTGTGCCAAGTTTATAGTCCATGGTTCAGAAATGTTTGCTCAAGGTGTTGGATTAGATCTTGACTCATTCTGTCAATGTCTCACAATTTGGAACCCTGAGACTTTAGGCTTTGGCTTGTGTTGCACTAAAACCGCTGTAACCAAGGTGCCCCTTGAATAATGAGATCTGTGGATTCCACCTGGCCTTATGACTCAAGTGGAGATAATCTCTTCTCATTGGCCTGACTTTCATACCTATTTTGCTTTCTACTTCCTCTGTCCTAGTTCACCTTTTAATTCGTCCCTTTCTTCCTAACCTCTCCCACTGTGTCCTATGAGATACCTATTACAAACTCTCCTACCTTTTTGGTTTCTTTCAACAGTGATTCCACCATCTTTCTGTCTTAAAGAACACTGTCTCTTTCCATAGGATAACCTTTCTCTTTGTCTTTAGTAACTATGATTCATTACTTATTTGTAGCATATTTTGAGAATATTGGGGATGTCAATAGGGGTGAGGGGAAGGCAAACATTCTAGTTGCTCATCATTCTTAGCAAACCATTACTTATCTTTTCTCACTAAAACAGATTATTTGAGGCCTGTGCCACTTGGCTATCCTACTTTCTAGCCTCCCTGTGACCGTCATGATTCAGTTTCTGATCATTTTTATTTTTTCTACTGTCACTTTTTGTACATAGTGGTCATTTAGCCTCCAATAACCCACAGACCCTGCCCTCTGCAAGAACAACTCCCCCACTAAAAGTTTAAACTTATATTTTATACTCTAACTACAAACACTTCCTTTTCTGGATATCTCATTTTCTGACTCCCATTATATGTGTTCTTGAACTGCCTGTGACCACTAATGCCCTTTTTCATGAGCTCTAGTCCAAACCAGGCCCACAAGTGCATGCTGAGGTGTCTTTAGGATATATATGAGAGGGCATCTAATAGAGGGCAGATGTCTAGACTCCAGAGAAAGGTCTGGGAAGGAGGCAATGGTTTTGGAATTGCATTCTCCACTAGATTTACTCGGGGGTCATTTATATCCACTAGAATGGAAGGTATTTTTTAAAAGTCTGAAAATCTCAAGTATTGACAATGATATAGAAAAATGCTCACTCTCATACACTGCTTGTAGGGATGCAGACTAATACAAACACTTAGGAAAATATTTTTGCATTTTCCAATAAATTTGAAATATACATGGCCTGTAACATAGCAACTTCTCTCTCTCTGTCTTTCTCTAGTAATATCTATATCTATATCTATATCTATATCTATATCTATATCTATATCTATATCTATATATCATTTCAAACACAGGTTCGAACTCTTCAGTCACTTATACAGGGATTTTTTTTCAATAAATACTGTAAATGTTTTCTCTCCCTTATGATTTCATGAACAACATTTTCTTTCTTAAGCTTATTTCAGTATAAAATTCAGTATATAACACATATAACATAAAATATGTATTAGTTGACTATTAGTGTTACAGTAAGGGTGCCAGTCAATGATAGACTATCAGTAGTTAAGTTGGGGGAATGAAAAGCCATACTTAGGTTTTTGAGTGCACAGGAAGTCAGTGCCCCTAACACTCAGGCCCTTGCCCCTACAACCCTTGGTGTTCAAGGGTCAACTGTACTAGTATATCTCTTAGTGCCAGAAGACATGGATGAGATGTTCAAAGCAGCATGTTTTGAAGTAGAAATTTCAAAATATAAATAAAATTAATAAATAAATGCAAGTCCAGAAGCATACAGCTAAATACCTTTACCACTTATGTTTCTAAAAATGCAGGAGTATGTAGTCTAGCTATAAAGAAATACAAGGGAATGATAACCACATCATTTAAGGTTCTGGCTGTATCTGGAAGTAGAGGATATTATAGAGAAATGTATAATGGGGCTTCAATTGTATTAGTGATTTCTATGTATTATTATGGACAGTAGATACAGAGATAGGTATCTATATTATCATTCTTTGTATTTTTATTGTTATACATTTTTTATGAATATCAGGAAATATCTCACAATGATAACAAATGTCACCACTCTTCTACTTCCCCAACTTGTGCCATTCTGTCAGAATGGGCTGCCTGAAACACTCTAGAGGGGTAGTTTTACAGGTCATTGTAACAATGATCACTTCATTTCAGTGCAGATTCTGTCTCAGTCTCCAATTTCTGTTGATCAGGACAAAGCAAGAGATATACTGAAGTATAGCCATACAGAAGGACGCAAGATTGAAAGGATCAAGTTGGCTGAAATGAGAACGTGGGAAACCTTCATTATAGTGAAACATTCTGCAAAGTAGATAGTATTCTAAGACCAGAAAAATGATATCTAATACTTGAATGCACCAATTAACTCAAGTACTCCAAGTCTGTTGGGTGTCATGTATTCTCAAACAAAATTCTTCAGTAATTACCATAAATCATGTATTTATGGAACTTTGTAACCCCAACCAGTAATTTATCAGTTAGTCACCTAGTATTGAATAAGTTCTTATAAATTATGCTATTGGGTACAAACCACTCAGGAAATACATTTCAGAAATTGGCCTGGTCCCTGCCCTATTGAAATATATTTAATTACAATAGGTTGTGCTCAGTGCCATAGCAGAGCTTAGCTGGGACTATAATCTCTTCAGAGAGAGAATTATAGTCACAGGATTAAAATGCAGAAATTCATAGGTAATTAAAGGGAGGGCATATTTTCAGAAAATAGGTGTTGTCAAAAGAAAGGACATGTGTCAAATATCAATTGTCCGTATTAGTAGGTGAGAATTAGGAAAATGATTGTGGAGAATAGACAGCAGGAAGTCATCTACTAGATGTATAACCAAATATTAATTTGTTATAATATACAATGTTTGTAGACCAATTTCATAAAGTTCAAATAAAATATAAAAGTTTGGATGTTCATGTCATATTTGTCAAATTATTTATGCCCTGTATGTCATAACAAGAATGTTCAACAAACTTCCTTTACGTGTACTAAGCTCTTAATTAAATAATTGTTTGAAATTAGGTTAAATTGTTTATAAGAACTGGAAAAAATAATCTATAATGTAAAAACTTATATTTACAAATTGAAAGAGAAAGAAATATATATTAAATGTTCTGGAAAAATTGGTTAAATATTTGGGGAAAAAATCAAAATTGATTGCAAATGTACTAAAAAGTTAATTATTGAAAATCAAAACATAAAAAGCAGAGATAATTACCTTAACCTCCTAAGTTTTAAAAACTTCTGTAAGTAAAAATAAGTGCCTTTTAAAAACAAAAAAAATAGAAAAAAATAACTGCAACACATAGATGGGGAAAGTAATTAGTATCTTGTAACACAATAGGTTTACTAGAAAAAAGAACACTGAACCACAACAGTTGAATTGCCATAAAAAGTAAATATGAGAGTGAATAAACATAAACATGAACATTAATAAACATATAAATATATACATATGAATATTCTGTAAAGTGAATGTTGAATAATATGTAAATGGCTATTAAACAGAGTATAAAACAAAGGACATGACTACACACTCACACACACACACAATGTTTTTCTTGACCCAGTTAGCAAAGACTAAAAACATAGTCAAAGCAAGGAGGGCAGTCTTGTTACATTGTTAGTGACAGTGTCATCCATTGTATATTAATGTCATATATATAAATGAAATGCCAGAATTGTTACTACTTTGTAATAATGTGCATTTATATGCATATACATTGTGTATGTGTCTGTGTGTGTGTATAGTAAAATATGTCATTAATATTTGTTTATTTATATGCTAGAGGTTCATGCATGAGGGGGTGGTGTCCCTCAGCCCGGATGAACCCTCTCCAATCTGGGACCTCTTATAACCCAGAACTGCTGGCTTCTAACCACTCATCTGCCTGCCTGCCTGATCATTCCTAACAGCCTATACCTGCCTGCCTGATCACCTCAACTGCCTCTGCCTGCTTGCCTGATTGCCCCTAATCACCTCTGCCTGCTGGCCTGATCACCCCCTAACTGGTCTCCTGCCAGCCTGATTGCCCCCAACTGCCCTCCCTGTTGACCTAATCACACTAACTGCTTGCTCCCCTGCCGACCTGATCACCCCTAACTTCTTTTTTAAAAATATATATTTTATTGATTTTTTTACAGAGAGGAAAAGAGAGGAATAGAGAGTTAGAAATATCAATCAGCTGCCTACTGCATACCTCCTACTGGGGATGTGCCCGCAACCAAGGTATGTGCCCTTGACGGGAATCAAACCTAGGACCTTTCAGTCCACAGGCTGATGTTCTATCCACTGAGTCAAATTGGTTTTGGTCGCCCCTAACTTTTTGTTCTCCCGCTGGCCTGATTGTGCTTAACGGCCTCTGCCTTGGACCCCACCACCATGGCTTTGTCGGGAAGGAAGTTGGATATCTGGAAGATATCTGGTCGATTGATCTAATTAGCATATTACCCTTTTATTAGTATAGATTATTGTATATGTACATATACATCATACAATAAAAATTCGTTTAGCTAGAGTGTTTTAACTTCTAATATTTTGGTCTATCAACTTTTTTCTTACTCTACTGAGCTTCTGGATAACTTTCTCAGAATTCTACATTTCCCTATTTGGGAGTCCATAAGCAAGTCAACTAGCAATGGAAGAGGAGCAGAAACTGATCTTTTCTTTTGGTTTTTAGCTGATTTTCAACAACAAGAAGAAGCATAAGAAGCATAAGTGATCCCAATATCCACGCTCTTTGGACAACATATTTAATTTCTCTGCACTGTTATCAACTACTTTGAAAAGCTGACATTTCTGTGATTTAAAATTGGCACCATAACTTTGACATATAGGTAAACTTTCCATTTCAAAATTATTTACAACAGAATCCAGAAACATACTCTCTTCAGGTCTTCTAAGGTTTCTGAACAATTACATGGTGTGTGTGTGTGTGTGTGTGTGTGTGCATGCATCTGTGTATTTCCACTGGGAATATACCAGGAGTGGAATTACCAGATCACAATATATGAATATTTTCCAATTTACTAGAAAATGTCAAATGTTTTCTAAATGGTCTTGCCAATTTAAACTGTTGCCACCAGTATATTTTGGGACTTCATTAATGACCTAATAAAGTATTAGAATATTTCCAGTAAAAGTATTAGATGTCTATGGTTAGGTTTATTTCTAGATACTTGAAGTTTTCCAGTAATCTTTGTTTAAATTTTAGTTTTCTGAATATTATTGTTGGTATACAAAAATACAATTGATTTCTTAAATTATTTTTGTACTAATTTTGTATCTAATGATCTTGCTGAAATCTGACTCATTTTAATAGTTTACTTGTCTTCTTATTTCTATATTTATACTCATGCAAATAGAAACAGTTTAACCTCTTCATATCAATAATTTTCTATTTTACTGTGGTGATTAGGAATTTCTGTACAATATTGAAGAGTAGGCATTATAGTCAGAGTGGACATTCTTATCTTGTCACCTTTCCTTTTTACATCTCAACCCTTCCAACTGAGATTTCTTCCTTTCTGCTCTTTTGCATTTCTTTTAGTGAGTGTCTGTTGATGATAACTTTAAATAATTTGATTTAAACTTTTTACTGGTAGATATTTTTGCTGAGCATAGACTTCTATCTCACTAGTAATTGTTTTTTTCAGGGCTTTTAAGACCATTGTCACTGTTTTCTGTCTTTCCCTTTTGCTTTAGAGAGGGCGTGTCTTTCTAATAAAATGTAGTAGCCTACATTGAAAAAAAAAAAAAGATAGGTACCGATTTCTAATGCTAACTTTGTCAAGTACTTGCTACTCTAAGATTTAGACCACCACTGAGATGTTCAGAATTATAATTTGAAGATCTAAAGTTATTCAACCATCACATAAGAGTGGGCTCAGATACTATCAGATGACACTGGATTAATGAGACAGGATTTATTTTGGCCACAAGGGAATGAAAGAATGAGAAGGGAGGGAGGGAGGGAAGAAAGGAAGGAAGGAAGGAAGAAAGGAAGGAAGGAAGGAAGGAAGGAAGGAAGGAAGGAAGGAAGGAAGGAAAGAAGGAAGGAAGGAAGGAATTAGCAACAGCGACTTAAAGCATATTTACTGTTTAGTTAATTAGAACAGATAAGTTATGAAAAATGTCTTATGGCAGAGGAATGTATGCTTAAATGTCTTATGGCAGAGGAATGTATGCTTAAATGTCTTATGGCAGAGGAATGTATGCTTAAAACGTGTTACTCTAGTAATGTAAAAATACCTGTTACTCTAGTAATGTAAAAATACCTGTTACATATAAGAAGACATATCTGCTCTTAAATTAGGGTATGTGTAAGTATATTGATATTTTGGAAGTTTCTGTCACTAAGCATTCCCCATCCAAAGTTGTTGGCCTACAGGAAATGCATAACTAAAAAGAATTTTAAAGTCATTTTTTTCTCTAGTCTGTACTGCATACATTTGCTAAAGGGTCAGAGAGCATCACCTCTCAGGCTAATTTTGCATGCTGTATCATGTACACTTCTCTCTGTGAGAAATGGGAAAGAACCAAAGACATTCTTTTCCAGTTCCTGCTCATCTAAAAGATTAGGAGTCATCAGCAACAGTGACAATTATTACCTAATCTAAATGAAGATATAATGTGCTAAGAAGCAGGCAAGGTTTACTGTGGATAATCCTTGATTTGCATAATCAAGAGCTACCGAAGTGTATTCATCTCTTCTTTTTATTTTTAACTGTAGCTAAAGCCATTGAAATGTGTTTTTCCTTATCTATCTCAATGTAGCCACTGACTTATAAATAGTGCAGTAGGTTTTAGTCACCATTCATCTCAATTTACCTCGACCCAATAATATCAATATTGTCTTTTTTTTTGAAAGTTTTAAAATTAGTCATCACCATAATCCCTCTGCTTAGCCACAGAATTCTGCAATCTTTATAATTAAGGAGTGGCTTTGTGAGCTCTTTTTAGAAGCAAAAACTAAATTCCTAACCTGTTAGAAATCAAATTTATGGGATTACAAATAAGTTTTGTGAAATAAGGAGGGCAAGGGTTTATATTTGCTCAGAGTCATTTTTACAGTTGAGATAACATTCTATGTGTCATTTCTAAAGGGAGCAATTTTTTCTGTTTATTTTTCTCAACTGGTATCAATTTGTACTTTGGGGTTGAAATTGGGATTTGTTTTTTTTAGGAAATAGATGCCCATAAATTTACGTAATCTAGACTGAGTAAATACACAGTTATTTAACATAAATCCAGTGTTTCCTAACTTCTAACCCAGAGAGTACAGACATTGTTAGCATTGCATCTGGGATATCAGCACCCTCAGGATGGATGGAAAACAAGGGCAGTATTTTGGGGATACTGAAAATGCAGCCGAGCTGGTGAGTATTGCAAATAGTCTTTAATCTTTCATGTCTAATATTCTTGCTTTTGACCTTTAACACTTAAACCTTCAAGAAAATTAAGTTACATATCTTTGATGTTTACTATTACAGGAGGAACAGAATCTGAGATTTTATTATCACTAGTCACATTTAATGCGCCAAATAGTGCTCTCACATCATTTGGGAATTTTGCATTAGACTTTTTGCTTAAATTTTGATATTTATATCAGAAGACACCAGAAGACAAAATTTAAGTAGATGGTTTGAAATGTGTTTATAGCAAATGTTAACAATATTATTTCTATGTCTTAATATTTTGATCCAATGAAAATATTTATTCTTATTGGCCTTCTTGTATTTAAAGTGATAAGTTATGAAAAATGTCTTATGGCAAAGGAATGTAAGCTTAAAACGTGTTACTCTAGTAATGTAAAAATTCTATTTCTTAGAACATATGAAGGGTCTCATTCACCATTCAAACAAATCCCTTCATTTTACAAATGAGGAAAGTGAAACATTAGAAGTCCAGCTAGCCAGTGGCAGAACCAGAAATCAAACTCAAATTTCTCACATATATTCTATTCATTGTAATAGTCTGCTTTTCAAATATTTGGACTACTATGTTCCTAACAAAGAAAAATAAATTTTATAATTAACTTGAGGTTGTAGAACCAAGCCACAAGTGAAACAAAATAAATACAAGGCTAGGATTTGACATTGAATTGCTTTTGCAACTTGAAGTCTGTATCTGGGGATTCATTAACGGTACCACCTTAGCATTAATGTATAGCATGCCTTATGTGTGAAGGAAGCTGAAAAATGTCACTGCTTTAGTATTTCTTATACATCATTTTGTTTCTATCTCCTATTCATAATATATTAAATGAATTGTGGTTATGTTCCCATATGCCAAAAAATTTGTGCAATTTATTCCATTAAGTCATGTAATTAGTTAATTATGCTAAAAAACATGAACAGTAAAATCAACTTCTGAGACTATGAAAGGAAATAGTTAGAATTTCCCATTTTCTAGTAATCTGATGACGGCCTCTTAGGTCCCCCAAAACAAGAGCAGACGGCATTTTTTACAATTATTGTATGATTTTAGAACATTTAGAAAATTACAAAGAAAAAAGATTCACTCATGATCCATCCTAGAGAAAATCACTGCTAATATTTTGCTTTCTGTCTCCTATCACCCCAATCAAATGTAATTTTATTGTTGGTTGATTTATTTTGCCACATTAAATTTTTGTCTATTTTTTTTCTTGTAAAATTTCCATAAAGCTCTTAATTAAAATTTAGAGAATTGAGAGCTTATGCTACTGAAACCTTCTATCAGAGGACATTTATTTAAGCTGTCTTTTTGTTCTCAGTAAAGTTCCATGATTTTCTTTATATAAGCCCTCTGGTATTTTATATACTTAACTATTTCATATGTTTTATTACTATTGCTGTTGCTAATACACACACACACACAAAACAAATACTGTTACATATATTTTTCATATTTTAATATATGGGATTCTGTTTGTACAAATTGTATTATGTGGAAATAATGCTAGTTTTATCTTCACATTTTCATTATTGCTATATGTTGATGAGAACATCTAATAAAACAAAATAAATGCAAAAACAGAACAGGAACAGACTCATAGATGCAGAGAACATTTTGATGTTTACCAGATGAGAAGGGGATTGGGGAGCTGGGTGAAAAGATGAAGGGATTAAGAAGTACAAAATGATAGTTACAGAATAAGAATAAAAGCATAGCATAGGGAATAGAGTCAATAATATTTTAATAACTATATATGGGGTCAGATGGGGACAAGATTTATCTGGATGATCACTTAGGAAGTTAAAGAATGTCTAATCACTGTGGTATACACCTGAAACTAATATAATATTATATGTGAACTATAATTGAAAAATAAAAAAATGATTTACAATTTTAAAAATGGAAGAAAAATATTACCTAATATTGGTGATAGGAGATATTCTTCACTCCTGACTTTAAAGGAAGTTGTCTGACATTTCACTGTTATATATGATGTTGGTCGTTGGTTCGAGGTCAATATTTCTCCCCACAATTGGGAATTATTCTTTTATTTTTATTTCTCTGAGATTTGTATTGTTTGTCTGCTTGTGTCACAAGTGACTACTGAAATTTGTTGAATGACCCTTGGGCATCTACTGAAATTATTATTTATTTTTCTTCTTTGATCATTTGATATGAAAAATGTGTTTTTATAATTTATATCATTAAATGATTTTTAGAGTTTCAGATTCTCCTAGATTGGTTAGTTCTTCATTTGATACATCTTAAAGTCACATAAATTTTAATATATTTTATATGTCTAAGTTTCTGGTTCAAATAAACTACTTTATCCTTAAAAATCAGGTTTGGTTGTCTGTTTTAAATTCTTTCTCTGCAGTTACCCAGAAATCCACACTGTTCAAACTGCAGAACACACTGTTGTTGTAGATCATCTCCTGTGAACTTCCAGCCGCAATGGGTAAGGTTTGAAAACTGGGTGAGGTGGGAAGTTTTCAGTAGTCCTTTAGCACAATGACAAAACGAAAAATGGGACAAGCAGGCCCTGACTTAGACCCCCTGTGCAGGGCTCTCCTCTTCTTTAACCCTTCATTTGCTGCTCTCTTTTGGCTCTTCAACTCTTCTTTAGAGCTTCCCTCCACAATCTCTGGGCAAAACCTAGAACTGCAACCCAACCTTTTATCAGTGCTGTAGTTTGATTCACTTCATACTAGAGATTTCCCATTTTAATGTCTTTCTAGGCTCAATGAAAGTTCTTTCACTTATGTTTAATAAATAAAAATGTATTTAATAAATAATTCTCTAATTATAAATAATTATCTCAATAGATAATGTGAAAACAGGAAATAATGATGAAAAAAAGGAATACTTGTAAATTTTCCTTACCCAAAGATAATCAATCTAAATGTTTTGATATACCTATACATTATTTTTCTACTCATGAGGACTAATTAGATAACTTAATTTATACTGCAATGTTAGTAGCAGATAATAACTTCATGTAATATGTTCCTTAGGCAATCTACTTGCATTTGAGATGACACCTTATTGCTTTACTATGAAAGAGTAACTAAGAGGGAACATTTTGTTCTCATGGACTAGTGGACAAGGGGTGTGTGTATATGGGTATTTTTGTGCTTATTTGAAAGAGAGACAGGGTGGAGGTTGATACATTGTGCTTTAAATTATATCATTTGGAAAAGGTTTGCCTTATTCTAATTGCAATCACTTACCTAAGCCACTCCTATGTAATTTGCTGAAATATCCACTTACTGTAATCCTTTGCAGGTTACAGCAAAACCATGGTCACTCTGGAAAACATTTCTGGTGTGTCTGCTGGCCTGTCTAATTGCTACAACCCTCGTTGTTCTGGTCTTATATTTTGTTCATTTTGGCAAGCACACCATGGGTACAACCATCGTCATTCATGCAGATGGAAAGTCCAGTCATGTGATCTGTGAGCCTGGTTCTACCGCAACTCCTGCCCCCACGCCTGGTTCTGCCTCATCTCCTGCCCCCATCACTAGTACTACTGCTTCTCCTGCCCCCATCACTAGTGCTACTTCTTCTCCTGCCCCCATCACTAGTGCTACTGCTTCTCCTGCCCCCACCCCTAGTTCTACCTCATCTCCTACCACATCTCCTGCCCCATCGATCCTGCCTGAATCTCAGAGCACCCCACCACCTGCCACTGTGCCTGCATCTACCACGCAGCCAACTAAAACCACCCCAGAACATGAAGTCGAAATTGAAGATGACGAATAGCATTTTTGAGCCCTCAGCTCTCCTCAAGCCAGGCCAACACTCTTCCTCTGAAGGAGGAATGTCTAAGCTGTTCAGTCTTCTCTGCCAAGAGATTTCACAGCATTTGTCTTTACGAGATCTTGTCCCTTTTGCTCAATAATTTGCTGGAATTCCCACATGGTGATGACTCAGTCTTGGGACCGCCAATGTTTAAGTGATTGGAAAAGAAAAATTTCACTGAGCCTGGTTGACTCATCCAGCCGGGGACCCAGAGTTTTCTCTTCACCCCTTCTGTACAACCCACCTCGTTTATCGCTTATGAAGATTCCAGCTGCTGAAGAGGCCTCCAGGTGGACCTGTTCTACTTCACTCTCTATATGCTGGGTCTTAAGCCAGTATTTGCCACCTGTTATCGATTATTTCCCAGTCTGTTGTCAGCATTTGTATCCCAGTAGGGAAAGAAAGAAATGTCCAATCAAAGTGTCTAATGAGCATGGATTATTAGGTACCTATTGATCATTACAGAAGTGTTCCTCCTATGGGGAATGCAGAAAAAAAGGAATAGCTCAGTAAAGATAGGAATAATCAAGGAGGACTTCAGAGAAGGGCTGAAAGTTGAAAAGCAGCAACTTAAGTAGATATAATTTAAATAGAAAATGAGAGGGCTAAGGGGGTGTAAAAGATTAAAAATCAAAAGCACACTTAGAATATAATTGGTGATATATTTTCTATATCAGCATCTTTTCACTAATATTGTCAATATTATTTTCCATATTTAGTATTCTGCCTAATCTCTAGACCATGGAACTTCTACTTAGAAAATTTGAATGTTTAAATTGTTTTATACTTTGCCCTATAACTTTGAGGGCACATGGCTTATAATTTTCTATGAAACATGGATTCTTTTCAATATTACTTATAGTCTAAGTGCTTGATACTTAGTAAAAGCACAGAAAGATTTCAATCTGGAAAAGACTAGAGTAAAACAGTCTTCCCGTTCCACCCCCATCCTCAAAACTCTACAAAAGGAAATAAGAATGTACATTTCCCTCCCTCCCCCCAGGATAGTATTAAATCAATTCATTTCTATTGTTCTTGTGAAGAAGAAAGATTCATTTTACTAGATTAAGATGTGCTTCCCTAGATGATTTAAACTTTGCTTTGTGATCTAAAAGTAAGAAGAGCTTTCAATAAAAAGACAAATAAATTTATGGCTAAAAAATGTTGTTAAAGTTTTGTAGAAGCCATCCTAAGTAACTAGATGTTTAATAAGAGTTGCTGTTTCCTTTCTTTACTTTTAGATAATATAGAATGCAGTGTGATAATACAAGAATGATAAGTTTTTTGTGTTTAAGGAGAACCTTCTCTTAACAATGAAATTTCTACATTAAATCTTCAGTTGGAGGATATAATTAAGGGCATGTGAGATCATCAAGCTTCTGTGCTTTGTAAAACGAAGATGTGAATGAGCTAACAGATAATCTTTTGCTTTAGACTTTTATGATTTAATAAAATATTAAGATAGTAAACAGTAGTGGAAAATATCTTCACAAGTTAAAATATGTAACAAAAATTTTACAAAGTACTAAGAAAATGCTGTGAAGTGTGCATATTCAATTAAAAAGTACATTTTAATGCTTTATTTAGCAAATATTAAAGCTACACATGTTTTAAAATTCATTTTAAAAACTTATTCAGCATACTCAAATGACAGAAATCTATTTTAAATCTAGAAGCTTCTCTATTTAAAACGTATTCTACAAGCACTTCTATGAGTCCAATTATTTGCTCTTAAATGCAAAGTAATTCATGTGGGATTAAAATGTTAAGTTTTCAAATACATATTACCAAATAAGTGTCTAATTCACTTCTTTGGATGCCTTACTAAACAAAAAAAAAAGTTCTATTGGGCAGTTGGTACCCAAATATGTCAATTATCTATATAGAAAATTTGCTGTAATAGGTAGCTGCCCATAATGACATTAAAAAATATTTTAGGGAACCCTTTCAGAAGTTATATTATTTAAGCCACTCATTTTGATATATATATTGTAACTTAAAAAAGCTTTTGAACTTTGGAAACATCTCTACTTTGTAACAAATTATTTGTACATTTTTACCTACTCAGTCCTTAACTTCTTCAATAACCCCCTAAGCTTCTTACTAATTGCCATTATCACCCAGATGTGATATTGTAGACTTTGATACAGTGCTACAAACAAGTCTAACATGTTTCTAGATCGTCACTTCTGATTTTGTCATAGCATCATGAGAGCATATATATATATATATATATATATATATATATATATATAATGATTTCATAGAGGAAGGGATAAGGAGAGAGAGAGAGAAACATTAATGATGAGAGAGAATCATTGATTGGCTGCCTCCTGCATGCCCTCTTCTGGGGATAGAATCCATAATCTGGGCATGTGTCTTTGACTGGAATTGAACCTAGGACCTTTCTGTCTGTAGGCCAATGAGCAACTCACTAAGCCAAACTAGCCAGTACCATGAGAGAATTTTTGAAATTTTGTTAAAGTCTCTCTTTTCCCTTCAAAATGGTCCCTACCATCAAACAGTTTCTTCCTCAAATCAAATGCAACATTCACCATTTCCTCTCACCAGTTTCAATTAAAAAAACAAAATTTTTTTTTCCTATTTACCCTGACTTCATATGAGGCTTCCTCCTCATTGCTTTCACACTTACCACACAGGATGAATTTTCAAATGTCCATAATGTGCCCTGGCTGTTGTTGCTCAGTGGTTGAGTATCAACCATAGGGGGTGTGCAGGAGGCAGCTGATCAATGATTCTCATCATTGATGTTTCTATCTCTCTCACCTTATCTCCTCTCTGAAATCAATAAAAATATATTTTAAAAAAGTTTAAATGTCCATAATGTACCTCAAGGCAAGGCACAAACAAAACAAAAATATGGTAGATTAACAACAAAAAGGAGAAACTGACATAATTGTGCACAGAGGGAGAACCACTAAGATGGCAGAGCAGCCTCTGTCCCCCCCTACAAAGGTCACCTGTTGACAGCTCCTCATGAAGGAAAATAGCTCTGGAAGAGCTTGGGAGTCCACTGAAGAAACTTCAGCAACATAGCAGAACAACAACAAAAACCAGAGTAATTGCAAACACAGAGCAGGAAAACAGTTTAATTTTGCCTGAATCATCCCATCTCCCATGGAGGCATTGTTTAGTGCCCAAGGGAATTTTCCAGCTTGAAAAAGCTTCCCTTGCCAGGAAAAGATGAGCAGGGTGAGCAGGCAGCTCCCCAGCCCTTCCAGGCATCACTCAAAGATCCGGCTTAGGTTTTGCCCCACCCAGGCTGCAAAGCCGAGGCATGAAGAGATGGCTAGGAACACGAAGAAAAGCACTGGGTACTATGCAGGCGGAGCCATCATGGTTTGCAGCAACCCGTTCTACAGATAAATCCAGTGGATTTTGCCTCTGAAGAAGGAACCAGTGAGCAGCGCAGCTCAGAGGACCACCTACAGATTTCATCAGTTTTCGCTCCCCAACTACTCAAGCCACCAGAGTTCCCGAGTTTCTCCTCACTTCCTCAAATCCCTGCTCCCACTGGAGCTTGGTAACTGCACTGTGGCTCTGGGAGTGCAAGATACCAGCCGGACCTTCACAGCCGATGCCCAACCTTGTGTGCTTGGGGAGAGCCTCTCCAGCTGAGCAGAAACACTCAGCAAGCCTGATGCCAGTCGCAGACCCCCACTGCTGTGTCCATCGCTGGGGGCAGACTGTGTTGCCATGGGAGAACACAGTGACCGCCAAGGCCCCACAGCTGCTTATAGTCTCAAATCAGGTCTTGTCTTCTGTCACTGGCCTGCACCACTGTGCTTTCCTCTAGCTAGCCATTCCAGCTGTGCATTTCCCCAGCCCAACTCCTGACACTAGCCTTCATTGCAGTGCACCTATAGTGAAATACAGCAGCCTGAATAGTATACACGGCCAATCAGGACCCTTGCAGCTACTCATGTGTCTGTAGTTAGCTGCAGCCTGGCTGCCTTCCCTGGCCCCCACCACTGTGTGTGTCTGCAAAAGGCCCCTGCCACGACACAGGCACCTGAAGCTGGCCCCTGCAGACAAGTGTGTATACACCACTATCTTTGGCCACACCTGCTGCCTTCTGTGGAACATAGTCACTGCATCTGAAGATGCTGCTGAAGACCCCAACAGCCCTTGAAGCCATTGCAGACTCCTGGCTGTGCTTCCAAGGAACCACACGGTTGTTAATGTTGTGGATTCTATTGGCCTCAAAGAGACAGCATGTTCTCCTGACCCCTGGCCACCACAGACTTGCGCCCTACACCATTAGACTTGGTTCTCAATGTGCTGCAATATGTCCCTACCCACACATAAGAGTCCTCCCATACTGAAGTCATTTCATAAAGTCTGAAGAGGTGACTCCTTCTTCAAATGTTGCAGACACCTATACAAGGCTACTGAAATCATGGAGAATTAGAGAAACATGAATCTACCAAAAGAATACAGTAAACTTCCAGTAGCTGGCCTGAAAGAAACAGATTTCTAGGAATTACGCAACAAAAAGATTCAAACTACTTGTTCTGATGATTCTCAGAGAACTATAAGTTACACAGATACATACTTTAGCAACATCAGAAAAACAATTGACAGAAAACATAAAATAAGAACCAAATATAAATTTTGGAGCTGAAGGACTTCATGACTGAACTAAAGGATTCAATAGAGAGCTTCAATAGTAAACTTGACCAAGCAGAAAAAGGAATCAGGAACCATGAGGACAGATTATTTGACATTATACAATAAGAGGAGAAGAAGAGTGAAAAAATCTATGTGATCTATATGGGATACATAAAAAACAATCAGTTTAAAAATTATTATTAGAGTTCTAGAAAGAAAGAACTTTTTTGAGAGCAAAAAATGAACATAAAGCTTATTTAGAGAAATAGGGCTGAGAACTCTTCCCAAATCTGGGAAGATATTTGGGCATCAAAGTTCATGAAACTCATAGGTCACTAAAGAAATGCAAATAAAAAATATCTTCTTTAAGACATATTATAATACAACTGTCAAAGTAAGAAGAGCTTTTTAATAAAAAGACAAATAAATTTCACTTCATATTCTTAATCCTTCTATGAGCCTCAGGTACTCTTTTATAAACATTCTGACAGTTGTAAAGTGCTAACAGGGTCTACTAATCATGAATCAGCTATAGTTAATTACAGGGTTAAAGGGATCTGACCTCAGGTGCCAACCACAGCAGCTGAGGATTCAGGTCTCCAGGAGTTTCACCTGGCACAGGTGAGCATCAAAACTCCTCCTAGATGGAAGAAAACGATGCCATAAGCCTGTGGGCAACCCCTCAGAGCCCAGCCCTGTTCCTGGAATGGAAAAACTTACAAAGCAAGATGTTACAGTTCTGACTACATCCCAAAAACCTCAATCAGGAAGAGATCATGGAGATTATCTCATCCAAACTCTTCCCTTTTGAGATAAAGATCCCGAAGCTAAAATAAAGTTTAAGTGCTGGCACAGTGTAAAGGACTTTAACTCTGTAAGCTTTCCAGACAGTGTATTGGAGGTAACGCTGAAATGACATGATTCATCTCAGGCTCTGCACTAACATGAAACCTTTTCTGATTTCCATTTTGACTTTCATCCTGTATTTAACTCAGTTTTTATTAATATCTCATTTTAATCTATTTTTTTGAGTTTGAAGAAAAAAAATCATGTACTCGATGGAATTTTATTCTTCATATTTTTAAAGCATATCTTCAAATTTTTAAATTTTTTTCCTAGAACCAGGTTTTCTTCTTTTCAGTTCTCAAAGGGTTTTGTCTCTAAATATAATACATAGAGTAATTAAAGTGTACAAAGTCTAAAACCAGGCAGCCAGGGACTTGAAACCTGGCTTTCTCACTTACTGTGTGACCTTCTGCAAATTACCTGAACTCTCTATGCCTCAATTTTCTCATCTAGAAAGTGGACATTAAAAAGACCACTTCACGTGTCCATTGTAAATAGTGAATAAATTACTATATTAGTCTGGTAAGTGTTCAATTAATGTTATCTGAGGCTAATGCTGAATTCTTATGTTAAGGATGGTGTTACCTTGCCACCTAGCATCTTTCAGGCTATTGTTTCTCCTTGAATGAATAATTTATAAATATTTAGAAAATTACAACCAATATGGACATTCAACGAAGAAAAATGTCACAAGATTGTTGAAGCTTCTGAGAAAGTATTAATTTATGTAAAGCTGAATGGAAGTTAGGGGTTGGGTGGAATAAAATTAAAGTGCACATAGCAAGACCCTGCAATGATCAGAGGTGAAGGTCAAGTGGGAGATAAAAGGATTCACCTTCCCTCCTGCAAGTGCACTGGAGTGAATGTGCTAACAGCTGGCTAAGCCACAATAACATAAACACATCTTCTCTTAGTAAAAAAAAGCTTTATAACAAATTTAGCTTTTTTAAAAAAAAATTGGGAACCAATTAGGACCTTTTTAGTACAGAAAATTAAGATCTAAATTAAAAAATAAAGGGTAAAGGAATCAAATATATGGTGACAGAAGAAGACTTGACTTTGGGTGGTGAGCACACAGTCCAATATACAGATGATGCATCATGAAAATGTACTCTTGAAACCTATGTAACCTCATTAACCAATGTCACCCCAATAAATTTAATTAAGAATGTATTAATAATGAATACATTTTTGTATATTTCAGTTTATATGGTACTTCAAATTCTTACAGACTCTTCCCCAAGGCCATCTTCATAACATACATGCATTTAAATCAATTGCTTTTGACAATTGAGCTAGATTATCCAAGTCACAAGGGTGATTCAGGGCAGGAGGGTAAATTCAAATACTTCCACAGGTCTCTTTCCTCTCTGTAAAGTGTTTTTATCATGCCAGGGTGCCACCTGAGGAAATGATAGTATCTGGCAAAAAACATGGCCCTAGAAGAGCATTATGGGTGCACAACCCACACTGCACATGAAACCACTAAGACAGGATGGAGGCCTTGCTTCTAAACTTAGCAGTTATGTGCCCTTGGGAGAATTTTTCCCACTTATGGGAGATTAGCTTCTTCATCTATAAAATGGAGATAATCACACCAGTTGCTAAGGTTTGTTTTCAAGATAATCTGACATCATGGGCATGAAAGAACTTTGGAGCTATAAAAAGCATAACAATAGAGGGTAGTATTATTATTTTTATTTCTTTTTTTAATTTAATAAATCTTTATTGTTCAGATTATTACATTTGTTTCTCTTTTTCCCCCCATAGCTTCCCTCCACCTGCTCCCACTCCTCCCTCTACCCTTACCCTCCCCCCACATTGTCCTCATCTATAGGTGTATGATTATTGTCCAGTCTCTCCCCATACTCTCCTCACCCCTTTCCCGATTCTATTATATTCACCAGTTTATTCTGTTCATCAGATTTTTATTTTTATTTTTTCTTAAAACTGATCTATTCTGCAGTGAATTTTACTGAACTCAAAGAAGGCATTTCTTTATGAAAAATTTTAAAAAATGAAAGTACAAGCATGCATTGTGAGACAAAAACAATGATGAGGCCTGCTCAGATCAAACCGAAGCAGACTCTAGTTCACATGACAACCCACATGAAGATGTTTTTATTCAGTACAAGACAGACAGCAACAGTGGCAACAGCATGAGACGATAAATGCAGTGTAACTTTTTGTGACCTCTGACTAGGCTCTGACAAGTCTATCATTCTTTTCTTACCAGCCAGGTAAACAAAATGATTCATCTGCTATGGCCAGAAACTTCAAAGAACTTAATCCAGTTGGCAATGACTACAATGAAGAGGCCCTTTTTCTAGCTAGCTGTTTCCCCAATTCGAAGTTGTCTAGCAGGTTAATTGCAACATAACAGAAGACATCATCTGGCTGGTGGCACCATGCACTGGTGACAGGGACAGGATTACTGTGTTTTGTGCTCAGGTTGCTGGGCCTGTTGGCTGGCTGTGTCCTTCTCTGCAACAGGATGCTGAGCATTCTGAGACTCGATTATCTGAGGATAAAAGGGACCTACCAGCCAGTTGAGGGGTGTGTTGTTAACAAGATAATCCATCATATTATCTAAAGACTCCTTCATTTTCTGCAGCTGCTCTTGCTAGAAGTGAGGAAACCGTCGGTCACTTCTTTAAAGGAGAATGCATTGCGGAACACTGAGTAGATGTTGCCAGCCATCACCCCCAAGTGACTGACCTGATCTTGAATGTTCTGTGGTAAACCTTGGATATTGGACAGGAGGGTAGAGCATGTGGTCTGCAGCTGCTGAGTCAGGTTTCATGCAATAGCAAGAGTACGTGATTCAATGTGCTCAGCACAGTGGGATTCATTGGTGTGGTCATAGCCGATGCTTCTCTTCCACTTCACCCAGGAAAGGTAGAACTTATCCTGAGCATCCTGAATTCTCTGGTTGGCACTCTGCACATTCTCCCTGGCAAATTCAATCAGGTTAACAGTGGAATGGAGCTGAGAAATGGTCTCCTAGCTTTTTTGCTCAGCTTCTTTCACCCTGCCGAGAGCCTGCTGGTAGGCACGTGCACGGAGTTTGGTAGACAGCGATCCCAGCCTAACATAATAACTTGGCTTCTGAACAGTCTCAAATCCTTCCACGTTTTTTGCTTCTTTTTCTAGTTCTTCCTCAGTGAGAGGGAGGTACTGGTCTACCAGCAGCTCTGATGTGTTGAGTGCATTTTCCACTCTACTGCTCACCAGCTGCATCATCTGACTGCCCATGACTGTGTTAATGGTGTCATTGACCACAGATTTGGTCTTCTCCACACTGCCTGTAATGGCTTCTTTGGTCTTGTCCACCACCCCAGTGATCACGCTGGTCACAGAATCCTTCATTCCAGTCATGGTTGTCGTAACAGCATCTTTTGTTCCAGTCACTGCACCTCTGGCATTGGTAACAACCTGCTTTGTTGGCTGAATCAGAATAGGCAGTTTCTCCTCAATCCTGTCTAGCCCCATACCGGCATAGTTATTGGCAACAACAATTTGTGGCTCTAGCTTCTGGATGATGGGCTGAGCACTCATCACTGCCACAGATGTGATGGTCTTCACGCCCTTCTCTACCATCTCACACACAGACTTCAAGTAAGGATACTGATCCTTTGTAGTGAGGTAAACCGAGGAGACAAGGTCAAATGTGGAGCTCACCAAGGGCAGGTTGGCCACCCTGGTCACCACACTTGGTTGTGGGTCAACTGCAACAGAAACCATTTTTCTCCCTGGGGAAAGGAGAGATCGACTGACAGCAGTCAGGAAGCAAAGATCAGACAATTTGCGAACAACCGGCTCCAGCGACACCTACCGCGTTCTGTTCGTAGGATTTTTAATTCACTTTTTAGATTCACTTGTTGATAGATATGCATTTGTTGTTCATGATTTTTATCTTTACCTTTTACTTCTTCCTCTTCCTAAAGAGTACCTTTCAGCATTTCATATAATACTGGTTTGGTGGTGATGAACTTCTTTAGCTTTTTCTTATCTGTGAGGCTCTTTATCTGACCTTCAATTCTGAATGATAGCTTTGCTGTGTAGAGTATTCTTGGTTGTAGGTTCTTGCTATTCATCCCTTTGAATATTTCTTGCCACTCCCGTCTGGCCTGCATAGTTTCTGATGAGAAATCAGCTGATAATCGTATAGGTGCTCCCTTGTAGGTAATGAACTGTTTTTCTCTTGCTGCTTTTAATATTCTTTCTTTGTCTTTTGCTCTTGGTATTTTAATTATGATGTGTCTTGGTGTGGTCCCCTTTACATTCCTTTTACATGGAGTTCTGTGTGCTTTCTGGACTTGTAAGTCTATTTCTTTTACCAGATGTGGGAAGTTTTCAGTCATTATTTCTTTAAATAGGTTTTCAGTATCTTGCTTTCTCTCTTCTTCTGGCACCCCCACAATTCTGATGTTGGTACCCTTAAAGTTGTCCCAGAGGGTCCTTACACTATCTTCACATTTTTGGATTCTTTTTTCTTTTTCGCTTTTCCAGTTGTTTTCTGCTTCTTTGTATTTCAAATTTTTGACTTGATTCTTGCCTTCCTCTAGTCTGCTGTTAGGTCTCTGTATATTTTTTATTTCAGTCAGTGTATTTTTATTTTCTAGTTGGTCCTTTTTTATCTTCTCTTGGGTCTTGCTAAATTTATCCATCTTTTCTAGGAAATTCTTAAAAAACCTTGTAAGTGTGGTTTTGAACTCTATATCCAGTTGTTTGTTTTCCTCCATTTCTTTTGTTTGTGGTCTGTTCCTTTGTTTCTGCATTTTCACTATGCTGGGAGAACTTCTGTGCTAGAATCAGCCTTATGATGCAAGACTTGCAAAACTGCAAAAGACTCTCTGTTCAGATTGGATGGGGTGGAGTCTCGGCTGAGTAGAGACAGCCTTGGCTTCCAGTCAGCCCCGCCCTACACAGCCCCTGGATCTCAAGTGTCTCTTGGTAATTGGTAATTGCTGAGGCCCTTTCTGTAAGCACACACAGGTACCTTCAGACCTCTGCTTTTCCAGTTCCCTTGTGCTTTGGGACCCATATGAGTATGGGTCCCCAGGGTCTCACCCAAAGCTGGGGTTCAATGCAGTTAGAAGTGGCACAGTTGGGAGGCTCTGTCTCCCGCCCACCAGAGAGAGCGAGCAGCACAATCAGTAGTCCGTCCTCTCTGTGCACATTGGTTTGCTCGCTCCATACTTCTGCCCTTTCGCAGATCCCCTAAATTTCCATTCATTCTTCCCTTTTCACAGTCCAGACTTCCCCTGTATGAGTCTTGCCTGGAGCTGGGATTCAATGCTGTAGGATAAGGGGTTCCATGCAGTTGGGAGTTTCTGTCTCCCTCCTGCCAGAGGAAGCCAGCCAGGCATACTGCAGCCTGCTCTCTCCACGGCACATGGCTCTATACCTCAGCTTTTGCAGCTTCTCTGAGTCTCTATGAGCCCCTCTCTTTCCTTCTAGTTGTAGAATTTTCACTCAGGCAACTTTCTTGTGGTTCTGGGTGATGTCCGTTCTGTCTTTTAGTTGTAGTTTTGAAATTGTTGTGTGAGGCAGCAGTGTAGGTGATTACCTATGCCACCATCTTGGTTTCCCTCCTATTATTTTTATTTCTTTTGGGGAATGAAAAAATACTTGATTTTCAACATTAGGCACAATGTGATTCTATTATTCTAGATGAATGAGACTGATCCAGTGTGGGACTTTTTGAAGAGAGAGACTTGGGTTTGAACATCACTTCTATTTGTGAATTGTAATCTTGTCAAGGCCTTTATCCAAATCTTAGAGTTGGAGATAGTTGTATATAAAGTATAAAGTTTATAAGATTAAATAGAGTAGTATTTTTCAGTTGAATAATTGTACTTATAATTAAGTGTTTATCATGTGTCAGTAGTAATGAAATATTCTTATGATTTCCACTTTAAATGGGTGGAGGGGATGATTATTAGAGAGCACCTTTCAGATACTTGCAAGTTAACAGAGTTGATCATCTTATCCTCCAAGGTGGGTCTAATTTCAAGACTCATGTTGGATTTGAAAGGAACCATCTACTAGTAAGGAGTGCACAGGCCTGCTGTGGCTTCTACCAACACAGGTTGAACAGGTCTCCCCCAGCACCTCACCTGAGCTTGGTTACTTCCCAGCACAAGGGGCATTTTTTCTGAAAGTGAAAAAATTTCTGTCTTTATGACAATAATCTATGTTTTTGAATGTGGAAGGTTATAGTGCTTCAGGGCAGATGTTCTCAGTTGGAGGGCTGGCTTTAGTGGGAAGGTTTGCTCTCATGGCTAAGTCATCTTCTGCTTGCTTTTCTACATTGCACAATGGTTCTAGATGTTTATGGCACAGAATCGGAACCTTAGTTATTTTGACTTGTCATTATTGAATAACTTCACAGATAAACAGTATGCATGCTTGCAAAAACATGTCAACTCTGCTTTCTTAGGATCCTCTTTCCAGCTGACTTAATGATGAGTGAACAACTCTGTACAATAGCCTCATAATGATGTTAAACCCAGTAGATTCAAAGACCGTACTAACTCATCATCCCCCATTGCTGGTGTCTTTCCTCTTTCCAGGCTCAAATCTGAGTTTTCACCCTGGTTTGTTTGTGAAGAGAAACTGAATTAGTTTCCTATTGCCACTGTAAAAATTACCACAAAGTTAATAGCTTAAGAAACAAAAATTTATTCTCTTAATTCGGAAGGCCAGAAATTAAAAAAAAAAAAGTCTATCAGGCAAAAAACTTCAGGTGTTGGCAGGGCTGGTTCTTTCTGGGCGCTCTAAGGAAAAATCTATTCTTTGTCCTTTCCATCAGCACATGGCTGCATCTTGCTTCTGTTGTCACTTCACCTTCTCCTCTCATCTCTTGTGATTACATCAACCTACCCTCCAAATCTAGAATTACCTCCCCATCACAAGATCCTTAACTTAATCATGGCTACAGCCTTTTTACCATGTTAGGTAACATATTCACAAGTCTTGGAGTAGGATGTGGACATCTTTGGGGGCCATTATTCAGTCTCCCACAGCACCGAAGAGCACTTTGTGCACTAAGCTATAATCCAGTCTGAACAATCCCTTATTTCTGATTCTTTCAGGAGGTAGGTGGAGGAGTAATCTCTCTCAATGCCCTCCTTGGATTTTTGCATTTTAACTGTAGCTGAAAACTTTCCCTCCATTCTGGTTGACAGATGCACAGACAAATATTAGAGTCAGCAGGGCCCTGAAGTTACATACCTGAGGTGCGTGTGTGTATGTGTGTGTGTGTGTGTTTCTTCGCTGGCCCAGTAGTATCCTGTCTTGAGCTCCACCTACCCCCATTTTCACCTTCAAAACTGGGCCAGCCAGACCCAATTTGCTTAAAGAGTTCAACATCATGTTGTGGCAGCATTGGGTCATGCATCGCCACTGAATGTGGGCGAGATCCCCTTTCACTCACTTAGATACAAATCCTTCGAGGGTTTCCTCAGCCCAATATTCACTCTTAGAGGAGGAGAGAAAGAAGAAAGTCCAGGGGAAGAAATAGAAAAAGGAATAATGAATTTCCCCTGTTACAATGAACACTGAGAAGACCCATCCATTCAAACACCTTGTACCATCAACACTACTCTCCCATGCAGGAATTAAGGGCAGTTGAGGGCCAGGGAGGTTTTATACTTTCATTTACCCAACAGGTAGATCAACTCTATGGGGTTAATGCAAACATTCAAAATGACCTCAACACAGTATTTTGTAAACTGGTGAGAATTTTTGAGAAAACAATATGAAGGGATAGCTTGTTTTTATGAATTTTGTGGTTGTATCTTTTGAAAAGACAGCGGAAAATGTTTGAGTGTTCACCTTGAAAAAGCCACTGAACTGAGATTTGGAATGAATGGCACCAAATAATCTTCAGCATGGTCCTGAGGTTTCAGGCCACGGAATGGAAGCACCTATTAGCAGCTTCTCCTATGAGATATGACCACCCACAAGATGCATTTGATTAATTTTGGACTGAAATATTTAGAAAATGTGAAAACAACACATGTACTAAGTTGATAGTGACACAGTTTTGAAGATTGTACGAAAGTTGAGTGCTTTCTTTAGAGGCACCAGATTTTGGCCAGTATGAACTCATTGCAGACTACCCCAGTCACTTCAGAGCTGGCAATTCACCCAAAATTCAGGAGTTCCCCTAAAGAGACTTTAGTGAAATACCAACAATAAAAGTTTGTGAAAGGAATAATCCTTCTGAACAACAAGGTAACCCAATCACAGACTTGTAAACAGGACAGTTTTTCTAAACACAGAAAACAATGCTAACCAATATGAGCAGTACACATTTCAAATTTAGTTACTGGCCAATGCTTGCTACACATTTATAATGTATGTTACCAAAAAAGATCTGCCCAAATTGGAATACATTTGTCCAAATTTTCTGAGGAATGAAACAATTTTTGAACAACAAATCATAAACTAAAAAACCAAAAGGTAAAGACATTAAAAGATTTACTGACTCTTCCTGAATATACTTTCCCCCTACGCTATCCGCAATTGTATATTATCCATGATCATTTTAAAGTATAATTTATTTCTTAAAGACAAATAGTTTCTGTAATAAAACTTTACACAGCATGTTGAGAAAGCATACACATATCTGCCTCTGTGTAATTTTAATTTGCATCTTCTGATGTCAGTCTGGATGTGACATCATGCTAATCCTTTTATTTCCCCTGAGCAAAGTTGACAGAAGAGAGTTAATCAGCTGCTTCATATGTCTTTCAACACTAAAATCATTTTTCCCCCTAAAATTAAAAAGGTTAGTGTCAGAAAATACTAAAATGTGGACAGCCTGAAATGAACTAGTTGAAGCCAAAGCTGTTTCTGGTGGGGAAACTGAGGAAGGCAGAAAGCATCCATTCTGGCTCTGAGGTGGAGCCAACCAAAGGAGTGAGTGGACCTCCCAGCCAGGTTCTGCCCGGTGGTGTTTCCTAGGAGTTTCTCAGCGGCTTCCAGGAGACAGTTGCTCCCCTTAGGGACTCTCTTCTGTCACTCCCGCCCTCCCAGCTGTTCTGCACACCTGGACCCCAGAGAGCCTCGAGGCTTCTGGGAAATGGAAAGTGGCTCTTGCTAAATTGTTCAAGACTTTGATGTTACAATCACTTTCTTTAATAACCCTGAATAACCACAGAAATGGTTGGAAGAAAGCCTACCCATTGAGCATTTTCCTCCAACTTGAATGCGATGGCTCAGCAGTAATCCTACCTAAGACTTTCATAGAGACATTTTTATTTGAAGATCCAAAAAACTGCTCACTAAGCACCTCTTAAAAAGAGAATCATTGCAGATCCCGGCCCAACCCTATTTGTAGAAATAGCAACATTACGCATTACTCTGTGAAAGAACTTCTCTGCCTGGGATAAAGGAACTAATGAGAGATGTGAGTCCTTCCCCTGGAGCTACTTTTCTGCCCTCTGGGGAGAAAGGGAAATCTTAACTCCAAATATGTCTGTTCCCTCCAAAGCCTTCCTGACCAGCCTCAGGCTGAAGTTACTTGGGCTTACCATAAGTAAATTTAACTGTCTGTCATGTATTTTCCTAATTTGAAAAATAAAATTTGTTCAAAGCGAAAGACTATTTGGAAAATTAGAAAAAATTAAATTTATCTTGATTGTTAATAGTATTATAGATATCCCCTTTCCCCCTATTGGCTCCTTCAACCCCTGCCCCTCCCCAGGCTTTCAATGTTATTCAGAGTATCAGCATGCATACAATGGCAAGCACTAGAAACATTTTGATGTATTGTTCTTTAGACTACTTTTATTTTACAGAGGTATCATGTTTTCCCTCAAAACACAAAATAAAGTACCTCACTTATTGAGATAAATTTCTTTCTTTTACCTAGCAATGTGTTATATTCAGCCCAGGTCAAAACAATATGATTCTACAACATGGTATTTTTTAAATGACTTTACAATATTCTACTTAAGAACCCATTTTAGTTTAACCAATTCCCTATGGTTAGATATTTAGGTTGATTTTTCAATTTTTATGATGTTTTTAAATATGTACTATAACAAACATCTTTGAAACCAGGAGTAATTTTTTAACATAAGATAAATCTTTGTATCTAAAATTTCTGTTTAAAATATGTACACTTTTATGAATTTTCAAACATTTTATCCAATTGTTCTGCATAAAAATCATACAAATTTTATTTCACACCAAAAATATATGAGTGTCATGTGGGCGGGTGGTTGGGGCATGCATGGGAGTGGGGTTGGGGGGCAATGGGAAGATATGTACACATGTAATACATTAATAAAAATGAAATAAAAATATATGAGTGTCTAGTTTTGACACTATTACCAAATTAAATAATATTTTTTAAATCTTGCCCAAATTGACAAAGAAGATTAGCTGAACATCAAATGTCAAAGTGCTTTATTTCATTACTGGTGAGATTGAACATGCTTTCATGCTTGCTTGTGCCTTTTTATGTCTACTTATTAGATATGTGTTTAATAAAACTGTCCTGTTCATGTCTTTTGCCCATTTTAACGGGGTCATTGTCTCTTCTTACTGACTTATAAGCAATATTTAAACATTGAAAAGCTAAATAACTTGTCACAACTGTTGTAAATTTGACTTAGCTATGATTCTTTAAATTCAAAAGCATAGAATTGTCTTATCTAAAGAGTTCTATTTTCTTTCTTTCTTTCTTATTATTATTTTGTTGTAGTGATATGCCTCTGAAGTTTTTCTCCAGCACTAAGGATTATATAAATATTTGAATACAGTTTCTTATTGAATGTGCTTTTTATTATAATTTTGATCCATTAGAGTTTGATTTGATGTATTTCACATGATAAGATTCAATTGTCTTTATTTTTAAAGGGCTGGAAGTTTACGTACATGGAGGTGCTAAAAGGGGAAGGTGCCACATAGAGAAAAGATGGCCACAAGGTGAAAATATCTGTGAGCTCTGTGCTCTTGTCTCACCTCCAAGTGTGTGTGGGAGGCAAGTTTCTTGATTGCTCTAAGTTTCAATAATGTCTGCAAAGTTGCTATGGGGTGAAAGGAAATACAACTTTGAAAAAAAAAGGAGTACCTATATTTTATATATTACATTAGAGGATTTGGAGTGGTGGGGATTGTGGGTATAGAATTCCCGTTTTCATTGTTTTTTAAAAATTATTTAATGTATGGGAAATGGGGTGGCTGGAAAGGGGGCCGCCCCACACCCTGAACATTTGTGGGGAACCTGGTGCTAAACCATTTGTAGAGGACCTGCTTCCGGGTCCGGGTTTTTTAGTTTGTAGCAGAGCAGCTCGCTCCCTGCAATCTATTGAAAGTCAGCCCTCCACACAACCATTTGTAAAAAAAAAAATAAAGTATTTAATGTATTTAATTACTTTGTTTTTTTTAAATAATATAATTTTTCAAATTACTTTATTTTTTAATTTATTATTTTTAACTTTCCCCCATCACCATTTATCCCCCCTACAACCTCCTGCACTTCCTCCTCACAACAATCAGTACCCTGTTGTCCATGTCCATGAGTTTTTTTTCCTTTTGCTCAACACCCTGTCTAACCTTCCCTCCCCCAGAGCTGTCTGCCTGCTCTCTATAAGACTATCTCTAATTTTGCTGATTAGTTCAGCTTGTTCATTAAATTCCATATATGAGTGAAATCATTCTTTTCCAAGCTTGATTATAAAGAAAACCCTTTCAGGGAAATAAATGGAGGAAAATAGGAGACTTAGGGTTAAGAAAAAGAACACATATGATTCTTTTCCTCTTCCACTTTCCTGTTTTGAACAAGAAAACGGTTTGACTGCATCTTAAAAGAACTTTGGCCTGTGTGTTTCACTGTAGCTGCACTTCTCCCAGAATACCACATGCAACTGGGTAATGAGTTCTTTCTT
Organism: Lasiurus cinereus; assembly: GCA_011751065.1. NCBI lineage: Eukaryota > Metazoa > Chordata > Mammalia > Chiroptera > Vespertilionidae > Lasiurus > Lasiurus cinereus. The sequence goes on from JAAGEH010000480.1 coordinate 8,318,558, forward strand.
GTCTTATTTAAGGCTCTCCCTTCTCCTTCTCCTACTTGCACAGTTCCTTTATAAATGGGAGTGGGTGGGGGAAGAGGGGGTGGACGAGGGGGAGGCTGGTTTGCTTTGTTTTTATAAATCACTGTCTGTACCAAGTGATATAGGAGGTTAAAACATACATTTAAAACCTAATCTATAATAATAAAAGTGTAATATGCTAATTAGACTGGACATCTTTCCAGACAACCTTCAGGATGAAGCCAGGGCTGGGAGGGACTCCTGAGTCCCCGGTGTCTGCCGGTGAAAGGAGGGAAGCCCGGGGTTCTGGGTGCCAGAGGGAAACCAGTGCCGGCAGCTGGGGGAAGGAAGGCCTACTCTTGCATAAATTTCGTCCATGAGGCCTCTAGTATTTATATAACTCGGCAATATTGGAAAGAGCGTAACCTTGAGAAACTGGGAGTATTTAACAGGCTCTCATAAAAATGTTGGTATGGTTGAATATCTTTCAGTTATAAGAGGGTTCATTGCTATCACACCAGAACAGATTGTTTAGTTGGTGGATTTTTTAAAGTAGATTAGTTTTATGTTGTTAAGATATATATTACCCCCATGTGTAATTTTTTTTTTGTTATCAGTACAGTCCTTTTTTTTCTAAAATAGAGAAAATGTTATTATCATCAAGCCACTTTTACTAATATTAGGGTCTAATTCTAAAAGAAGCATTTTTGTGTTTATTTGTAAAGAGATAAGATATACCCTCAATAACAAACTCGATGAGCAAATATTTTAAGTTTTACTTTACCAATAGATGCTTCTATAGACTTTCTGAAAGTACATCTGAGCAGAGAAGGGGAGACATCTGTTGGATGCCAGATGGAAAGAATACAAAAGTCACCAGAGAACAGGACCTAGAGAGGGTTCTTTCTTTCTCTCTTTCTCTCTGTTTCTTTCTTTCTTTTTCTCTTTCTTTCTTTCTCTTCCTTCCTTCCTTCCTTCCTTCCTTCCTTCCTTCCTTCCTTCCTTCCTTCCTCCTTTCCTTCCTTCCTTCCTTCCTTCTTTTTCTTTCTTTCTTCTCTCTTCCTTTCTCTCTCTGTTTTTATAAGACAATAATGAACAAATAAAAAGCTGCAGAAGAAAAGCATGTTAAAGTTCTTAATGCTTACTGGTTTTCCTTTGTTAGCAACAGTTAAATAGTTTTAAATTAGATTGAATATTTTAAAATTTAAATATGTATCTTTTTCTCTAGCTAATAAGCTCTTCTAAATTTTTAATATGCCATGTTTAGTACTGATACATTTTTTTGGGAGTGGAATGAAAATAATTATGGGCAATCCAAGTATATGTGGGGAAAGTTTTCTCATAATGCATTTTTGTATAGCTCTTAGAAATCTCTATCAGAATTTAAAATTCACAGAGAAAGAGTGTTCTACTTCTAGGAAAATATGCCACTCATCCACTGGCAGAAGTACACAAAGATAAAGTCATGTTCAATAAGTATTGTTTGCAAAAATCAAACAGCTAGAAACCACTTGGATTTCCATTATAGAGGAGTGATTTAATAAATCAGAGGATGTCAACATAATGAAACATAACCACTAAAATGAATGAGGTAGGTCTGTATTATTATTAAACTATTTGCTAAATGTATTTTAGTATTACATCATTTATATAAAAACTAGAGGCCCAGTGCATGAAATTTGTGCACTGGAGGTGGGGTCCCTCAGTCCCTCAGCCTGGCCTGTCCCCTCTAGCAGTCTGGGACCCCTTGGGGGATGTCCAGGACCCCTTGCTCCTTACCACCTGCCTGTTCCCTGCTCCTTACCACTTAGCCCACTGCTCCTTAGCAGAGGCGTGAGAAGTTCCTGCCACCACTGCTGAATTTGCCAGCTGTGAGCCCAACTTCTGGCTGAGCAGCACTCACCCTATGGGAGCACACTGACCAGCAGGGGGCAGCCCCTGCATTGAGTATCTGCCCCTTGGTGGGCAGTGGGCATCATAGCGACCAGTTGTTCTGGTCAATCGGTCGTAATGGTCACTTAGGCTTTTATTATATAGATGTTTATATATTAAATGTATTTAGAAGTTCACAGAATACATATTTTGACTGATGCTGAATGATCAAGTGTTAAAATCCATATTCAGCTAATGCTGAGGCCAAATCCAAATATTACCATTAATAAATGTGGAATAAAAGCTTATTAATATAATAATGACTAACATTTTTACTATTAAAATTTTGGTGGGGATATATTGGAAGTTTAATATTACAATAAAGGTGAAATAAGTTCTCAGCATTTGACACAACCAATTTGTTCTTAGGTTCACTTTACTGCAATCTTGTGATATTAAGAAGATACTCATTTCCAAATGGCATTTTTGATAATGTCATTTAACTTTTGTACAGCAGATCTAATTCGGAATAAGGCAAGTTAATCCATTCTTTAGATGGAACATTGTATTACAACTAAAAGTCACAGTGACTCTTTATTAATTATTTACATACTAGAGGCCTGGTGCATGAAATTAGTGCATGGGGGGAATTCCCTCAGCCCAGCCTGCACCCTCTCCAATCTGGGACTCCTCCAGGATGTCCAACTGCCTATTTAGGGATTGGGCCTAAACTGGCAATCAGACATCCCTCACACAATCTGGGAACCACCTGCCTGCCTGATCACCCCTAACTATCCCCCCTGCTGGTCACCCCCAACTGCCACCCCCCTGATGGCCTGGTTGCCCCATGCAGCCTGCTATTTGGTCGTTTGGTCATCCCTCACTAACTCCTCGGCCAGTCTGGTTGTCCCATGCAGCCTGCTGTTCAGTTGTTACTGTGAGGGCGTTCTGGCCAATTTGCATATCACCCTTTTATTAGTATAAATATATTTTCCTGCTTCTCTGTAAGCTTTCTGGGGAGGGATCTATTCATGTTTATAAATTCAGACCGCTAACAGGCACTTATCAGATTAATGAATAAAGGAATTTTAAAACTTTCTTATCCTGATCCAAAATCTTCCAGAAAAAACAACTAGACTGTGTTTCCCAGTATCCTTTGAAGCTGAGGTAGACATGTAATTGGACAAGCAAAACTACTGTGTACCCTGTGCAGGCTGAGTTCCTGGAAACCTCCCAGGTGCACTCCCGATACTTTCTTCCCCCTGTGGATGAGTAGGCTGTCAGCTCCCACTGTGGGCTTGGAAGCCATGGTATGATGGCAGAGCTGCAGGGTCAGTCACTCTGCCCCACCCTCATTGACTTAGAACCATCTCCTGCTGTTTCACGACTGAGAAATAAATTTGTGTTGTGCTAAGCCAAACTATGCTTGTCTATATTTTACTGTGCTCTAGCAGAGCTTAATGCCCTAGTCAAAGAGGGAATTGATCCAGTCTAAACCATCTAGTCCTCTTTCTTAATTCAGGCCAGATTAGAGATGAATATCTAGGGATATATTTGTTCATTTCTTTAGCCAATGTCAACTGAGTTTCCACCATCTGACACATTCTCTGATGTATGTGGAGGGTACAGTGAATAGGAAAGCATGGGTCCTCCCTTCATTAGTGATAAAGAATAGCAGGAAGGACAGAAAATAGACAAATAAGTAAAACATAAATAAACAAAACTATAAGACTTTAAAGTCATGATAAGTGCTATGAAGGAATCAAGCAACCTATGAAGCTAAAAAATAAAAGGCATGCATATGGAGAATTTTATATGGATAGAGGTTGCAGAAAGACCTCCCCGAGAAGGTGATATTGAAGCCAAGACCCAAAGGATGAGAAAGACCACTCTATGTGAAAGCTGAAATTAAAATCATTCCAGAAATAGAAGCTTTCTGTAAAGGTTGTAGCGTAGGCAAAGCTTGGCCCAGTGTGGCACATGGCATGAAGGATGATGTTGAGTTAAGCAAAGCTAAATTCCAGAGCCAGGTAAATGTGCCAACATTCTGGCTCCCTGTTCATAAATCTGTTGGATTTAGCCGAAGACAAGGATGCTCACATCTTCTGTTTGTTTTATCATTTATTTTGTTCCATGTACACATATGTCACTGAGAGGAAAAACAAGGCTAAAAGCTACAGTAGCTCAAAGTATTTGATTTTAGTATATCATTAAAAAATTAAGGACCATGTGGGTTATTAAATGAACTTTATAAAACAAAAAAGTTCTATTCTATGAAGAGTATCTTTCACTTTGCTTTCTGCATAGTCATATAAATAAACTTTACTGATTAGAGTTAATCATTAAAAAAATATGAGTAAGCCCTAATCAGTTTGGCTCAGTGGATAGAGTGTCCGCCTGAAGACTGAAGGATCCCAGGTTTGATTCCCGTGAAGGCCACATGCCCAGGTTGTGGGTTTGATCTCCAGTAAGGAGCCTGCAGGAGACAGCCGATGAATTATTCTCTGTCATCACTGATGTTTCTCCTTCTCCCTTCCTCTCTGAAATTAATAAAAAATATATGTTAAAAATGAGTAAGATTGCTATCTATTTCCCATATAAAATAAAATGTGTTTCAGAAAAGAATATGAATAAACACATTGTCTTTCATGAGTTAGCTCATTTAATAATACACATTATAAATCTATTGATAAAAAATTATCTCTCACTTTAATTACTGTTACTATTATTTGATTATCCAAAGATAACATCATATAGCTAAGATACTGAGGCTTTATTCTTTTCTTAAATGTGCCCATAACTTCTCATTTCTATAGTATCCATTTCAATGATTTTCTTACATCCATGTCCATTCTCAAGTTAGCCTCAGTGCTGCTGTGACAAATTGTCTTGCCAGTGGCTACACATGGGATTATCTCCATAGATAATTACAGCAATATGCACTATGTGTGGCCTAAAGGATTCTTTGCTGGATGTTAGGAGTCAAGGACATCTAATGTAAAGCCATGGGATATCATTTAAATAGCTTTATGTAGATGGAAAAGACATCTTCCCTCTCAGAAATAGACATAGGACTTTTTTCTCTTAATTAACCTTACCTATTGACAGGAATAGTTTGAAAAAGCAGTCAGTAGGTTGTTGGAAAATTTAGGATCTATGGAGCATCTGGCCCAGCTAATGAGTTGGTGCAGTGACTGCCTCAGGGTTATTCCACAACAACTTGTCCTGAAATCACCCCATGCAATGAGAACCACTACCTTGGCCTTCATGAGTTGTGTCTCATAGTTTTGCTCTTGAGATGGCTTATCTTTGGGTTTTAGAGCTATTCAACCTCCATTAAACATCTCCAGCTTCTTACGCCACAGGAAAAGAACTGCTTTACTAAAGCAAATCAGGGTTTTGTGTTTTGTTTTTATTAAATTATTGGAAAATCCAGGGTTCTACACAAAAAGTAAGTATGGTCATATGATGTACTTTATGTGAAATGTTTAGCCCTATGCCAGGCACACAAGAGCTGTGATAAATGGCAGCTGCTGTTTTCATCATTGTTATTATTATCAGCTCTTACAAAACTTGTGTTAGAGACTCATTTCTTGAGCTTCTAACTGACATTAATCAATCAAATTACCAGATGTTTATTAGGAGAAGAATATGACTAATTGACATAAAGTTATGGTAACTTAAAAGAGGGACAGTTTACAATGGGCTACACACGCTTGTGCAAACGCGCGTGCGCGCACACACACACGCGCACACACACACGGATTTAAAGGATATTTAGATTTCCCACCTGTAGCCCATTCATCCCTTCCCCAAATTAAATTTTATTATAAAAAAGGACAAACCTTCAAGAAATGGAACAAAACAACATCTACTTATTCTTGACCAAGATTCTCCCAGTGTCATCATTTGATTACATTTGTTTTACCTCCAGACTTTTTTTGTCCTGAACCATTTGAAAAGAAAATATAGATAGCCTAACACTTGATATTTCAGCTTATCTCTCCAAAGAGATAATCAAAATCTCATTATTTTATACAAGAATATAAAAGAATACTGCCACAATAAAATCCATTTTCCAAATTTCCCAATTGTCACAAAACAATAGCTCTTATTTTTGGTCCAGGAAACAACTAATAAACAATCATTTTGTTGTTAGCAGAATTGTATCTCCAGTCCCATTCGATTCCCATGAAGGGTGAAGCTCTTGACATCCTTTTCTTCCCATGAGGAATGGGTGCTTTATCAATCAATCCTTACATTAGCAATTCAGGCAGGAAACAAATCCTCCTAATTGAATTCTCATTTGATATGACTTTCTAGAAAAAAAAATCAAGCAGAATATTAAAACAATTACTCATACAGTTCACTTTTTCAAAGAAAAAAATTTTGTGCTAATTTTCTGATAATTGGAGGGATATAGAGAAAAGGGCGGGAGAGGGGAGAGGAAGCAAAATGATTGCTTTCTCTTTAATTATCTGCATAATTGCTTTCATTCTCCAGGATGCTTTGACACTGATAATGTAGACTTCGCATTACATTGGGAATGCAAGTGGCCCAAAGGTAAATATTGTTTTTGTACATTTGGAGGGTAATTTGGAATAGTTAGAAACATAAACACCTATTTCTCTGTGTGTATTTTTGTTTGTAGCGCATAGATCACGTCTCCTTGGAAATAATTAAATTAAGTAATAATGCTCTGCAGCTGCTGAGTTATTAGCCAAATGCTCACCAAATGGGATCTCTCATTAGGACTTGTGAACAGGTAATCTTTTTTGATAAATGAACTTATAATTTTTGTATTCATTTATATAATATGCAGATATCTTCTTTTATATTGATTTCTAATGTCCTGGAACATAAGATGCTATATTTGATTTCTCAGTTTAAAAAATCTAAACTCATTACCAATACTAAGTTAAACTCATTTTCAGTGGTATACGGATCCATTAGGAATTAGACCCTATAGATAGTGATACATTATGCATTGAAACGCAAATATTCTTTTCCAATTTTAACTTCAAAGGAAAGCTACATCATCTGATAGTTTGCTAACTTCACAATAATACAAACTCAAATGATAATTGCTATGCACATAACAATAGTTTTCCTGTCTTTATTTAACCAAAACTATTGACTAGAAGATACAATTAAATTACAAATGAAAACAGGTGTAAATGTTCATTTTTTTTCTCTTCATCCGAGCCAGATTGTTTCAAGATCTAAACTGTTCCCTGATAGCAGTTTATGAACTTTAGTATGGTGCAATCTTTTTCTTGATGAACTGAGAGAATTCCAATGTCTTCTCTCACTGCAAGTAGCAAAAGCTTACCTCAATTACAGCAGTTAATAAATGCACCTGCAGCATGTCTATTTTTTTCCTTCATTAAAAGACAGTGTTGAAATTGAATTCTTTTACACTGCTGGTGGGAATTAAGATGATGCAGATATTCCGGAAAACAGTCTAAGTTCCTCAAGAGGTTAAACAAAGAGTTACCATATGACCTGAAATTTTACTCCTAGGTCTGTATCCAAGAGAAATGAAAACATATGTCTACACAAAAACCTGCACCCGTAGTTCAAAGCAGCATTATTCATAAATAGCCCCAAATGGCAAGAACCCAAATGCCCATCAATTGGTGCATGGAAAAATAACGTTTGAAATAGCTATTCAATGGGATGTTATTTGGCGATAAAAAGAAGTGAAGCAATGCTCCATCATAGATGAACCAGGAAAACATATGCTAAGTGAAAGAAACTGCTATAAAAGAACTATATTTTGTGATTCTATTTATATCAATATCCAAAAATAAGCAATTAAAGAAAGACAGGAAGTAGATTAATTGTTCCTTATGGGGTTGGGAGAGAAAGGGGTAGTGAATACTAATGAGTACAGAACTTCTTTTTAGGGTGGTACCTGCCACCAAGAGGTGTCACCCGGAGGAACCAAAACATCCCACAGGCAATTTTTGCAGTCTCTCTCTCCCTCTGCCAGGAAAGAATCATTTTTCCCACCCCCCATTCATGTCTGCTCCTCTCTATGCCCCAAGAGCTAAAGAGTGAAACATAACTGAGGAAGAAGTGGGATGGAAAAGCAAATGATAGATCCCTCTTCTCAAGCTGCAGTTGGAGAGAAGAAAAAAGGTGAGAATTGAACTGTTAAAGAGAGAACCACAGGCTCAACATGGCATCACTTATGCCAAAAGCCCATGATATCAAACCTAGATTTAATATCTGATCTAATAGCAGTTTCAGCTTCTCCCCAGAATGTAATCTTTTTTTAAAAATATATTTCTTTATTGATTTCAGAGAGAAAGGGAGAGCGGCAGAAAGATAGAAACATCAGTGATGAGAGAGAATCAAGGATTGGCTGCCTCTTGCATGCACCCTACTGGGGATCAAGCCCACAACCCAGGCATGTGCCCTTGACCGGAATTGAACCTGGGATCCTTCAGTCCAAAGGCTGATGCTCTATCCACTAAGCCAAACCAGCTAGGGCCAAAAACATAATCTTAATCAAAGAGACTGGAATTCTTTGGTCAACCTCAATAAGGTAATCTGTCTCCATCCATCTCACTGGGGCACCTCCCACCCCCACCAAAAAACAAGCAATCTATATTGCATGATAAAAACTCTTGCTATCTCCTCCTCCTCCTCCTCCTCCTCCTCCTCCTCCTCCTCCTCCTCCACCCCTGGTCTAAAAATAACCCTTTCTCTTTTTTTGTTAATAGTGCCCATGCCCTCTTCTTGCTATAAAAAACCTTCCATTTTACACAATCCCTTGGAGCACCCTTTTAGTTGCTAGAGGGGATGCTGCTCAATCAGTGATTTGCTTTATAAAACCAATTAGATCTTCAAATTTGGCTGGCTGAATTCTGATTTTTTTTTAACAGAACTAATTGGAGGGAAACATTTCCATATGACAAAGAAAATGTGCTTGTCTTGCAGCAGATCTTTTCCAATTGCTTTACCTGTGTTAATTCATTCAAATCATAAAGCTCTATGAGGTATGTACTATTTCTATCACAATTTTATTTTATGTTTATTAATTTTTAAAATATGTTTTTACTGATTTCAGAGAGAAAGGAAGAGGGAGAGAGGTAGAAACATCAATGATGAAAGAGAACCATTGATTGGCTGCCTCCTGCATGCCCCCTACTAAGGATGGAATCCTGAACTGGGTTATGTGCCCTTTACTGGAATCGACCCTGGGACCTTTAAGTCCACAGGCTGATGCTCTAGCTACTTAGCCAAAGAAGCTATCACAGTTTTATAAGTAAGAGAATAGATTGATCTGAGCTTGAAGTATATATAAAGAAATGATAATACATGCAAATATATGCATAACATTTTTAAGGATGTTCACCAAAATATTAATAGCAATTATCACTGGTAGGTGGGATTATGCATGAGTGTTATGTTCTTTGTATTTTTAATTGCTTTTTTCAAATTTCTACTACAAAAATATATATATATTTAGATACTAGTTAGAAAAATATTAAGTATTAAACACTCATAACTTAAATCTAAATTCAAAACACACCATTTTACTTCTTAATTTTTTTTCTGTTTGCAATGCAAGTGAGAGAACTTAATGGAAGTTACCACATCCTTAGAATTTTTATTTAGAATTGTTAAAGCAGATGGAGAGCGAAGCAGAGAAAGACATAATGATTACCAGTAAATTCCTTGAGGGAAGAACCTTGCTTGTCTGGTTCACCCTGTATCCTCAGCAATTAGCCCAGAGCCCAGTGACAGTGAGCTGCCGGGAAACCATGCAGCTTTGGTGTCTCCGTGGCCTCAGTGGCTCAGGTGTAACAGTAAACTGAAGTGCCGGTATGCATGGTGGTGCACGGTGGAAATGGCAGAAGTACCTTAGAGAACCATAGGTTCTCAGCAGAGGTGGGCGAACTTAGAGAAGAAACAAAGGGCAATAGAGAGTATGATTCCTGAACAAGTGAGAGGCCTTGGGATCCTCATAAGTCCTTTTGAAGGGGCCTTCATTTCAGACCTGTACAGACACATGGAGCAAAATAAAGGGCATTAAGTTAATTACCATTGGATGCTATCCCACCTGAATACAACAAAATGGGAGCAAGATGGGTAAGGGTAATGCCTTCCAAGCCAATAGTGTTTGATTAGGCATTTTGTGGCTTATCAGCACCAATATGAGAGTGGAATTCTATAGTATAACACATAGCCTCAAATTTGCAAATCTTTTAGATTTGCATATTGAACTTTCATAGAAAGTTTTGGCTTTGTCTAGATTTGTTATATATATTTCTAATTTTGTGAACTGAGCTACAACTCAGTTACCACTGAGTTAACAAACTAAATTCATTGGAAATGATTATTCTAAATAATAGGATATCCTTAAGAAGTGAAAATGTTTTTCTATTTATTCACTAGTCCTTGGTCTAGTATGACTATAAATATCAGTTCAAATTATATGCAGTTGTTGCTCCTGGAATTCCTTTCATTATTTTTGTTACTGTTATTTAGTGAACTCTATTTCCTCATGGGCACTGAGAAAATCCAGGCCTTGTTTGGATAGTGCAATTTAATCCTAAGGATTGTTTACCCATTACCATTTGTGTTGAATTGTTAATATCTATCTATTTGCCCTGTTTCATTTACAGTAGTTGCCGTGTTTCACTTTCCTCAGTCAGTTGCCCTTAGTAAACCATGGTCTGAAAATATTAGAAGGAAATTCACAGAAATGAACGAGTCACAGGTTTTAAATTGTGTGCCTTTCTGAGTAGTGTGATGAAATTTCCCAAGGCCCAGGGTGGGACTCAGCCCTTTATCCACGTCTCCTCTAACTAGCGCTCTTCGCCATTTAGTCACTTAATAGCCCTCTTGGTTATCAGACCAAAGTCACCATTTTCCAGTACCTGTGTTCAAGGAACTCTTATTTTACTTAATAATGGTCCCAAAGTGCAAAAGTAGTGACGCTGGTAATTCAGACTCGCCAAAGAGAAGCCATAAAGTGCTTCTTTTAAGCAAACAGGTGAATGTTCTCAATTTAAGGAAAGAAAAAAAAATCATATGCTGAGGCTGCTAGGATTTACGGTAAGAACAAATCTATCCATGGAGTTAAGAAGAAAGAAAAATAAATTTGTGCTAATTTTTGTTGTCGCACCTCCACCTGCAAATGAATATTACTAGTTAGGCATTGTATTATCTCTAATCATCACAAGAAGGATAATAAGATATTTTGAGAGACAGAGAGAGACCACATTCATATAATTTTTATTACAGTATGCTATTCTATTTTATTACTAGTTATTGTTTTTAATTTCTTTCTTTGTCTAATTTATATATTAAACTTTATCATAGGTATGCATGTGGTATAGAAGAAAACATATTATATATGTAAGTTGGTACTTGGAATGTATTCCCCACAGATAAAGGAGAGATTACTGTATATGTGAAATGACTGTCATGAGTAATATTTCTTGAGTAAATAGCCCCCAATTGTACTTTAAATATAATCTTAAACACAGTTTAAGAATTTTGAGACTAGGCCTGTCTGTCTGTCTAAAACATCTATTCCATCAATCATTAGGCTACTTCGTTTATTTTCTTGACCTGCTACTATGTTGTAGGTCGTTAGAAAAAATTTTGGCAGTTGTTTACTGCCATCTAGTGGCCAATTTGTTGTGTACAAAAACAAAACACCTTGTTCAACAAAAAAGCTTGTTGCATTTTATTATTCTTTTTATACTATTGAACGTATCTAATTTTAATTTAAAGCTTTATACATTAGGATATAGCTATAAAATCTTAAAATAATTTGCTATTGAATCAAATAACTATTTTTGATTAGCTGAGAAATACATTTAATGTTATCCAAATAGCTTATAATCATTCTTTTAGTGAAATTAAAATTAAAGTTAAAATAAATACAATAGAAATTAAAGAATTTAAAACTTCACAACAGATATTCCTCATTAATCAAAAATTTTAAATTATGCTATTCAGAGGAAGTGAATTGATAGTGCTGTTAAATGTAAAATGTTAATAACAAAATGTAATTTCTTACAAAATTACTTAGCTTGGAGAGCATATGATTTACTACAAATAAATATTTTTGTGAAATATTCTAGCATATTTTAGCATAGCATTCATGATGTCAATTATGTAAAACTTGCTCTTCGTTAGCTTCAGAAATAGTGTGCTAGTGTAATTCTGTCACTATTACACAAAATTCCTTTTTAAATGGTCACTTTGTGTAGCTCAACATAGAATATATGTGTGTACTTATCTGTAAACATCATTTATCGAATGTAATTTCAGCACCATTGGTTAAATAGAAGGTGCTGTAGATAGAAAAAACATTTTTGTCAAAGATAATAGTTGAAAATATGAAAGGATGCAGAGAACTAGAGTTCACACATATTGCAAATCTGGTTTTCTCTTAACTGACAAGAGCATAATAATGAGAGCTATGTGACAATGGAACACATTGCCTTGTGAGATACTGATTTTTCACTAGATGTGGGCAAACAATGCCTGGATGATGGACATGATGTTGTGGATGATGACAACTGTGATAGTGGTGGTGATGACAATATCATAGCACCATAAGAAAATTATCATTGAATGCTTATATGTACCAAGAAGTGTTCTAGTTTATTCTCATGAATTATATAAAAGAGGTACAGTCTGGTGAAATAACCTGTTGGAGATCATACAATCAGGGCCATTCATTCATTTCATGTCATTCAGTCATAAATGAGTTACTGGTTTGATGTGTGTGATTGAATGAGAAGGTCCTCAAATACCCTTGAAATTCTAAAATGGTGTGTTTTAATGAAAGGATTTCTTTCATTAGACAAAAGAAATATTGTGACTATTCATTGTTTTAATATTTAAGTAATCCATGTAGAATTCTACTTGTGGATAAGAATTAGCATAAAACTTGAACATAACCCTATAGTTGACATGGTCTTTATCTGGGTTTTAAGGAAACTAAACTTTTCTTAATCCTGGAGACACTCTTTGTATAAGTGTAGTCCCATCATGCAGCAGGCACTGGCAAAGAACCAATGCTCCATCAATTAGATACTCTTACCTGAGACTCTGAATCATGGAAAATGATGAGGAAGAAGGGATGACTGACTATACCTACAATGGTGGCAATGCCTAGAGATAGTTGCCAGAGAAGGGGGCCTGAGCAGACTAGTCCTACTAAAAGTTGATGCTTTCTGCTCTTTAGCCTTCATATTTTACCAGCCTCGTTCAGCAGTCTCTCATTAATTCTGTGAGCCCCTAATATGCTTCTAGTAAATCCTATTCCTGCCTAGATAATCAGAGTCAGTTTTATTACTTGCAGCTAAGACCCTTAATGATACCCTACTTCTAAAAGCAGCACAGAGATTGCTATAGTTAATGGTAGTTTCAGACATCAAAGTGATTATTTTGGTGCTATCTTTAATAACTCAGGTTAAAAAATATAATTGATTATGACTTTCTAGTGTACTAGAAAGAACTTTCATGAGAAATGTTCTGACCTGACATTTCAGACTAGAGATGTTAGCACAGCTAGGCTATGATTTTTTATGTATCTCAGAATCTATACTAATAAAAGGTAATATGCTAATTAAACTGGATGTCTTCCAGACATCCTTCTGGACAAAGCCATGGTGATGGGGGGCCAAGGCAGAAGCGGTTATGGGCAATCAGGCCAGCAGGGGAGCAGTTAGGGGCATCAGGCCAGCAGGCAGGTGAGCAGTTAGGAGCCAGTGGTCCCAGATTGCAAGAGGGATGTCCGACTTCTGATTTAAGCCTGATCCTGCAGGGGAAATACCCTGAGGGGTCCCGGATTGGAGAGGGTGCAGGCTGGGCTGAAGGATCCTCCCTCCTCTGCACAAATTTCATGATAATTTCCCTTCATTTACAGGTGATTATTATTATTTTCAAGCTACAACGGAGTTTGAGACTCAAATTATAAAAGTAAAATCCAAGATGCCTTTTTTTCATGACAGTAGACTGTGCATTTACCATAATGCAATTATTTGCATTACTACATTTATGGATTTTTATGTAGATACTAAAGGCAGTATAATATGATGGTAACACAGCATAAATTGTAGACACTGGAGCCAGACAGCCTAGGTTTTAATGAATCTCAGCTCTAATTATCATGTATAATCTCAAGGCAAATTACTTTAGCTTCTTTGTGCTTCCATTTCCCCAATTTTATAATGGCAATAATTTCAGAGTTTTAGGGAATAAAAAAAATCCTCATAATTTTTCATCAACACCTGGGATAAAGAAAAAGGAATGTATACGCTTAAGGCATAAACCTAATGCATAGAAATAATAATTTGTTTCTGTTAAGGAAGTAGCAAACTTCACAGTTATCTCTATAACCTCTCAATAGCCTCTATTTAATTAGTATAAGATAGACTAAATGTGTCAAACCCAAATTTAACATTAGTACAATATTCTTAACTAAAGACCTGATTTGAACTTCACCAGATTTTCCATGAATGCTTTTCTATTTCAAGATAGCAAGATGAATAAGGGATGCTTAGAAACTCCCAGTACTATTTTTGCAACTTTTCTATAAATCTAAAATTAGTTCAGAATAAAAAGTCATTTTTAAGTACAAATAACAGACTAAAAATGTAGAAGAGCAAAAATAATGTTTGATTTTTCCCTTTGAAAAACCTGCTGAATGAAAGTGATGACTTGGAATAAAATGATGTGAAAAGAGATTTTTACACATAAAATTTCAGTAGAGAAACTATGAAGGTTGTCTGCCCATAAATACTTAACATAAGGGCTTACCACATCTTTGGCAATAAAGTAGTATCGGAGCAGTGAGTGACAAGTAGAAAACTATATCAGGTTAGTCTAAAACAAAATTGTAAACAAACTTCTGCTAAAACTAATGGGGCTGTGGGCTGCCAGCCTCATCCATCCCTCCACCCCTATTACTTTTAATCTAATTTTTGTTGTTGTTGTTGTATTTAGTTGGTCTCTTCTATCTCTAGCTCTGACTTTTCTTATCACACACTTTTTGATTGACCTTCTAAAACACAGCTTTCTCATGTCTAGGGCAGGAATTATCTAATAGTCTCATCGTCTCTGTGTTTCTCACTCTGTAGCATGTGAACAAATCACCTGGAATATCTGTTAATTGGGCTGATTCGTGGATGGGAGCTCAGACCTACAGAATCCGAATCTCTGAACACTGAGCTCAGGAATCTGCATTCCCCAAAGCACCGGAGGTCTAACTCTTAGGACCTCCAGGGTGCAGTTTTACCCCTGCTTTGTGTCCTCCCTCCTGGTGGGCCCGTCTTAAGTGTCCCTGGTTCTCAACTGAGTTGGAATTTTCTTGCATATTATTGAACATATCCTATGCTCAAAATATTTTATCTTGATACAGAATTTTTGGACTGGAGCCCGGATTCTTTGTCCGCTGGAGTTGAAGAATGAATCCACAGACAGAGGGTAGTATAGAAAAGGTGATTTATTGAAGAACAATAGTGGGGGAAAGGGTCCTGCTGAGTTCTTTTTTCCTATGGCTTATAAAGGCTGCAGATCCTGGTGCCTTAAGATCCTCTGATTAGTCACTATTCCCTTAAACTGGTTACTATAGTAACTCTTAGGCTCAAAGGTTGAACCTCACATGGCAGGAAGGGTTCTTCCCCCCTCCTGCCTTATTGTGTTCCCATTCTCTTTGGGCTTTCTTCTTTTCCCCTTGTTTGTATTTTGTAAATATAGACCTTTGCTGTTCCCAACTCCCTTATTCTATGGAAATCTACCTGTTGCAGCTTTTCAGATTCCCTATTTTGTGGAAATGTACCTTCTGCTGCTCTGCAGCCCTGTGCTTCCTCCATGGGCCCCTTAATTTCCAAAATTTATCAAATTTCCTAAACCTGTCCTATTTCACCCCCCCCAAAATTCCTGTTTTAATCTCATCCACAAATATAACAGCTTTCTCACTTATTTCCTTCAGATTTTGACTGCAGACACAGGGGGGAAAGCAAGGAAGCTCAGTAGTGATGTGATTGCATTTCCCAACAGCCAAGTGCTACAAGGACTTAGGATAAATTTTATTTGTTGTATTTTATGCAAATAAAATAATAAGACATTTCTTGTTTATTTGAGTGCATATTTGCAAACTGATGCCCAATACATGGGTACAACATGGAAGTTGTAGGTAGTTAAGTTGAAAATAATATTATTTGCTCTGAAATCAACTTTGATTTCAACATCAGATAGATGACCAGCTGGATCCTCCATCCATCTCACCAGTACAGACTGAGGGGACAAACACAAGCAGTACAGGGAACCTGTACTCCCGAGAATGACAGACAGCGGAGAAGGGAGTTCAAGTCAACCCAGAGATGCAACAAATAAGAGATAATGATGCAGGGTGAACAAAGCATGTGTGTGTTGCCTCCAAGGTGGCCAGGGACATGTGGGCGATGGTCAGCCACAAATGTCTGCTTCAAATCAGCAAGACTAAGGGCCTCAGGAAAGGTAGCAAAGACAAGTAGCCAAGAGTTTTGCCTTCTCACCTTGGAGCCTAATAAGAGTCAGTCTGCAGAAATTCCAGTTAGGATATCTACAGGACTCAATCATGAGTGGAAATGGGGAAATCAAAAGCAATGAAAACCCTGGCATTGTTCTGGCAGGTGTTAAAAATCTACAGCTCAGGGAGGGGCGGGAATAGGACTGGAATGAATTCCCTTCTATATCCATAACTAGTTACCTGATAGGACCTAGTCTGTGAAATGCATTACATAAGTAAATAGCATTACAGTGGGTTTTTTAAAAAAATTCAAAAATTGAATTTATTGGGGGTGACATTGGTTAATAAAACGATACAGGTGTCAGGTGTACAATTCTACAATATATCATCTGTATATTATATTGTGTGTTTATCATCCCAAGTCAAGTCTCCTTCCAGCATCACTTATCCCCCTTTGTTTTCTATATCCCTCTACTCTAATTTCCTCTGGCAATTGCCATACTGTTGTCTGTGTCCATGAGTTTTTCCTTTTTTTTTTAATAGTGTTGATCAAAAGTCCTGTGATACAAAAATATTAGCTTATCCTGGTTAGAGAAACCCTCATTTCTCTCATTTCCCTGGAATAAATGACACAATCCCAGGCTCTATAGGGAACCTTGGTTTCAAGATTATTTTGCATGGTTCCAAGAGCAACACTTTGTAGTTGTTTACACAGTGGTTAGGCTGTCACATCACCACCAGTTCGTCATAGTCCATCTTACCAGATAATACGTTGAGAGAGATAACAGATTGGCCTTCACCCATGGTCAGTCAAGGAAGAAATAGCATTGGCTCCTCTATGGAAAATTTCCACTTCCCAGGCTTGACATTTGGAGGCCTAGGACAAGAACATTTACTTCACAGCAGTGGGCACTTAGCTTTTAAGGCTATGTTTTACTCATGTTTGTTTATCATTGGATAAGCCCCCAGTATCACTTGAAATCATTCCTGCAGAAAGGAAAATAACCTTGGCAGAGCACAGGCTAATATGTTATAGTTTTTAAGATCTATCTCCAAGATCTCCTATGCAGAGTCTTCCCTGATTCTTACAGCCAAATTCCTCTAAATTTCCCTGCAAATCTATTTGTACTTCTCATCCACTTACCATGTTACTTTTTAGCATACTAGCATGCTTGAGCTCTGACTTTATGGAAATCTGGGTTTGACTCTTTGCTCAGACACAGGTTACATGACTTTGGACACATTCCCTAACTCTGCTTTATTGGTTTGTAAAATGTGGGTAAAGATAGCATGTGATGTTTAGGGTAGCTGTGAAAATTAAGGAGAATTAAGCATCTAGCACAGAATAATTTCCCAATGAATATTGCCTTTTATTATTATTATCTCTCTAATTAACCTATCAGCTTCTTTTAAGAGCAAAACCTATGTTTTATTCAATGGTATACCAGTCTAGTAGCCCAAGGCATGGTGTCTTATGCAAAGTAGACACTCAGAAACAATTTTTTGAATGGATAAGAAAATGATGAGGCCTTGAGATTGTGAAACATGAATAGAAGATAGAAAGAGAAGCTCATGAAGAAGAGCTTTGCAAGAATTTGCTGCACATCTGGTTATAACCTAGGAGCACTATAGTCATTGTTATTTAATTTAATAAAACATTCATGAAATAGAGATATTAATTTGTCTATTCCATCTCAGAAGGACACTAAAGTTTATGGACTTAAATAACTTATCTAAAGTCACATAGGCAGCATGGGGTGAAATTGGGCTTCAGGCAAAACCTTCATTCCACGGCCTCTGCATCCTGAGTAGTCTTTGTGGTCCATATTGGTTGACTTGCTTTGCCCTGGGAAAGTCTGTGTTGCTGGTATACAATCTCTTTTTCTCAAAGTTTGAAGTCCTTAGCATTAGCCCAAGGGAGTCTGTGTTGCACAGGGTCTAACATGGTCAGTAAGATTATTGAAAGTCTAATTTAGACGGCTGCATGCCTAATACAATCAATTGTGTGCTAATTGGCCATTGAGATAGCTGACAACACAGACCCCAGAATGCTTTGGGAGATTCATTGGTCACACACGGGGTCGCTTTTGTGGGTCACACACCCAAGACCATTTGAGAAAGTAGGAGAGAATAACATCTTTCACCTTCCCTATTTATTCTTATACTTTCCTTTTTTGTTGTTGTTTTGTTTTGTTTTTGAGCTTTTACTGATTTTCTCTTCTGACATAGGGCGTTCCTTTTTCTCCCCAGCTTTATTGAAATATAATTGACAAATGAAAATTGTATGTATTTAAGGTGTGTAATGGGATGATTTGATGTACATATTTGTTTGAAATGATGATCACAATCAGGCTAATTAATATATCCATAATTTCCCATAGTTACTATTGTGTGTGTGTGTGTGTGTGTGTGTGTGTTGAGAACATGTAGCAAATTCTGAGTATACTGTTTAGTATTATTAACTAGCATCGCCATTCTGTACATTAGATCTCCAGGAAGTTCTTTTTATATTCTCTAGATTCAAGGCCATGCCCCAAATCCATCTCTGACAGGCTTCACCTCTGTAAGAATTTAAGGAAAGAACTAAAGTGAAATTTCCCAAGCAGTTTCTAAATACTGTGATAGCTATGGAGTAAAAATATGCTGACCATATACCATCTCTCTTCATTAAAAATTAGAAACAAAATTAGTTTATATTTCTGTAAAGACACTATATACCCCATGTCAAAACTCAGAAGCTGTCGAGATAAATATTAGCAAATAGCACTGCATGCAAGTCCTTACATTTTGACACAGAAAGGACACATTGAAACAAAGTCAACAACAAATGAAGAAAAATATTTTCAACATCTGATAAAAATTTAAAAATATATTTTTTGTGTTTAGTGAGTACTTGTAAGTTAATGAGATATTTATAGATGAGCAAAAAGAAAAATGGACAAAGGACATAAATGTGCTCATAAGAAAAAAATAAAAACAAAACACAAAATAACTAATGGATAGAAATGGTTGGGAAGATACATGTCCTCACTGATAATACACAGGAATTACAAGAATAGTGAGATTATAGTGATAATCAGGTATAAGACATTGTTTCTGAAAATTAGTATGTATTTTTGGAAGGGTTACATGTGCTTGATGTAAATGTCCCACTATGAAAACGAAACCTGCATTCCTGAAGCACATTGAAAACAATATCTTAAAATATAAAACATAGAGAACTTTCTACTATCTCTGTGGACATGGAAACATGAAACCTTCCCCTTTCCTGCCATACTTTCCCTCCTTCCAGCTATTCTGGGAGACTTAGGAGGTGGGGCAGGGGCGGGGGGGGGGGGGGGCACCAGTCTTAGAAAACCTATGTCCAAGCCCATAGGGGTTCTGAAAAGAAAATTCATAGGTGAGGCATTCAGGAGAGTCAGGAAGGAAGAAACATTTCTCCCTTTGAGTTTTTTCAAAAGGAGATGAGCAGAACCCTGGCTAGTGTTGCTAAGTGGTTGGAGCATCGCCCATGCACCTAAGAGTCACGGGTTCGATTCCCCAGTGAGGGCAAGTACCTGGGTTGCAGATTTGATCCCCAGCCCAAGTTGGGGTGTATATGGGAGGCAACCAATCCATGTGTCTCTCTCACATCAATGTTTCTCTCTTTTTCTCCCTCCCTCCATCCTTCCCTCCTTCCTTCCCTCCCTCTTTTCCTTTCTCTCTCTTTCTTCCTCCCTTCTACTCTCTCTAAGAAATATCCTTGAATGAGGATTACCAACAACAACAAAAAAAGGTGGGGATGAATAGATACTTTAAATAAAGGTATTTAAATCAGTGGAGTGTGATGATATGACAGCTTGCCATTTACTAGCTGAGTTATTCTGGGCAAGTGCCTTGTTCCCTTAAAGCTTCAATTTCCTGATTTCTTCATAGATTCTCTTAATCAAGAAATATGTACACCATAGACATAGGCAACAGTGTGGTAAAGGCCTGGGGAGGAGCTGGGGCTGGATGTGGGAGGGGAGGAGGAGGGAAGAGTGGTCAAGGGGAGGAATTATTTTTTAAAAAGAAATAGGTACACCATTATAAACTTCAAGAGGACAGTGCTCATGTCTATTTTGATGACTCATGTCTATGTAATGATTGAAATATAGTCAGCACTCTATATTGTTGAATGACTCTAAGACAGTGGTTCTCAACCTTTCTAAGACCGCGACCCTTGCATACAATTAGTTCCTCATGTGGTGGTGACCCCCAACCATGAAATTTTGCTACTGTTATGCATCTTGATGTAAATATCTGCATTTTTCCGATGGTCTTAGGCGACTCCTGTGAAAGGGTCGTTCGACCCCAAAGGGGTCGTTCGACCCCAAAGGGGTCGAGAACCACTGCTCTAAGATAAGGGAGAGAATGAATCATGGCATTGTACCAAGAAGGGAGGATTGTCCACCTACTTGCTGGATGTAAAGAAATATTTGTAGTTGGCAACAGATGAAAGAGAGGGAGGCCCGTGTCAAAATGAGAAGGTATGAGGAAAGACCCTCAATAGGAACACCAAACCCTCTGATTATGCTGTGGGTCAAAGAACCCTGTCCTCTCAAAGAGGAAATTAGAGGAAAGCTAATGTACGGGTGAATAGAAAATACATTTTAAAGGGATGAAGTAGTTATATCTGTATTATGGAACCATATATCCTACACACAGTTAGTTTGAAAAAAGGCAACAAAAGAGTGCTATGGTATGTTTTCATGTTTTTGCTTGTGTATAGATGTGCATGTTTGTATATGCATATGAACACCAAAAGAATATATAGCAAACTTGGCCGTTTTGGTTTACTGTGGGAAACGATGGGATAATAAGAGATTTGAATTTTTACAATAAGCTATGCTGCTTTCATAAACAATGAAAACAATAGAAATCCTACCTCATAGCTAATGTTTATGGCATATGATAAATTCTGAAGTAGATTTTTAACAAAACAAAGGAAAGGTGGTGCCTTTTCCTTTATCTCTTTTGCAAATCAATATCATTCTCTTCTATACCAATGGAAATATATTTTATATGAAATCTGCTCAATAGTTCATGTTTTTATCTGGTTCTAGCATACAGTTATGCTTTTTCCTTGTGTAGACAAGCCAGAGAGGACAGTCACAATAATAAATCATAACTTTGTGTCAAATGTCTAAGTCAATTGTACTTAAGATCCATGAACCACCTCATATGTTCCAAATTCATTCTATAATTGAATCAAAATTCAATCATCTATCACACAGCTCAGCTTGTGCCATCATTGTTCTCTACAATTATATCTGAGGTAAAATATTCTCTCTAGTGAAACTTAAAAACAGCCAGGTCTCCAAAGATGTCCATAAAGTATGAAAGTACAGAACAACAGTTGAAACATCCTAGATAAGTAAAAGTAGGTTTATAAAACGCAAACGTATCACGAAGCAGGGACCTGAAAGCCACCATCCTTTTCTGCCCAAGGGGTCAGCCTCTTTCAGCGGGAAGCCCAATGGATTAACACTTGCCACTGGTCCTCCTTCCTAAAAATAAGCCTTAGTTTCTCAGCTGCAGATGTCAGTCTAAGAATATGTCCCAAATAAGAATTTCTAATCAATACCTATTTTCAAATTATTGCCTATTACTGAGCTATAGGGAATAAGCTGTGTAAAGACTAGAATGCCATGTACATATTTTCCCAATTGGGTCATATTTGTGCTTTGCCCTGTTTGTGCCCACTCCCTGCCTTGCAGGCTGGATTTAACAGGGTTGGTTCTTTGCCATCTTGGTTATCAGAATCCCTATAAAAACCAGTGGAGTGCATGTGGTGAGGAGACTGGACTGTGAGCACTTCAGTCCCTCCAGATTTCTGATTAATTACCCCAGGTGATTGGGCAATATAATTGTCTGCATAGCGTATATTCAGTGCTTCTATGCAATGCTGGATGATGTGGTTAGTCACCTTTTCTTATGGGAAGAAAATAAGCTCTTAAAAACTCAGACCAGAAGAAAAGAAACCAACCAGTAGATGTCTCTGTGGTGCTTCAGTTCAGTCATGGTTTTGCATGTTTAGCCACAGATGTCTGTGGGCTAGGAGAAGCAATGCTATGAAGACTTGAACCTTTTATTTTGGGCAGGTGCATAGAGGCCCAAAGTGCCCTAGAAATATACCCAAACACTTCAACAAGAAGTTTTCTATATTATCTGAAAATATACCTACATCAACATCTTCACTTCTGACCTCATCTTAAGAACAATAAAAAAAAGGGTACTTTACTTACAAAGATAGTCAATTATGAACATCGAACAAATTTTTGCAAAATGATCACATTTGTAGTTTTGGAAGTGTGTATCCAGGTGAAAGACATTTGACCCAAGGAAAAAATACATTGTCTCATACTCACCCGTTTTAATCCCCAAATAGCAGAGAAAAAGGCACTCTAGAAGGAAACAAGATGTCATGAAAGGAGTCCACCAACAGTAGAGATGACAATTTGGAAAGGTTCTATGGGGCCGCAGAGCTCATGCTTCCTGTCTGTTACCATTCAAGCATTCTACTGTGGCCTCAGTGCTAGGACCCTGGGCTGAGGCATCCCGGGCATTTCTGCAGTGCTGGCTACCTGTCCCTGGGGAAAATCACATGATGCTCAAGAGTCCCTTCAACTCTCTTTAGCATTTCAGGATAGAATTTAGAGATTTCACTAACACTAAAGCAATTATCCTGGGTTGATTTTGTAAATAGAATATTTGCAGAGAAATAGAGTGGGACTCGTCTGCTCTCTAATGAGAGTAAAGTAAGAAGATGCTCAACTCACTTTAAACAATGGGTATATCTCCTTATGAATTTACTACTATAGAAAAAAAACTTTACATGTCACATATATTTTTTAAATTTTATTTAGAGAATTGCTGTGATGATCCTCTTATGAGATTAAAAATCTTTTTCTTTATTGAATCAAGCAAATGATAATTCCCATAAGATGTCTTTTCTGTAAGTGTGGATAATTTTAGTCAAAAAATTTTTAAATTGACATTTTTATTGGGACAATTATAGGGTTCACAAGTAGTTGTAAGAAATAATACAGAGAGGTCAGTAGACACTTTGCCCAGATTTTTCGAATGGACCCTTTTGTGAAACTAGACCATAATATCACATTGACACAATCCACTAATCTTATTCAGATTTCCTTAGTTTTGTGTGTACTCATCTGTGTTTGTGTGTGTGCATGTGTTCAGTTCTGTACAGTTTCACAACATGTAAGTTTGTGTTCCCACCACTTATGGTTGAGATACTGAGCAGTTTCAAAACCACAGGATCCCTCCTGTTGCCCTTTTATAATTGCACCCACCTCTTTGCAGCCCCCTTCTCAGCTTCCCCTTCACTCAGGGTTCCCAAACCCTGGCAATCATTCATCTATCCCCCATCTCTACAACTTTTTCACTTCTCAACTGTTATATAAATGGAATCATACAATACGGAACCTTTGGGGATTGGCTTTTTCACTCAGCATGATTCCCTGAAGATTCATGCAAGTTTTCCAGTAGAGCAATAGTTTTGTGTATTTTTACTTCTGAGTAGCTTTCCAGACTATATATGTGCCATAATTTGTTAACTACTCACCTGCTGAAGAACATCTGATTAGATTCTAGTATTTCACTATTACAACCAAAGCTGACACAAAATTAACATCCAGGTTTTTGTATAAACATAAGTTTCATTTCTCTGAGATTAATGCTCAGGAGTGCAATTACTTAGTCATATGGTGTGTACAGCTTCTAGGCAGCTTTCTAAACTGTTTTCAAAAGTGACCATACCATTTTAATTTCTTACCAACAACATACTAGTGACCTAGTTTCTCTGCCTCCCTGTCGACATTTGCTATTATCACGTTTACTTTATTTTACTTTTCTGATGGGTATATAGTATTATTTCATTGTATTTTTAATTATATTTCCTTAATAGCTAATGATGTTTGAACATGTTTTCATATTCTTATTTACCAGCTATATAGCTTCTTTCATGAAATGTCTGTGTCTTTTGTTCATTTTCTAATTGGATTGTTTTGATTTCTTACTGCATTTTGGGAATTCCTAGAAAAGAAACCCTACACAAATAAAAAGTAGAAATCTCGGGTCCTGTGTACTATGATAGTTTGTCAAAATCCAAGAGTTGGAAAAAATTAGATTCAAATTATGGCCGAATAAAAACACGTTTAAAGAGGCCATCCAGCTGAAGGAAAGCACTTGCACAGTGACACTGCCTCTCAGGGTGACTGCATAGCAGCCAAGATGGACGTGTCGCTGGAGGAGTCTAAGCAGGGAAGGAAGCAGGCCAGCTGAAAGACAGCTGAATGGCAGAGAATTTCCACAACAGCATTTCTGAGGGAAATAACCCAAAGGGAAGATGTCTGGAGTTTTAAAGGGGAATACAATAATAGATATTAATGTAAAGAGATGTAGCTGCCAAAAATTTTCTCTCCACATTTCCAGAAAGTTTTATAGTTTTGAGAAAAAAGTAGGTTATGAGATTATTTGTGTAAAGATATCCTTCTCACTCTCAGAGTACAAGTATTATTAAAGGCCTAGAGGCCTAGAGGCCTGGTGCATGAAATTTATGCATGAGTAGGGACCATAGGCCTGACCGGTGATCCTGGTTGATTTGTGGAATGACCAGTGGGGCAATTGGGGGGTGCCCACTGGCACCCACCTTGTCTGGCCTGGGGTCTGCAGGCTAGGGGAAGCTCATGCATTGAGCATCTGCCCCCTGGTGTTAAGTGTGCATCATAGCAACCAGTTGTTCCGCTGGTCATTCCACTGTTTGGTCAGTTTGCATATTAGTCTTTTATTATATAGGTTTATAAAGAGGAAGACAGAAGGAGCTGGTGATAGATTTTGGTTCCAGTTATAAAGGAACCTTTTATTCCATATTTAAAAGCTGCAAGAAAAAAGCATGGAAAGGAAAAGAACCTTTTGATATTAAAAATAATTCTTCACACACACAGACATACAGACATACACACACACATATATCCATGATGATTGTTTTGACAATCTTTTCAATAAATACTTAATAGGCTCTGACTTAGCCCATTCAGGCTGCTATTACAAATACCACCAACTGGATGGCTTATATACAGAAGACATTTCTCATGGTTCTGGAAACTGCCTTTTCATACTGGAATTTAATAGATGAGGTCATATCACAGAGGCATCGGGATCCTGTAGTTGCTAATGTAATTGAAAAGGGAGAAAAAATTCTTCAATTAGATCAAAAAGAAAAAAGGATTGAGAAAGAAAGTGAGGACCTCATGTCTTTCCATAGTGATGTTGAGGAAGAGGGGCGACCCAAGGAACCGAAAAGAAAAAACTTGAAAATAGAGAGCCATTCAGGGGCCAGATGAGCCTTTTGCAGATTTTGTTCATCATTTAATTACTGCAGCCAGCAGAATTTTTGGTAATGCTGATGCAGGCATGGAATTTGTAAAACAATTGGCCTTTGAAAATGCTAATGCTGCTTGCCAAGCGGCCATTCGGCCCTATAAGAAAAAGACTGATTTATCAGGCTACATCCGCCTTTGCTCTGATATCGGAGTCAATTATCAGCAGGGCCTCACCCTGGCTGCTGCCATGCAAGGATGTCTCCTTGGAATACTCCTATCTTTGTCATTAAAAAGAAGTCAGGTAGATGGCGTTTGTTACAAGACCTAAGGGCAGTAAATAAAACAATGGTGCTAATGGGAGCCCTACAGCCTGGACTCCCCTCTCCTGTTGCGAAAGCCTTAGGGCATTTTAAAGTAATCATAGACTTAAAAGATTGCTTTTTTTACCATTCCTCTACACCCTGAGGACCAAAAGCACTTTGCCTTCAGTCTACCTGCTATTAATTTTAGAGCACCCATGTGTTGTGCCCAGAGTTCGGGGTCCCCAATAACCCACCACTAAGGAGCCTTTTCCGATGCAAAAGCAAAGAGTCTTTATTCAAACCCGGGTTTGGCTCTCAGCCTCTTTCTGGCACAGCAGCCAGGCAAGAGAGCGGGCTGGGCGGAAACAATGAGTTTTATGGGGTAGGATAATTAGGGGGCTTGAGAAAGAGATGAAGGCTACAGAGATTGGTCACTTGAATTGGGGTCTTTCTGTGATTAAGCCTAATTAGGACCTTAGCTGTGTCCCTGGAGCTTCATTGGTCCATTTGGGTGGGGGTCGGGGAAGTTAAGACATTGCGGGCACACCTGTGGCCCCTCCCAGAAAAGGGAGGGGTTTTAGGCAGGGGTCCCAGCCCTATAGGACAAGATAGAGGGGAGTTCATTTCCTTTCACCATGAAAAGGTTTCAATGGCGTGTTCTCCCACAAGGTATGGCTAATAGTCCCACCTTATGTCATTCTTTTGTTGCTCTTGCAATACAAGCAGTAAGAGATCATTGGCCAGAAATGTATATTATTCATTACATGGATGATATTTTAATAGCTGGGAAGGATGGTGGTGAGGTCTTGAGATGTTATAACGAGTTAAAAAATACTTTACAAGATAAAGGATTAGAGATCTCCCCTGATAAAGTCCAATTAACAGATCTATATATATATCTTGGCTTTCAAATGAAAGGACCTCAGGTCTCCTCTCAGAAGTTAGAATTAAGATTAGACAAGCTCAAAACTTTAAACGATTTTCAAAAACTCCTTGGAGATATCAACTGGCTCATGTCCTATCTAAAGCTTAGTAAAAGTGATTTAAAACCTCTTTACGATATTCTACACGGGGATGCGAATCCTACATCTCCCCGTGAGCTGACACCGGAAGGAAGACAAGCCATACATATAGTAGAACAAGCCATTCGGTCACAAACTGTTACATTTATAGACTATGATAAACCTTTGAAATTCATCATGTGCAAAACAGCTCTTTCACCAACCGCTGTTTTTTGGCAAATAGCCCCTCTAATGTGGGCTCATCTGCCTGCTACACCTAAAAAGGTCATTGGACCATATTATCAAGCAGTATCTGACCTTATAATCCTAGGCAGGGAACAAGGGAAAAGATATTTTGGTAAATAACCAGATTTTATCATACAGCCTTATACCAAAGAACAAGTAAATTGGCTCATGCAGACTACTGAATTCTGGCCTATTGCCTTAGCTTCTTATACTGGCATCCTAGATAATCATTATCCACCAGACAAACATTGATTTTGCTAATAAACATGAATTAATATTCCCTAAAATCACCACATTTACCCCCTTAAATAATGCCCTATTGGTGTTTACTGATGGCTCTTCTACAGGTATAGCTGCTTATACTTACCAGAACAAGGTGGTACAATTTACCACAAACAGCTCCTCCGCCTAATTAACAGAATTACATGCTGTTATTGCGGTCCTATCAGCATTTCCTAATCAGTCTCTTAACATCTACACAGATAGTGCTTACATCGCACACTCTGTACCCTTATTAGAAACTGCTGGCCAAATTAAGGGCGTCTCTAATACTGGAGACTTATTTAGACAGCTACAGGTACTTATCACAAAAAGAACACACACCTTTTTTATAGGGCATTTACGTGCTCACTCTGGGCTTCCTGGTCCTCTAGCGGAAGGAAATCAGAAAGCAGATCTGACCACTCGCCCACAAGCTCATATTTCTGCATTACCTGCTATCAATGCTGATGACTCTTCCCTAAAAATTGCTCAAGCACAGAAAAGTCATCAGTTACACCATCTCAATGCACAGACTCTCCGGCTTATGCATAATATTACTAGGGAACAAGCCAGACAAATTGTCAAAGATTGCCCTTCTTGTGTCATACATCTCCCGGTATTACATCTCGGAGTCAACCCTAGGGGGGGTTAGTACCTAATGCATTATGGCAAATGTATGTTACCCATATCTCTGAATTTGGTAACCTCAAATATGTACATGTAACTATAGATACTTTTAGCGGTTTTATTCATGCTTCCCTCCAAACCGGTGAAGCCACTAAACATGTAATTAGCCATATGTTAACTGCCTTCGCAGTCTTAGGATGTCCACAGCAATTAAAAACTGATAATGGCCCAGGCTATACCAGCTCAGCCTTTTCTCAATTCTGTAAACACCTCAATATCTATCATACAACAGGTATTCCTTATAATCCCCAAGGTCAAGGAATCGTTGAAAGGGCACATCTCTCTTTAAAACTCACAATAGATAAAATAAAAAAGGGAGAATGGTACCCCACGAGGGGGTCGCCCAGAAATATATTATCTCATTCCTTATTTATTCTCAATTTTTTAAATTTGGATGCAAGTGGACAATCAGCAGCTGCTCGCTTTTGGCATACAGAAACTCAGAGACAGTTTGCTTCAGTACTATGGAAGGATCCTTTGACTAACTCCTGGCATGGCCCAGATCCAGTTCTTATCTAGGGCCGAGGATCAGTATGCATTTACTCTAAGGAAATGAAATCTGCAAGGTGGCTACCAGAACGCTTAGTTAAACAAATCAGTCAAACTCAAGAAGTTGAGGATAATCACTCAGATAACTCCAGGGATGAAAACTCACCCTGAGAATATTCTCCTATTAGTAGTATTAGGGGTTTCTGGAGCTTTAGCTACAGGAACAGCAGGATTAGGAGTTGCCGTTCATTCATATACTAAACTCTCTAATCAGCTGATTGATGATGTTCAGGCCTTATCCAGTACTATTAATGATATTCAAGATCAGACAGACTCCTTAGCGGAGGTAGTCCTCCAGAATAGAAGAGGATTAGATTTATTGACAGCAGAACAGGAAGGGATCTGTTTGGCTCTACAGGAACGCTGCTGCTTTTATGCAAATAAATTGGTCATTGTTCGTGATAAGATAAAGAAGCTACAAGAAGACCTAATAAAAAGAAGAAGAGAACTATTTGACAACCCCTTGTGGAGTGAGCTAAATGGAATATTACCCTATCTCCTCCCCTTATTAGAATCTCTGCTTGGCTTACTAATAATCCTATCGCTAGGACCTTTTCTTTTTAATAAATTGATGGCTTTTATTAAGCAACAAGTGGATTCCATTAAGATGCAATTTATACAGGTCCCTTATCATAAACTTGAGATGGCCAAAAGGGAAAGTTGCAAACTCCTTGAAAAGGAGAAATACGATAACATTCTATAGAGTAATTGAGGTAATTACTCTAATATTCAAGGAATACAATGACATTCATAGAGTAATTGAGGAATTACTCTAATAACAAACTTTCCACCTTGGTGCGCTGGGCTGGTTAGCCAGAGACGGGCAACTGGAACTTATACATGATACCGACCACCGCCTAAGCCAGGAACTGGGCCTTATGCTGCCCTGCTTTCCAATGATGGGTAAGGTGGGGTAAGGTGGATTGGTACCGTATGGTAGTTCCTGACCTAAGACAGGCACAGTCCCCTCAAGGATATTCGGCCTTTCAAAGTTTAAAGAAAAGGGGGACCTGTGGGAAACTTGTTGTGCTTGATAGCCATTTTGTAGTAAGCGCCAGCCACATTAGCACTAACCTCAGGATAGGTTTCTATTACCCCAAACCCTATCTCTTTCCCTATCTCCCAAAAGCCAGGCGTTTCGCCTTAGGGCTAGGAATTTTCGCTAACTTCCTCATTCCTCCTTCTCCCCATAAATACCCCGATCTACTGTTGAATAAATGCGACTTGATCAGAACTTTGTCTTGTCTCCATTCCTGGTGTCTCTTGTCCCTTTCATCCCCACTCCCCCTCTAGGATCCTTGTTGACTTAACCCGCGGGTCGGGACAGGATTTCCTGGCTCACATCGCTGCTTTTTGGAGCACATGTTGGATAATGGCTGAATTTATCTCCCAAATTATCTTGTTCTCATTAGTCTTTTCTAATTTCTTGAAATAAAACTTTTACTTCAGTTTTATAGCAGGGATCATTGTATTTGTTCAGAGTTTTCAACTCTGATCTCATCAGCTATCATTGGGCAGAAGATAGGAATCACTAGCAACAATATGATGATAGGGATCCATCTCCTGGGTGCCTAGGATGTGGGCAGCATTGACACCACAATGTTTCTATAAAGTGTCAAATAGTAAACATTTTAGGGTCTGTGGTCCAAATGGTCTCTGTCACAAATACTCAACTCTTGTTGTAGCACAAAAGCAGCCATACTCAATAAATAAACAAATGAGAGCATCCATGTTTTAATAACACATTATGAACACTATAGTTCAGTGGTCAACAAACTCATTAGTCAACAGGGCCAAACATCAACATTACAACAATTAAAATTTCTTGTGAGAGCCAAATTTTTTAAACTTAAACTATATAGGTAGGTACATTGTTATTAATTTAATTAGGGTACTCCTAAACTGGCCTTTGCTGAAAAGGTCCTCAATCTGATTGAGGTACGTTCGCTGAGTCGACCCCTTCCAACTCTCCCACCCACACTCATCTTGTATACTTGTTTCGGCTGTCTCCTTTCATTCATCCTGTCTACATGTCCAAACCATCTCAACATACCTTTCTCAGTCCTCGACACTACTTCTTTCACTCCACAATGTTCCCTAAAATTAACTTACTAAACTTTACTTAAAGTTTTAAGTCTTAGTTAAACTATAGGTACCTTGAATAAAACTTGGTATCATACTTAATAATGATATCATTTATTGATAAAATTAAATTCCTTACAATTTACATTACAATATCCATAAAATTAAACCATGACAATGACTGACAAACACTAATGTGAACAATGGCCTTGCAACTCCCTGGAAAGTTTGGGTAAGTCAGGTTTGTATGTTGTTGTTTTTAATTTTAGGCATGATTCCAGGTTTTCATCAATAAGACAACTTCTCAATTTACTCTTGATAAGGTTCATGCTTAAAAATGATTGTTCACATAAATATGTAGACCCGAATAAGGAAAGAACATCAAATGCTAGTTTTTTCAGTTGATTATAAGAGTCAGGAATACTATTCCAGGTGTTAAAAATCAACATATCTTCCTTCTCCAGGTCTTTCAAAGCAGACTATTTGTTCTGTGAACTAAGTTCACATTTGTTTTTCTCCATGTTTCTATATCAGCACAAAGATGTTCAAATTTCCAGCTCCACAATTCTTTGTTTTTTAAATCCAGCAATTGCATTTCAAAGTTGCCAATGTCAATATTAAAGGGAGAAAAATTTAATTCTGTTACAGTAGCATTAAAAGTTTTTTTTTTTTTTTAACAAAGGCTAACATCGCTTTGCTGTTTCTGAATTCCTGAAACCTGTTGAGAAAAGCTTCCCTCATATTTAAAAGTGTTGTTTTGAAATAGCAAATGTCAATATCAGAATTACTTTCTTGGCGATGTTTCAACAGGCTTGGAAAGTGAATCAAAGTTTCTCTTTCAAAATCTTGAGCAAAAAGAGATAATTTGTTTTCGAATAACTTCTAACATCGAAAAAATTATGTTTCTTTTCCCCTGTAGTTTACAATTAAGCTAATTTAGATGAGACATAATGTCTACCATGAAATAAAATTTTTGGATCCACTGATTGTTCATTAGTTCT
Source organism: Lasiurus cinereus (assembly GCA_011751065.1). Taxonomy (NCBI): domain Eukaryota; kingdom Metazoa; phylum Chordata; class Mammalia; order Chiroptera; family Vespertilionidae; genus Lasiurus; species Lasiurus cinereus. Next base: position 8,350,412 of record JAAGEH010000480.1, read on the forward strand.
GGATAGTGAACACCCTTCTCAAGGAGAAATGCTTTAATTTCTGTTAATAAGGAAGCAAAACGTTTTTAAACGTTTCCTCTTGATAACCAACGTACCTTGTTATGCAGCAGAAGGTCTGTGTACTCTCCATTTCAACGAAAAAATTCTTTAAATTGGCAATGAATAAAAGCTTTAGCTATAATGGAGTTGATAATGATTATCAACAATTTCATAACTGCAAATTTCTTCTGGAAATGTCTACGCACAAAGCGCTTCTTGATGAATGATGCAATGGTAAATATCTCGTGATTAATTTTTTCTTTCAAAATAGCAACAAACCTGTTTCTTATGCTGGTCATACTTTTCGCTCCGTCTGTTGAAATTGAGACAATTTTATCAAGTGGAATATGATTTTTTTCAATGCACTCAATTATAGCATTTGCTTTATCCTCTCCACGTGTTTGACCTTTGAGTGGCAATAATCCTAAAAGTTCTATAGGACCTGTAGATGAAATAAATCATACAAAATGTGAAACTTGCGCTGTATCATTTATGTCACAAGACTCGTCAACTGCTATTGATAAAGCTGAACCCAATTTAAGGTCTTTGACTTGCTGGTCAATTATATTCGAAGACATTTTGACTGTTCTATCTTTCATTGTTTTAGCAGACAATGGTAACTCTTTAATTTTTTTTTTTTTTTAGAATATCTCCTTTGTACTTAAAATCCCAAAATAGCTCTTTGGATGCATTTATAAAACAACTTTTTATGTATTCACCGTCTGTATATGGTTTTCCTCTCATAGCCATCTCTTGACTAACCACAAAACTTGCAATATTAACATTGTTGGAAGATTGCATCCAGTAATTAAATACAGAACTTGATTTTTCTTGACTCTTCTGAAGTTTCCTCAACTGCTTTCTTCCTTGCATCACAGACAGGATATTTAGTACTAAATGACACGTGTTTAGTTGTAAAGTGTCTCTCCAAATTTGATTTTTTGTTATGTGCCAATTTTTCCTGACAAATAAGACTGGTCAGAAGGCCATTTAGGTTTTGAATAAACGCAAAAGTCTCCGTCCATTCAACTCTAAATCCACGGTTTCCGTTTTCCGTTTTTCTTTGCTTCTTTGTAGCCATGTCAAACAGGGAACCTAAAAAAGTGTTTCATTTTATAATAAATAAAGCCACCAACACAACATAATTACAATTCTTAAATTGATGACAAAAATACCTGTAGGATTTGCAGCTGGTTGGAAAAATACAGGTAACTTTATGCTTTGAGTAGGTACTTTTGCCACCCGCACGCGATTTGTGGATGCGACTAGCACTAACCACTGCACTGTGAGACTGCTGACTGACTGGCTCACTCAACTCATGAAAATGCATGAATCGTGGGCTCCTCCCCCTCGCTGCATATCCTACAGCTGCGCTGAGTCTCCTGTCACCTGACCAACCAACACCCCCACTTCTTCTAATGCCACTTCTTCAAAATAGACTAGCCCAGGCCGAAAACCTTCTGCCCAAGGGCCACGAAGTTTCAATCGCACTATACATACGCACTGCACGTGGTATTTTGTGGACGAGCCACACTCAAGGGGCCAAAGAGCCACAGATGGCTCGTGAGCAGCGGTTTGCCGACCATGCTATAGTTGATTTTCATGAATATATTATTTTTTGGCTCTCCCAACCCCCGTTTGAAAATGTAAAGAACATTTTTAGCTTGAAATCTACACAAAAGCAGGCTGCAGACCAGATCAGGACAATAGATCAGTTTGTGAACTCTTGGTTTGACACGGGAAGAGCTTACTTTTTCCTTATGAAGCTTTTGGAGGACTCCCATCCACTGGAGACATGGAGATCCATGCTTGCTTCATCTTGTCATATTCTCATCTCAGCATGGGACCTCCAAGGTTGCTGTAGCAAGGAGACGTGAAGAATGAAAAGAGCACACATAATCTTGATTGTTTTGGCCTAGATTAAAAGAAATGTACATTCCACATCATATTTCACAATCCATTGGCCAGAACCAGTCCGTTACCCTAACCTAATTACAGGGGAAGTTGTGAGTGTAGGACAGCAGATAAGGTATGGTGAGTTGCAATAATCTATGCCACAGTATTAAACCAAATAATGGTCAATAATTTATATTTAGGGCTCTCAAATATATATATATTATATTTTGCATATATATATATATATATATATAATTAAATCTTTATTATTCAGATTATTACATTTGTTTCTCTTTTTTTCCCCTCCATAGCTCCCCTCCACCCGGCTCCCACCCCTCCCTCTACCCTTACCTCTCCCCATTGACCTCATCCTTAGGTGTATGATTTTTGTCCAGTCTCTCCCTTCACCCCCCTCACCTCTTTCCCCGAGAATTATGTCCACTCTCTTTCTGTGCTCCTGATTCTATTATATTCACTAGTTTATTCTGTTGATCAAATTTTTAATTCACTTAATTTTTAGATTCACTTATTGATAGATTTGTATTTGTTGTTCATAATTTTTTATCTTTTACCTTTTTCTTCTTCCTCTTCTTAAAGAGTACTTTTCAGCATTTCATATAATACTGGTTTGGAGTTGATGAACTCCTTTAGCTTTTTCTTATCTGTGAGGCTCTTTATCTGACCTTCAATTCTGAATGATAGCTTTGCTGGATAGAGTATTCTTGGTTGTAGGTTCTTGCTATTCATCCCTTTGAATATTTCTTGCCACTCCCGTCTGGCCTGCATAGTTTCTGTTGAGAAATCAGCTGACAATCTTATGGGTGCTCCCTTGTAGGTAATTACCTGTTTTTCTCTTGCTGCTTTTAATAGTCTCTCTTTGTCTTTTGCTCTTGGTATTTTAATTATGATGTGTCTTGGCGTAGTCCTCTTTGGATTTCTTTTGTTTGGGGTTCTGTGTACTTCCTGGACTTGTAAGTCTATTTCTTTCACCAGGTGGGGGAAGTTTTCAGTCATTATTTCTTCAAACAGGTTTTCAGTATCTTGCTCTCTCTCTTCTTCTGGCACCCCCACAATTCTGATGTTGGTATGCTTGAAGCTGTCCCAGAGGCTTCTTACATTATATTCACATTTTTGGATTCTTTTTTCTTCTTGCTTTTCCAGTTGAGTATTTTTTGATTCTTTATATTTCAAATTTTTTACTTAATTCTTGCCTTCCTCTGGCCTGCTGTTAGGTCTCTGTATATTTTTTATTTCAGTCAATGTATGTTTAATTTCTAGTTGGTCCTTTTTCATCTCTAGTTGCTCCTTTTTCATCTCCTCTTGGGTCTCCCTAAATTTATCCATCTTTTCTAGGATATTCTTGAAAATCCTTATAACCGTGGTTTTGAACTCTATATCCAGTTGTTTGTTTTCCTCATTTCTTTTGTTTGTGATCTCTTCCTTTGTCTCGGCATTTTTACTATGCCAGGAGAACTTCTGTGTTGGATTCAGCCTTATGATACAAGACTTGCAAAACTGCAAAAGTCTCTCTCTTGAGTTTGAGATGAGTGGAGTCTTAGGGCTTAACAGACCACCTTGCCTTCCAATCGCCCCTACTCTCCATGGCCCCTGGGTTTCACGTGTCTTTGGGTAATCGCTGGAGTAGTCCCTGTGCACGCATGCCGTACTTCTAGACTGCTACCTTTCTGGCTCTCCTGTGCTCTCAGACCATATGAGTCTGGGTCCCCAGGGTTTTGCCTGAAACTGGGGTTTAGTGGAGTTTAGAAGTGGCTCAGTTGGGAGGCTCTGTCTCCTGGCCACTCGTGAAAGCCAGCGGCACAATCAGCAGTTGGTTTTCTGCGTGCAGTTCTGCGCACACCACCAGACTTCTGCCCTTTCGTGGCTCCCCTATATTTCTGTGCACTTCTTTTTTTTCACAGTCCAAACTCCCCCCATATGAGTTTCGGCTGGATCTGGGTATCAGTGCCGTAGAATAAGGGGTTCAATGCAGTTGGGAGTCTCCATCTCCCTCTCGCCAGAGAAAGTCAGCCAGGTACTCTGGCACCTGCTCTCTCCATGCGCGTGTCTCTGTACCTCAGCTTTTTGCAGCTCCTCTGAGTCTCTGTGAGCCTGTCACTTTACTGCTAGTTGTAGAATTTCCACTCAGCCAGCTTTCCTGTGGTTCTGGATGATGTCCATTCTGTCTTTTAGTTGTAGTTTTGAAATTGTTCTGCAAGGCAGCAGTGTAGGTGTTTACCTATGCGCATCTTGGATTCCTCCATTTATATATTTTTTATTTTTATTGTACAGATGGTAACATATAACCTCAGAAAACTTCACTCCAAGTAGTGAATACAACTAGTGAATATAGATATAGTCAATTTAATAAAAGTGTAAGATAGAATTAAATTCATTCTTTTTTTAAAAATTATTTGGTTGTATTTCTGCTTATTTTTAGTATGCCTTATAAAATGCCCAAATCTGTATTTTATTTGCAACCTACCACAGAAACCCTCTATGTCTACAGCTCACAAAATGAATAGAAAACATTTCCCATTAGTATTAGATGCCACTTAAAATGATCATGAAAAGGCAATGTTCACTTTTGCAGGTTAAATTCAAATTTTTTAATCTGCCTGGTAGTTAAACTTCCTCAGTTGATCTCATCTCACATCATCTTGGTACAAAATCTTTAATTCACATAGCTCATCTCTTTACCATCCTAGATTTATTTCTGTATTGTTCAACCATGTAAAAATCTGCTTCCTGCTATTGTCATTACTTTCTGCCATTCCTCATCTAATATTTCATTCACATCAAATTTTTCATTTTCCTACTCTCTAAAGCCTTACTAGATTAGCCTGACCTCAAGGAGTCTGCTTCTAATTTTGAGTGCTTCACACCTTCAAGGCTATGAATCATTCTACTACTCACTTAATAATATAGTGGCATACACTTTTATATAAGTTTTTTAAATCTTATTTCCCCATTTAGATTCAGTCTTTTTAATGATACAAAATACATTACATAAAATTCTCTTATTTATGATATGAGTCAGTAAAGGAAAACAGAAAAGACCATAACATATTTTAGTGTTTAACTTTTTTAGGAATAAAAACATCATCAACTGTTATTTATACATTTGCTGAGTTTGAGAGGAATTTCTTTTTATGAGTCAGCTACTGAGAAATGTAATCGAGAAGACAGATGGTCAATGCATTATTGGTATATTCTAAAACCACTTACAATAATTTAATTTAAAGCTTTACTCATAATGAGCTCAAACCTACACATGCATAATTTTACGAAGAGCATTTTGTAGCACTGCACAAATATTAAAGATGTGGCAGACACGTTGTTTTAAAAACAGAGTCCTAAAAATGATTTGACACTTTCCTCCATAGATTTTTTTCACCTTTTCAGAAAATAAGTTTGCCATAAAAATTATTCATTTTCATATATGGAGAAGACAAGAGTAACAGTGAGGTGTATCCAATTAATAGCTTTTGTAAGGAGAAATAGCCCAAAAGGGGAAGTGTAGATCAGTGTACATGGAGGGCGAGTTAGTAGCTAAGCAACATGCTGCCGAATAAGGGGCTGGAAATTGTAATTACACCTTACATCGGCCAGTGTTTTTCGAGCTGAGAGCTCAAAGTATACCCAGGCTAACAACTTAGTCCAAGTCAAGTCATTCACTCAGTTTAGTCATCTGCAAAATGAAGATGGAGTAGTGACGTACTGACAATTACACAGATAGTTTCAACAAAGAAGGAAGATGAAAAGAAATAAATTCAGGATGTGAGCAAGCTGGTGACTCAATATGGAAATGAAAGAAACAAGAAGAAATATGGGAGATACAAAGAAAATATGTCTGATTTTTAAAAATTTTCTCAAATTGCTTCAGAATCTCATTTTAATGACTTGTAATGGTGTAATTTCAGAAACTCTTAGTTTTCAAACATCTTCAGCCAATAGAAAGTAATATCATTTTATAAAATATCATATAGAGAATTACTTTTGAAGGTTAAAAGATTTGCTTGTATTATAGACCTGCTAATGGCAAAACATTTTATACTAGAAAAATAAAAGACTGATTTTAAATTCTCCTGTCTAATAAAGATGGAATATGCTAATTGACTGCCTCACCCTCAAAGACGGAGGTGGTTAAAGCCAATAAGGAGAGAATATGCTAATTGACTGCCACGCCCTCAAAGATGGCAACACTCACAGCCACAAGATGATGGCGCCTAGTCCCCTCAGCAGTGGCAGCAGCAGAGGTGTTAAGGAATGTCACCTTCCTCTGATTGCCAGGTCACCTCCCACCCCTGTGAGAGAGGCAAGCTGGGTTGAGGGACCCACCCTCCAATGCATGAATTTTCATGCACCGGTGCTCTAGTATAAAAATAAACACTTTCCATGTTAGTGCATTTATACTATAGTCAAATTAAAAATACTGAATTTAGAACAAACACAAACTAAGAAACTAGGTTTAAACTCTGACATTAATTAGCTCTATAATCCATATTTCCTAAATATATATTGGGTTGACCATCATTACATATATTAATTTCATTCCAAGATATAATTAACATGAGGATGATAGAATATCTCTGTTATTCACTCAGAAGTTATATACTAATTTATTGGGAATTTAGTATCTGACAAAATTAGAGATTCTTTCATCCTCCAGCCCAGAGCTCAGCAAACTCATTGGTCAACAGAGCCAAATATCAACAGTATACAATGATTGAAATTTCTTTTGAGAGCCAAATTTTTTAAACTTAAACTTCTTCTAATGCCACTTCTTCAAAAAAGACTCACTCAGGCCATGGTATTTTGGTGGAAGAGCCACGTTCAAGGGTCCAAAGAGCCGCATGTGGCTCGCGAGGCACAGTTTGCCGACCACTGTTCTAGCCAGAGAGCTCCTTGATTCTCTTCATCACAATGAGAAGGAAATTTCAGACACCAGAAGACAGGTGATCTTCAAAGTGTCTCCCTTCCTTGATTCACTATTAAGAGCAAAGGCCATGGCATGTTTAGGCTTTCTCCTTATTGTTATCTGGCCTTTATATGAAAGTAGGAAACTTCATGTATTGGGATCATCTTGGACTCCATAAGTGGCATAAATTTCCCATAAGTGAGATTTAGAAGGAGACCAAGAGTTTTCCTTTTTGCCCAAAGGAAATCAATATAGGTTCAGACTACCTTAATAGCAATCCAGGAGGCCTTGTGAGCCAGTGTTATAACATCCCAGGGCTGTGACCTTCACTCAGGTGAAATTCTACTAGATACATTATTTTTTGGGGAGAAAAAAGGGACAGTCTCCTCTATAGAAATCTTTTGGATAAATATTTTAGAGAATAATTCTGCAGAATTCCTAGACAACAGACTATCTTGCTGGAGATTTGCATATGATATTCCCCTTCAGTGGAAACTTTTTATTGCACATTATAGCTACCTTGCCTCGCACATATTTATTTCTCAAATATTGCTTCAGTGAAGAAGTTTTCCCTAATCATCATTTGTAAAATAGATCACACACCTGCACTGTCACTTTGACTTATGTCTTTACTCTTCTTTATTTTTTATAGTGCTCATTTTCACCTAAAAATTATTTATTTATTAATTTTCTGTCTCTCCAGAATAGAAGTAAAGACTTTGCTTATCTACTGCCTAGATTAATGTTTAGTAATATAGGTTTTTTTAAAAACATATTCATTAAATAAATAGATGGAAGGAAGGATGGAAGGCAGTGTTTAGTAGTCTTCAAATGTATGCCAAAACCAATGTGTTCCATAGAAGTTTTTATCCCTGGGAAAGGGTGATTAGTAAAATGACAAGGCTGAGGACCTGATGCTAGCTTTGAAAAAAGGCAGATAGTCAAGGAAAAAGGAGAGCATTCCAGGAGTAGAGAAAATTATTTGATTATAGTTGCAAAGCTGAGATACATATGTATGTGATTGTTGAAGATCAGAAGTAGCCATCAGAGAATGTATGAGTATTGGTTGGGGAGGTAGTTCAGGAGAATTTTTAGAAGATCTCTGATGCTTGATTGAGACACTTGGAGTTTTACTCCCTTAATTATGGGGAGCCACTGAAGTATAATGTGCAAAGTGAAACAACATAAAAAATTGGGTAAAGCAAGAAGATAAACTTTAAAATATTGGGGTATGTTGAAGGTATAGAAGACTAAAGAGATAAAGTGCAGGTGGGAGCTATTTCAGTGACAGATATACCAGTGGCAAGTTTCAGATTCAAATGGTGACAAGTGGAATTTTTTAAAAAGGATAACATATACATGAGAAATTAAGCAAATCAATATCAGTTCTTTCCAAACCCTTAGGAGAATAATGAAATGCATTTTCTTCATTAACACACTGAGTATATTTAATCTTGTAACACTTTATAATCATTTAAGAATTTGCAGTAGTAAAATAAATTAGAAAAAAAACTGACATTGAGTAAAACAACTTTTTCAGTTTATTCCAGTGATTTTTCAATATTGTTTTTAGTCTTCATATTTTACTTATTCAAAATGAAAAACAGAACCAGATGATTATGTTCCCTAAAGCTTAAGGCTTGGCAAATTGTCACAATCAGGATTGGTTCTCATATTGCGTGAATGTTTTTGAAAAATGGATAGGATAAGACTTTAAAATCTCTTTGAGCTCTATAAATCTGTGGACTCTAAACAAAATATCACTAAGAATCAAGAAGAAATGAAATAGACTAAAGAGAAAAATTTGATTTCTTTCAGTAAAGTCCATCTTCAATCAGACTCTTTGCTAATTCAAGAAAATGAGAACGAGGAAATTTATAAGAAGATATAAAGAAAGAGTGCTTAAAATAAGATAGAGAAATAGCTTTCTCATTTATGCTAGCTAAATCCTATAACCATTTTCAATTTAACACTGAAGGCATGTAGTATCTTTTAAGTCCTTTTTGATAGTCATGGTGGCAAGTGTGTTTCCATAATTGTCAGGATAATGAGTAATAATAGTCTGTAGATACCCAAGATACTGTTTTTCAATGAAGTCACCTATATTTTCTGCATATGCCTATTCACTGTAATCATCAGTTTTATAGTCAAGTGGAAATGCATTTCATTTATTAATGTTGAAGTGGTATTAAAATTTATAATGCTAAATGGAAATGATACATTTCTTCCTAGCAAGATCATACCAAAGAAGGTATTGACTTTCACTGTAAAATACTATTGATGGTTAGTGCTCTAATTTTTAGGTGTTATCAGGGTAAAAAAGATTTTGTTAATTCTATATAATTAAAGGCTAATATGCAAATACACCAAATGGCAGAACAACCAGAACAATCGAACAACTGAACAATCAGTTGCCATGACGTGCACTGATCACCAGGGGGCATGTGCGGAACATGGTGGGCATTGGCCATGGTGGGATGATGGAGCAGGAGAGGGGGCACCAGACCAAGGCGGGGCACCAGTTGCTGTCATTGGGGTGAGCCTATGGTGGTCATTGAAAATTCTTTGCTCCCATACTGTGGTCCTGCCTGGCACTCCCACCCACTGCCAGCACCAGCCCCACTCATACCACCACTGGTGCCAGAACCACCATTCACACCTGCTGCCAATGCCTGGTGCCAGTCCCAATCACTAGGTGCCATCAGTGGGTGCAAGTGGAGGCTGCCAGCCCTGATCACCCCTGAGGGCTTCTCTTCCTCCCACTGCTCCTGAGGGGCAATCAGAACAGCAGCCGCCACTTGCATCCACTGATGTCTCCAGCCCCAATTGCTCCACACTGTCAGCAGGTGTGAGTAGGGCTGGCACCATCAATGCACAGGAGCAGTAGCAATAGGAGTGGGGCTGCTGGCAAACAGGGCACAGGGGACCACAGCGGGAGAGGCTGGGCAGGGTCATGGAGGAAGGGCTGAGAACCACCCCTGTACTCACTGCAGCTTCACAGACCACAATTCCTTTCAAGGTGCATGAATTCATGCACTGGGCCCCTAGACTTTTATAATTGTATCAGAGGCTGGGTTCACAAATCCATGCACATTGAAAAAAAATTAATTAGAAGGTGGCTGGAAGGGTGGGACTGGGCAAGATGGGCTGGACTCACCCTCGAGCCAACCTCCTGCTGTCCGCACCTCCCTGCTGGCCACATCTGAGGTGGCACTGGGACCCCACTCACCTGTAGAGTGAGTGGGGTCCCTCCAGCAGGTGGGTTCCCTTAGCCTGGCCTGCAGGAATTGAGGTCAAAACCATCTCTCCCACATCCCCTGAGAGGTCCCAGAATGCAAGAGGGTACTCTGCAAAGTTGCTGTTGCTTTACAGCTCCTGTATTGAGCAACTGCCCCTTGGTGGTCATTGTGCATCATAGCTACTGGCCAGTCAGTTGAATGGTCACTTAGGTTTTGAGTTAGAGACTAGAGGCCTAATGCATGAAATTTGTGCATGGGTGTGTGTGTGTTCCTTAGCCCAGCCTGCACCCTCTCCAATCTGGGACCCCTTGAAGGATGTCTGATTGCCCATTTAGGCCCGATCCCACAGCCTAAATGGGCAGTCAGACAACGCTCTCACAATCCAGAACTGCTGACTCCCAACTGCTCACCTGCCTCTGCCTGATTGTCCCTAACCACTTTTCTGCCAGCCTGATAAATGCCTAACTGCTCACCAGCTGGCCCAATTGCCCCTAACTGCCTGCCTGGTCACCCTCAACTACCTTCTTATGCAGGCCTGGTTGCTCCCAACTGCCCTCCTTGGCAGGCCTGGTCACCCCCAGCTGCCCTTCCCTACTGTCCTGGTCTCCCCCAACTGTCCTCCACTGAAGACCTGGTCCCCACAACTGCCCTTCACTACAGACCTGGTTCCCCCCAACTGTCCTCCCCTGCAGGCCTGGTTCTCCTAACTGCTCTCCCCTGTAGTTCTGGGTCCCCCCAATTGCCCTTCCTTGTTGGCCTGGTCTCCCCCAACTGCCCTCTTCTGCCAGCCTGGTCACCTCCAACTGCCATCCTCTGCTGACCTAGTCACCCCTAATTGCCCACAGCTGCCCTCCCTTGCAGGCCATCTTGTGGTGGCCATCTTGTTCCACATTGGGGCAGCCATCTTTGACCAATGGAGGTGGCCATATTGTGTCTTGAAGTGTCAGTCAATTTGCATATTACTCTTTTACTAGATAGGATTCCTTTTATAAAACCAGATAAATAAGCTAAAATAGCACAGAATATCTTTGCCACCTAGAAATAGTAAATTTTTAAAGTAGGATACCAAAAGGATTAACTATACTTAAAAAATGATAAATTGGATTATATTTAAAAAAAACAACAAACTCTTCAGCCCTGGTTGAGTGACTCATTTGGTTGGAGCATCATCCCATGCACCAAAAAGTGACAGATTCCTGGTCAGAGCACATACCTAGGTTGCATGTTCAGTCCCTGGTCAGGGTGAATATGGAGGGCAACTGATCAATCTTTTTTCTAACATTGATGTCTCTCTCTCTCTCTCTCTCTCTCTCTCTCTCTCTTTCTCTCTCTGTCATCAATAATAAACATGCTCTTGGGTGAGGATTAAAAAAATACATGTAAAAAGATACATTTAAAAATTTAAAAAGCAACTCACAGAATGAGTACAGATACTTACCATGTGTGTGTGTGTGTGTGTGTGTGTGTGTGTGTGTGTGAAATAAAAAAATCAACCCAATAGAAATGGGCAAATAACTTGAACAGACACTTCACAAGAGAGTATTTAAATAATAATAAATCTATGGAAAGGTAATCAACTTGACTTTTTTTTTTAAAGTGCAAGGTAAACCATAACTATATATCACAAAGTAAATATTAGATGATTAAGTGAAAAAGACTGATAATATAAAATGTTGGCAAGATTATATAGTAAACTGAACTCTTCTATGCCAGAGGTGTATATGGAAGTTGGTAAACCCACTTTTGAAAATTGTTTGGCAACATCTTCTCAAGAATAATTGGTGTCTACCTAGCACAAACATGTACATATGTTCATTCTCCTCAAGACATGTAGAAGAATGCTCAGTGTAGCACTGCTTATATTAGCCCTAACATGGGTCTCTACCAAAATGACCAATAACAGTAGATTGAATAAATACATTCTGGAATGTTCAACAGCATTGAGAATGAAAAATATTCATAAACATGATTCAAAATCATAATGTTGAACAAAGAAGCCAGATACAAAAAAATTTGCCAAGCACACAATGTCTTTTGTATAAAATAACAAAATAGGTAAAAATAATATTAGTTGTCAGTTGTCAGGATAATGGTTATCTTTTGAAGGAGAGGGTTTTATAATCTGACTTCTATTACTTGTTCAGCGTGGGGAATTTCATTAAGCTATATAGACATAGGTATGTTTTCTTCTATGCTCCTAAGTGCCTGAGGGTGTGTGTATGTTTGTGTGTGTATATGTAAAACATACATTATGCTCAGTAAAAAGTTAAAAATATCTTAGATAGTGGTCTCTGACTTAAAAATTTTAGTAAAAGATTCATAAAATAGAGAAATAGAAGCATCATTTTTACTTTGACCTCTCCTTCCCCAATTTTATTCCCAGTTTTTAGAAGTGATCACATGAATGATGGATATCCTTCCATTCCCAACCATAGCATTTATACACATATATACATACAAATAATATTTTGAAATTGTATAGTTGAATTATATTTTACACCTCTGGCAGAGAAGAGTTCAGTTTACTATATAATCTTGCCAACATTTTATATTATCAGTCTTTTTCACTTAATCATCTAAATATTACTTAGTGATATATAGTTATGTATTGCTCCTTATTCAATAACATCAATTTTTTCTTTTTAAATATTTAACAATGTACCATACCAGAAATAAAATATGACAGCAAGTATGGGGTCAATTAAAAAAATTTTTTGACAATGTCATGGACAAAATATGAGAACTCATTCCACTTAAAATATTCCAGATTTGCAATGAGGTTGAGCATCTTTTCATTTATCTTACTTGTGTATCTTCTTTTGGAAATTTCTGATCACTTAATGTGGCCATTTTGTTATCAAATAGCTTGTTTTTATTTTCTTTAATTTGATTTTGTTCTCTATTAATTATAGATGTAAATCTATACATAGTTTATATTTAAAATATTATATATATATTTTAATTTTATATATCACTTTTATGACTTCTGGGTTAGTGTATTGCTTAGAAAAAAATTAGATTATAAAATATTCCATTATAATTTGTTTTTAATTACTTACTCCATTTGTATTTATTTTTGTGTATGGAATGATGTATCTGACATCTTTTCCCCAAATGAATGGCCAATTATGCCAATACTATTTGTTGGATAGTTTGTCATTTTCCTACTGATTTTGAATTCTACCTTTATTATAAATTACATATATACATGCCTTTGTTTCATGCTCAATTGTTCTACTATGAAATGTGTAGATTTCTACCAATGCCACAAGTTTCCAATGTAATCTAGCTTTATAATGTGGTTTCAAAGCTAATAGGGCAAGAGAAAATTAATTATTCTTTTCTAAACAGGTTGTTAATTTTTTTTTTCAGTTTGTTAATTCTTAGGAAAAAATTTTGGTAATATTTATTGGCATTTTCTTTATAGATGAATTTAGTGACATTCGTTGGTCCTACAATATTAAATTCTTTCAACAAGGAACTTAGTATCTCTCCCTCTATTAATTGAGACTTCTTTTATGTCCTTTAGTAAAGATCTACATTTTTCTTCATGTAGTTTTTGCTAATTTCTAACTAGGATGATGTCAGCATTTTACATAGTATTGTTGCTATTATAAATATCAATCTATTTAACATTTTTATCTCACTGGTTACCGAAGGTCATAGGCTTATTTATATATCTTCTGAACTCACAGATGTGTTAGAAGAATTCCTAACCTAAAACTTCCATTGGACTGACTGGCTGATATTTATTTCAATCCACCTTTGAGGGAAAATTTCACACCATTTTACAAACAGAGGGAAATGTAGTGAAAAGTATATGAATTCATGCAACAACTGGGCACTATGCACAATGAAATTGGGTGATATTCATGTAATTCTAAATAGATATATTTTAATTTTATTGCATTATGATATTTTGAATTTTTAGAATTGAATAGATGATTGGTCTTATCCATTTTGTGTGGGGGTCTTCTCTGACTTTATTTGGGGGATTCAGACTATGATTTCATTTACTTGTGAATCATTTGGTCATTTGTACCTAAAAGTCAATGAAATAAATTAATTGCCTATCTTTTGGTGGGTTTATTATTTTTTTTGGAGGGGGGTCTCTAAGTCAATCAAATATTTATTTCAAAAGGTAGAGATCTTGGCTCAAGAGTTTAAAGCAGGCTCTTCAAGGTGGATGATTGGAATTTGATAAAATTTGTGACATAACAGTTTAAGATTGAGGGAGGATCTTGAAAATAGCAAACTATTGTTTGAAAAGCAAGCTGTTTGCCCAGATGAGAAAAGTTTTTATTGAACAAATGGGTTTGCAAGAATTTTGTAAAGCAAACAATGACTTTTTAATTTGTTTACATCCTTATCTACCTTGGTGAGAATTTTCTGGAATGAACTATCATGTCAACACAAGTATTCAGGGTTCTCAATCCCAATGGCTGAGTTGTTTAGCTGCAGATGATGTTAATTCTCAGAAAGCTGTTTAGTTGGCGATATGCTGACTAAATAAGTCAATTTAGATTGCAGAGCATTTTGAAAGTAGGTTGAGAAACTGAGCTATTATTTGAGCATTAAAGTTAGTATAAAGACATTGGTTTGTGATCTTGATTGTGTTATTCTGAAGCAATGTAACAATATTGGACCCATCTTCAGTTTTCTCTTGCCTTTCCTGGCTCCAAAATACCCAGATTCTTATTCTGCTTTGACAGTTACAGCAGCAATCAAGTCCATTTGGGTTCTCATGTTTCTGTCCCAGGAGGCTTCTACCAACACTACAAAGTGGCCAGATAATAACCTGGAAGTGTGAGGGAGTGAACTCACAGGGGTGAACTTTGAAGAGCATTAGAGATAACAAGAACAATAGATAAGGTGCATCCATTCTCTCTTCCCTCTCTCTCAGATAGACCATTAGGAAGCATGGTACAATGTCTGGAGCTGTCTTGAAAGCCTGAACATATGTATCTGCAGTCACCAGCTTTGTCTTTTGGATCTTGGGAATCAGTGGGAAGCATAATTGAATATTTGCTTCCCATCCTTCCTTATCTCACTTCCCCTTTCTCTGACTCTCAGCAGCTGGGTTTTCCCTCTCAATGGAGCATTAGTATTTAAGCCTTGCCTCAGGCTTTGTTTCCTAGGAAATCCAGGATAGTACAGTGACCTTAAACTATTAAATCTCCGTGGTTTTCAATTTTAATGACCGGAAAAGGAAGAGATAGAACTAAATTATTTCTATGATCTTTTTAAACTCTGGCATGCCATTATTATAATTTAATCAGTAAAAGTTTTGACCAAGGAAGTATGGGGAAGAGCTGACCCTTGTAGCACAGTTAGGATTTTTGGATATATAAGGAAAATAAGTTAAAGCAATATAGGAAGAACAGGTATTTTTTTAAAGTGCTCTCCTGGTCTGATATCTACTAAAGAGGAAGTGATTGAATCACAATTTTCAGAAAAGTTGCTGACATTGCACTATTGTAAAGATAAATGTACAAACAAATATTAAGTAAAATCTCATGCAAAATATGTGACTATTGTTGATAGAGTCATTGAAACAGGGAGAGGTTGTTCAGGCCTTGTATCTACTTCACTGTAGAAGACCAGAACTTCTAGCCACTTCTAAATAGATAATAGCTTTTTTCTCATATTAAAGAACTCCATTTTAGCTTAGTGGCTTCTACAAGTTGCTTCAGGATGCTGATCTAGGTCTTTCTCAGAACACATGTTTTGTTTAAGCCCCTAAATGTGAGTTCAGTGTTGGTTAAGGAGGGAGATGTCCTTGGAGGTTTCCTAATACAAAACCTTATGGTGGCTGTTGCATAATACAACATAGGCTTTTCAGTGGTATGTCTATTTGAGATGTTGCTCTCTATTCGCAGATGTTCAGACAGAAAGGGTCTTAGATATCACTTAGTTGCACCCCCTTTCTTCAGTGTAAGGGACAGAAACCCAGAGAAGTGAAATATTGTACCCAAGGTTCTACAACTGGGCAATGAAGGACCCTAGACAAAAATTGTCTTCAGCATAAGTTCTTTTTCCTCTATACCTTACAAAACAATCTAGATAAAGTTAGTGTTCAGTAAAACATGCACAAATATGCAAATATTTTATGCCAGGGAATTTTTTGACTTCCTACAATAACACTTGCTTCCCTGTCATCTGATATACTTTTAGTCTATAGATAATATTAATAATGAATACTATACTGTTTTGGTCCCTCTGTCATATGGAATTTTGTGAGTAAACAACTCTTTGCGACTATAGAGTGAGGATAAGATGAAATCTACCATCTAGTCTGTGTCTAATGTAATGAACCAGAACAATGAGAAGTCTTTACTGCTTCCAATCTGGGAAGTGTCCTCAAACATAAGTACTTCTCCATCTGCTTCGAAGTACATTAAGTACCACACCACAACCACCTATTCAGTGGAATGGATTGGCAGTGACTACCCTCGTCAAATCTAATTAGAAAGAAACAGATTCAAACCTGGTTGACTTGGTGCATTAGTATTTTATCTTGATGTACCATGAGGTACAGATCTTATGCCGAATAATACTTCTTTTTAGGTGAGTAAATAACATTGATATGGTAAGTTATATAACACCATTAGACGGCCTGTATCTGTAATTCTCTGTGTTGTTTTTTTTTTATGCCAAATTTTAGATGAATCACAAAGTATTGAACTACCTCAAGCCTCTCTTTCTTCTGTTGGGTTTATGAGCAGTTCATTCATTCAGTCATTTATTCAAGAGTAATCTCTCTATTTTGTGGACAGCACAGCCAGAATGCAAAGAAAAAGAAAGCACACAAAGCATGCAATACTTTCATGTAAAACAAATAGCACAAAAAGACTTTCAGAATTATTGTAAATAAAGTAACTATCATATGACAGGTACAGATAACCATATAATTACTATGGAGAGTTCATAGGAGGCAGGTACCTTTTCTGATGCTATGAAGCAAAGCTTTGCAAAGATTCTACATGAAATCTAGGCCTTGAAGAATGGGTATGATTTGATGGGATGGGCAGAGGTCATTAAGGAAAATGGTAAAAGAACATATTATACATATGGAGCCCACCAAAAATATATAAGGATTTAAAAACGCATACTTGAAGAATACGAATAGCTCAATATTTTAAAGCTAACAGTTTGGCAAACAATCAAATTAAGGAAATTAAAGCCTAAAAGGCAAATTGAGGGCCCAATTTGAAGACTATTAAATAACAATGAAAGGAATTTTAACTTTATTCTGTAAGCAATGTAAATTCATTGCAGATTAATGAGCAGAAATTAATATAATTACAACTTTGAAAAGAAAGTAATCTGTTCGGGGTGTGTATGAAAATTGAGGAAAATGTAAAACTGTAAGTAGACCAGTAAGGAGGCTATTTAAGCATCATAGAATATAGGTGAAATATGCCAGGTAGACACCGGTGGCAGGATAGTATGAAGCTGGGTGTGAGAAAAGAGATAAAATATAAATGCTGAGAAAAAAGAGACTTAGGTAAGAGTCAAGGCCTGTTTTTGGGAAATTTCCACTAGGAAAATACCGGAGGAAGAAGAATACTAAGGGAGGAAGAAGCAAACAGAGTGAGCAGAGATAAGGTAGGAGACTGGAGGATCTCAGAGGCAAGGAAATAGGGGGGGTCAGTATGTCAAAGTCCTGAGAGAGGTCAAGGAAGTAGACCAAAATAAGTAATTGGTATCATGACTAAGAGATCATTAATATCCACCAAAAGCAAATGATCAAAAGTCAGTGGTGAGAGTGTGTATGCCGTGGGGGAGCTATTCCATCCACAAGTTTTACTCTGAAGAGTGTAGTGATGTCAATTGGTGCCATCTTCCAGAGGAAACCTGGCCACAAGTTTGAAAAGACTTATATAGGATATTTACTTTGATACATTGAATTTCTATTTATTTGTTTGTTTAAGTATTACAAATAGTAGTACAAATGTCTTCTTTTCCCCCCCATTGACCTTCCCCCAGCCTTCCCTACCTCCTGGGCACATGCGCTCACCCCACCCCTACAGTGTCTTGTGTCCATTAGCTATGCTTATATGCATGCATACCAGTCCTTCATTTGATCTCTTAATCCCCCCACCCCCCACCCCCCACCACAACACTCCCTAACCTTTATGCTATAATTTGACAATCTGTTCAATGTTTCTCTGCCTCTGTATCTATCTTTTTGTTCTTTATTATCCATAAATGAGTCATGTGGTATTTTTCTTTCACTACCTGGCTTATTTCACTTAACATAATGCTCTCCAGTCCCATCCATGCTGCTGCAAATGATAAAAATTCCTTCTTTTTTTATAGCAGCATAGTATTCCATTGTGTAGATGTATCATGGTTTTCTCATCCACTCATCTGCTGATGGGCATTTAGGCTGTTTCCAAATCTTAGCTATTGTAAATTGTGCTGCTATGTGTTTCTATTTTCTTGGGATATATTTCTAGAAGTGTATTACTGGGTCAAATGGTAGTTCCATTTTTAAATTTTTGGGGAAATGCTATACTGTTTTCCACAATGGCCGCATCAGTCTGCATTTCCACCAGCAGTGAAGAAGAGTTCCTTTTTCTCTGCATCTTCACCAAAACTTGTCATTTGTTGATTTGTTGATGATAGCCATTCCGAGAGGTGTGAAGTGGTACCTCATTGTTGTTTTGATTTGCATCTCTCAGATGAGTAGTGATTTTGAGCATGTTTTCATGTATCTCTTGGCTTTCTGAATGTCCTCTTTCAAAAAGCATCTATTTAGGTCTTTTACCCATTTTTAAAAATATATATATTTTATTGATTTTTTACAGAGAGGAAGGGGGAGAGAGATAGAAAGTCAGAAACATCGATGAGAGAGAGACATCGATCAGCAGCCTCCTGCACGCCCCACAGTGTGCCCGCAAGCAAGGTACATGCCCCCAACCGGAATTGAACCTGGGATCTTTCAGTCCGCAAGCCGACACTCTATCCACTGAGCCAAACCGGTCTCGGCTCTTTTACCCATTTTTTGATTGGGTTGTTTATCTTCCTTTTGTTAAGTTGTATGAGTTCCCTGTAAATGTTGGAGATTAAACCCTTATTGGAGATAACACTGGCAAATATGTTCTCTCATGCAGTGTGCTTTCTTGTTGTTTTGTTGATGGTTTTCTCTTGCTGTGCAGAAGCTTTGTATTTTGATGTAGTCACGTTTGTTTATTTTCTCCTTAGTCACTCTTGCCCTAGGATCTGTATCTATAAAGATATTGCTATGACATATGTCTGCAATTTTGCTGCCTATGGAGTCTTGTAGGATTTTTATGGTTTCCCATCTTAAGTTCAAGTCCTTTAGCCATTTTGAGTTTATTTTTGTGTATGGTGTAAGTTGGAAATGTACTTTCATTTTTTTTTTTGCATGTATCTGACCAACTTTCTAGCACCATTTATTAAAGAAGCTGTTTTGACTCCATTGTATGCTCTTGCCTCCTTTGTCAAATATTAATTGAGTATAATGGCTTGGGTCAATTTCTGGGTCCTCTATACTGTTCCATTGGTCTATATGTCTGTTCTTATGCGAGTACCAGGCAGTTTTGAGAACCATGGCTTGATAATATAGTTCAATGTCTGGTATTGTGATTCCTCCAACTTTGTTCTTCTTTCTTAGGATAGCAGTGGCTATTGGGGGTCTTTTTTTATTCCAGATGAATTTTTGGAGAGTTTGTTCTAGATCTTTGAAATATGCCATTGGTATTTTAATAGGTATTGCATTGAATTTATAGATTGCTTTAGGTAGTATGAACATTTTAATGATGTTGAGTCTACCAATCCATGAACATGGTATGTTCTTCCATTTGTTTATGTCTTCCTCTATCTCTTTTTTCAATGTCTTGTAATTTTCTGAGTACAGGTATTTACGTCTTGGTTTAGTTTATTCCTAGGTATCTTAATTTTTTTGGTGCAATGGTAAATGAGATTGTTTTTTTTTTTAATTTTTTTATTTCTCTTTCTGTGAGTTCATTATTGGTATATAAAAAGGCCATAGATTTCTGGGTGTTAATTTTGTATCTTGCTACATTGCCAAATTCATTTATTAGGTCTAGTAGTTTTTTTATGGAGTCTTTGGGGTTTTCTATGAATAGTATCATGTCATCTGCTAATGAGGACAGTTTTACTTCTACTTTTCAAATTTGGATGCCTTTTATTTCTTCTTATCTGATCACTCTGACTAATATTTCTAATATTATGTCGAAAAGGAGTGGTAAAAGTGGGTATCCTTGTCTTGTTCCTGTTCTTAGGAGAAATGAGTTTAGTTTTTCCCATTAAGTATGATGTTGGCTGTAGGTTTGTCATATAGGGCTTTTATTATGTTGAGATATAATCTCTCTATTCCCACTTTGCTGAGAGTTTTTATCAAGAAAGGGTGTTGGATTTGTTATATGATTTTTATGCATCCATTGATATGATTATGTGATTTTTGTCTCTCAGTTTGTTTATGTGATGTATCACATTTATTGATTTTCAGATACTGTACATTCTTGGATCCCTGGAATAAATCCCACGTGCTCATGATATATGATATTTCTAAGTATTGCTGAATTCTATTTGCTAGAATTTTGTTGAGGATTTTAGCATCTATATTCATCAAAGATATTGGCCTATAGTTCTCTTTTTTTGTGGTGTATTTCTCTGGTTTTGGGATTAGGGTAATGCTGGCTTCATAGAAAGAGCTTGGAAGTGTGCCTTCCTTGAAATTTTTTGGAATAGTCTGAGGAGGATAGGTTTTAGTTCTTTGAATGCTTGTTGGAATTCCCCATGTAAAGCATTCTGGACCAGGGCTTTTGTTTGCTGGAAGTTTTTTTTTTTTAATATATTTTATTGATTTTTTACAGAAAGGAAGGGAGAGGGATAGAGTTAGAAACATCGATGAGAGAGAGACATTGATCAGCCGCATCCTGCACACCCTCTACTGGGGATGTGCCCGCAACCAGGATACATGCCCTTGACTGGAATAGAACCTGGGACCTTTCAGTCTGCAAGCCAATGCTCTATCCACTGAGCCAAACCGGTTTCGGCTGGAAGTTTTTTGATGACTGTTTCAATTTCTTTGGTAGTTATCGGCCTATTCAGGTTTTTTTTATTCTTATTGGTTGAGTTTTGGGAGCTTGTATTTTTCTAGAAATACATCCATTTAGGTGTCCATTTTGTTAGAATAGAGTTGTTCATAGCATTTTTTCATAATTGTTTGTATTTCTGTGGGATAAATTATTATTTCACCTCTTTCATTTCTGATTTTGTTTATTTGGGTCCTCTCTCTGCTTCTTTGTGAGCCTGGCTAGAGTTTCATCAATCTTGTTTATCTTTTCAAAGAACCAGTTCTTGGTTTTGGTGATCTTTTGCATTTTTGGGGTCTCTATTTCATTTATCTCTGCTCTGATCTTTATTATTTCCTTCCTTCTGTTTTCACTGTGCTTTTCTTGTTGCTCTCTTTCTAACTTTTTGAGTTGTAGGGTTATCATTGTTTCTTTCTTTTCTTCTTTTTTTTTTTTTTTTGCAGTAGGCTTGTAGAGCTATGAACTTTTCTCTCAAAATGCTTTCACTGTGTCCTGTAGCTTTTGGATTGTTGTGTTTTCATTGTTATTTGTTGCCATGATGCTTTTTATTTCTTCTTTGATCACTCTGGTAACCCAGTCATTGTTTAATAGCATGCTATTTAATCTCCAGGTGTTTGATTTTGTTTATTGTTTTTATTGTAGTTGATTTCTAGTTTTATGCCAATATGATTTTAGAAGATGCTTGATATGATTTCTATCTTCTTGAATTTGAAGAGACTTTGCCTGTGCCCCAACATATGGTCTATCTTTGAAAATGAACCATGTGCCCTTGAGAAGAATGTATATTCTGTGGCTTTGGGTGAAATGTTCTGAAGATGTCAATTAATTCTCTCTGGTCTAGTGAGTCATTTAGGATTGATGTTTCTTTGCTGATAGTTTGTTTAGAGGATTTGTCCAATGGTGATAGTGTGGTATTAAAGTCTATGACTGTATTGCTGTCAATCTCTCCCTTTATATCCTCCAGGAGTTTTTTTTAATGTATTTGGGTGCTCCTGTATTGGGTGTGTGTATGTTTACCAGTGTTATTTCTTCTTGTTGGATTTCTCCCTTTAGTATTATGAAGTGGTCTTCCTTATCTCTTGTTATGTCCTTCACTTAGAGATCTAATTTGTCAGATATAAATATTGCTACCCCAGCCTTTTTTCTTTCTAATTTCCATTTGCTTGAAAAACCTTTTCCATCCCTCCACCATCAGTCTGTGTGAGTCCTTTTTTCTGAGGTGTGTTTCCTGTAGACAGAAGATGTGTGGGTTATGTTTTCTTATCCAATCAGCTACCCTATGTCTTTTAATTGGGGCATTTAATCCATTTACATTTAAAGTTATTATTGATAGATATTTGTTTGTTGCCATTTTTATTCTTTACTCACGTGTTCCTTCTTCACTTCCTATTTCTTATTTTTATAACAGACCCTTTAGCATTTCTTGCATTGCTAGTTTTGGTGGTAATAAACTCCCTTGGTCCTTTTTTGTCTATGAAGCTCCTGATTTCCCCCTTAATTTTGATTGATAGCCTTGATGGGTACTGTATTCTTGGATTCAACCCTTCCTTTACATGACTTTCTATATTTCATTCCATTCCCTTCTGGCCTTATGTGTTTCTGTTGAGAAATCAGTTGCTAGTCTGATAGGGGATCCTTTGTAAGTAACTTTCTGTCTCTCTCTGGCTGCTTTTAAGATTCTTACTTTGTTGTTGGCCAGTTTAATTATAATGTGCCTTGGTATTGGTCTTTTGGGGTTCATTTTGTTTGGGACTCTGTAAGCTTCTTGGATTTGTATGAGTTTTTTTTCCCCCTATATCAGGTAATTTTTCCATCATTATTTCTTCAAACAGATTTTCTATTCCTTGCTCAGTTTCATCTCTTTCTGGTACCACTATTATGTGGATCTTGTTTCATTTTGTATTATCCCAAAGTTCCTTTTGGCTCTTCTGTTTTTAAAAATTTTTTTTTCCTAGATGCTGCTCTGCTTGGGTATTTTTCTCTACCTTGTCTTCTAGCTCACTGATGTGATCCTCTGCTCCTTCTAATATACTGTTGATGCTTTCTATTGAGTTCTTAATAGCAGCAATGTCATTTTTCATTTCTTCTTGGTTCTTCTTCATTTCCTCTTGGTTCTTACACATATTGTTGAATTTGTCTTCCTTTTCTTTTCAGAGACCTTATGACCATTTCTCTTAATTGTTTATCTGACCTATTGCTTATCTTCATTTCATTTACTTCCTTTTCTGATGATACCTCTTTTTCTTTCATATGCAGGCTATTTCTTTGTCTCCTCATGATCTCTATTCTCTGGGTATCTGGTTATGTAGCTCTCTCTCTCCTTTTTCTAGGCCCGTGGTTAGCAAACTGCAGTTTGCGAGCCACATGCGGCTCTTTGGCCCCTTGAGTGTGGCTCTTCCACAAAATACTATGGCCTGGGCAAGTCTATTTTTAAGAAGTGGCATCAGAAGAAGTTTTAAGTTTAAAAATTTTGGCTCTAAAGAAATTTCAATCATTGTACTATTGATATTTGGCTCTGTTGACTAATGAGTTTGCTGACCATTATCCTAGGTGAAATCTGACTTTTCCCTGAGAAGGTGCAGAGCTCATCTGAGTCCATATATTTTCACTGCTTATGATCCAGTGTTCCTGGATTGGCAGCTGTTCCCTGGGTGTTGTTGTTGTTGTAGATTCCCGGGATGTAGAGGCTTCCAATAATAGCCCCTCTCCCCTTCAAGATGGCGTGGTATCCACATCAGAACCGGTTACTGTGGGAGAGATTTCAGCAGCTGTGGGGGCTGCCCGATCAGGGGAACCCATTTGGCAATCCCCAACAGTCCCTTGGAGTATAGCTGTCCCTCCCCACAAATATGCAGTCCTCATGTGACTACACACTGTCTTTTCATTCTCTTACTCACACACTATCTTGTAGTCTGCCTTCCCAGCAGTAGCAATCTTCCTCCTCTCTGAATTTCTATTTAGAATAGCTGAAAAGATTTGTAATTCAAGGTGGTTAAAATGGGAAAAAAATTAAAAATAGCCAACATGCACACTAATGATACATTAATTTATGGTATATTCATAAAATGGAATGTTATTTAGCCATTAAATTGTATCTTTTAGCAAGGATTGGCGCTTTTTCTGCCAAAGGTCAAAATAGTTTTATGTTATAGTCTATGTCACAACTACTCAACTCTGCTGAAATAGTTGTAAACAGTATGTAAACCAATGAGTAGGACTGTGTTCCAATAAAACTTGTTTTAAAAAAACAGGTGTCCGGCTGGGTGTGGCCTCAGGACATATTTTGACAATCCCTATATCTGAATATTATGTAATTATTGAGACAATATGAGACTATTAATAAAAATAATAACATGGAAAATGACAGGCTTTGAAATATCTACAGTATTCTAATTTTGTGAAATATGTTTGTATATGTGTCCATACACCAGTCTTTCAGCAGGATGTATCTTGGAGTGCTAGCATCACAGTGAACTTTATTACCTACTTTGTGCTTATCTATAGTTTCACATTTTTTATCATAAGCACATATTATTTTTTGTCACCAGGGAAAATGTCACTTTTATATGCAATTAAAATTGTGAAGTGAGATAAGATTAAAATTTGAAATGGGATACTAAATCATGTTTTCAAACTGAAAGTCTACCAGGTCTTCAGTCACAACCGGAAAATTCCATTGATGCATGAATTCTGAATTCATGGTGAGTAACCTGAAAGGCCTCTCTGAGAGCTATGCTTGTTTGAAAATCTGCAGTGTAGCATGACTAATCAGCATTGGCTAAGAGAAGCAAGGTCAAGTTTGCAAAGACCATCTTCTTAACAAGGTGAGAAGATGTGAGTTATGATAAAGAGGATTGGTATCTGGCCTAGGTAGATGCCCATAATATAATCAATGTTTGTAAACCCAAGAATTATCATTTCTGACAGATTGTATATCATGCTTCACCCTCCAACCTGGTCCCTCCTGCGCATCTCAGAAGGGATTATTAGCCTAATTATAAATTCATCACTTTTTAAAATACATAATTCTATCACATTTGCATGTATGCATGAACAACATATTGTTTAACTCTGTGATTTTTTGTTATCTCAATGAATACTGTATCATATTTAGTCTTCTGGGATTTGCTTTTTTAGTAAATATTACAAAATTTGGTTGTGTATAGTTTAAGGTTATACATTTTTACTGCTGTATATTCTTTTCTTCTCTTTTTTTTCCTGCTGTATATTTTTTAATATACAGCAGAAAAAAATATAGCACAACTGATTTATCTAGTCTCCTTTATGTCTATTTAAATGTTTCAAGTTTTTATTATTCAAACATTGCTACCCTGAGCATTTATATATGTGTCTCTTGGGTATTACTCCTTGAACAGGATTATTAGGTTGTAAAGTATTTGTTTTAATTTCTTTTATAATTCTGGGATTAATCAGACTCTGTTGCTTTTGAATAAGATTTGATAAATTATATTTCCAAGTTTCCAAATCTATTGGTATAAGGTTTTCCATAGTGCTCTCTTGTTATGTTTAATCTCTGCTTTATTTGCCATTGTGGCTTTCTTGATTTTATAATTTTATTGAGGCATAGTTGGCATACAATTAGCTGTGCATGTTTAAAGTGTCTCATTTTGATGTGGGGGCAGCCATAGGAATATACTTCTCATAACTTCTGTTATAAGAGCAATTCACAAGCACCACTGACTGCTGTGCTCTGAACTCCATCACTACATCTGGGCCCAGGCCATACTTCCCACAAGCTATGCCTACCCAGTGACCAGATGTGGCAGGGGATTCTGGTAGGCATATGTCTGTACTGCACTCTAGTCTCAGACCTTCCTGTTTTCCATCCTGCCTCCCTTACTTTCCTGCCTCCTACACCTGGGTCAGTTCTGCTCTGTGGTCTGGAGGCTCTCTCCATCTCTTGTGTCTTCTTTCTCCATTTGCTTCACAGCTTTCTCCCCGCTGTGCCCTGTAGGGATGTATTTTTCCGGTAAGAAAATCCTGCTTTGAGTGTTCCATGGAGAGAATTTTACATTAATTTTTTTTTTATCACTTCTTTCTTTCCCTTTTGGCCTCTGAGTCTCAGCTCTACCAGGATTATTACTCCTTGAACAGGATTATTAGGTTGTAAAGTATTTTTTTAAATTTCTTTTATAAATCTGGGATTAATCAGACTGTCTGTTTCTTTTGAATAAGATTTGATGAATTACATGTCCAAGTTTCCAAATCTATTGGCATAAGCTTGTCCTTATGAGCCAGTATACCTTGCTACTGGCTACCTTACGTCACTATGTGATCTGACCACCCAGACCAGTAGGTATGAGCAGCCCTTCTTGATCTTGAAGGCAACCACGTGTTGGTGGGTGCTGGAACCTCATACTGTCTTTTGGCTATTGGAGGCTTTGATCCAGAGCCTTCAGCATCTACCTACCTGCCCTCCCTCTCTTTACCTGTGTTAGTATCTGTATTTACTCGGCTAACAAATCTTATTGGAGTTAACATTCTAGATTTTGGTCCTTTCTGCCTATTGCCAACCAAACTTTAACTATATATTCAGGTTGGGGTAAGGGAAGCAATCAGTGTGGAATTCTCAAGCCCTATCTCCTGGCTCAACACCACTCCCATAATGTCAAAACATAGCAAATATAGCACCCTCTGACTTTTAGTGTTCACTTTCTTATAGCAAATATTATAATATACATAAATGTTTGACTACACAGATATATTTGTATCTTTTCTCTACATTTAAATCACAAGCTCCTTAAAGGCAAAGGTGTACTTAACATAGTCCTTTAAATAAAACAGCTGCTCAGAGATCTCTGCTAATTGAATTTAATTAGTTAAGAGATCAACTTCTTAACTTGTTTTCTTTAGTGTTATTTCTGAGCTTACTGTCCATTTCATTCTTCCCACAAATATTTGTTGAGGGCTTAATATGTGCTGAGCAATCTTAGTCTAGACTCCCGATTCCAATAATTACAGGCTGTTGTTGTGCCTTGTGATTAAGCCCCTAGGCTATCAAACTCTAACTCCATCAAATTATTACTCTCTCAAAGTAAATAGAGCAGACTACCTCGTAGAGATTATGGTGTGATGGGGGAAGTGATTCCATAACTGAATTGGGAAAATCTGGATGTTATATGGAAAAAGGAGGCATTTTGCCTTCTAGAAAAAAAGCTTTTGGAGTCCTCTATTTTGTTTATTTTTGCATTTATTTTGAGATTTATGGACAGAATGTGCTAAACATGGAGTTTTTAGGCCTTTAGTAAACATTTTGCAAATAAAAGAAAATATAAATCAAACTTTAAAAAATTCCCTACTTCTTAATTCTTTTTCCCTGTGCATTTTAAATGTGGGGGGAGGGACAAAATACATGAATGGCCGTCAATAAAGTGCAAATTAGCTTTCTTTCTAAAAGGCTTTAACATTATCAAGGTCACATTTAGTTAACAGACAAGAGCATCCATCATCCGTTTTGATTTCAATATCAGTGTCCGGAAACATTAGCAGACCCTGTTTCCTACTCCCTTTTCCCAAACTTAAACCCACTGCACCGATGCTTAACAAGCCTACCTTCCTGGAACCCTTGGTACCACAAGAAGTACCACAAGAAGTAAAAAGACTTTTCTGAGCAACCTTGGATGCTAACCAGGGGCAGGCACTAGGACCGATCTGACGCCCATAGGCAGCCACACTTCACACAGCCTGTCGGCGGGAGTGAGCCGCCTTTGCTGTTACACAAGAGAGCAGGCAGCAGCTGTAGCCGCTCAGCATCCTTCCCCCTTCCGGTCGATTGGAAGGTATTTACTTGCTCTTTACCATTCAGATTTTGTACACCCGGAGTGTGCATTTAATCTGATACTCTGAATGCTGTCCAGCACTTGTGGGGTTACTATATTATTTTATGTTAATTTTCACAGCTGATGCAAGCTACAGTGCCATAAAAGAAATGGGCTAGATATTTCCAGAGGCTGAAATCTGGAGGCATTTGGAGGTGTAAGTACATCGTCCCAAATCTCTAACGTGCTGGCTGTGTCACTTCTGTCTCCTGACCTTCTTCTTCCTCATTGAAAGAGCCAATTTGAGATACCATTTGCATATTTCATTCATGAAGGAAAAGCACCAAGAGGTTGACAGAAACCACTAAGGATGGGCCTGAAACTCCACTTTGGAGTGGCTGCGGTTGCCTCTGCCAGCATGTGGGTCTGGGAGAGGAGAAGCAGGGCTGGCAGCAGAGTTTTGATGGGAAAGAGGTTTTGCTCAGGGTTGCAGACTGCCTGGTTGTTCACTGTCTGCTTTGCGTTTCCAAAGCTCCAAGATTGTCCTTTCTAATCACTGCTGTGGTGCAGTGTATGTCTTCTTATGCTTTATGTCTGCATTCCAAATACTGTGATTACCAATGTGGGCTGCCAGAAAGCTGTTAAGCTATTCTGTACCTCTTGGTGTAAAGCCATTGAAGAAAAATCTAGTTTGCTTTCCCTTGGTCAAACTATACTCACAATTAGTAGGCTACACACAGAAACCTTTGAAAAAAAAAATAATTCAAGATTCCCTTTCCTGCTCAGCAATTAATCTATCTATGTGAGATAAGGGAGTAGTTTGCTATTAGAAAACCCAGATGAAGAAAACTGCAGAGAAAATTGAACATTTTCTAAGCATTTTACTAATTAGTTGAAGATGCAACTTAATGTATCAAAAGGTCTTTGAAAACTTTAAAACCTTTTAAAACTACATTTTTAGGTTAGATTATTACCTTAAAAATTAGATCAAGTTTGGGTATCTAATACCAAAATGTAATATGTAAACATATTTTAAAATGAATAAAATGTTGAGTCATATTAATGGTCAATTCATAGGAACGTTTAAGATAAACAGTGCCATTAATTTATCTCAGGAAAGAAAATATCAAACTAAGACTCAAAGCAAGGCATCAATATTGAGAATGTGACTTTAATGAAAAGTATTTTAAAATAACCTTCAAAATAATTTTAATGGTTCAAATATTATATAGTTTAACTACATTATATGTAATATAATGAATGACCCTAAATAAGACTTCGAATTGTTTAAGTCTTTTTTTAAAAAAATATACTTTATTGATTTTTTTACAGAGAGGAAGGGAGAGGGATAGAGAGTTAGAAACATGGATGAGAAAGAGACATGGATCAGCCGCCTCCTGCATGCCCCCTACTAGGGGTGTGCCTGCAATCAGGACACATGCCCTTGATTGGAATTGAACCTGGGACCTTTCAGTCTGCAGGCCGACGCTCGCTCTATCCACTGAGACAAACCCGTTTCAGCCAAATTGTTTATGTCTTAAACTTTTGAAAATATAACTGTAGTTCTAAAACTCTTTTGTAGAGAAGAGTGACAGAGGAGATGAGGGAAGGAGAATTGATTTATTTTATGTTTTTAAAATATTTTAAACATTCTCATTGAATATTTTCTATGTAAATATGCTACTTATATTTAAAAATATGTAATAAAAATTACAAATGATTAAAACAAGTAATTTGCAGCATCTTTAAAAGCAAATAAATATACATATATAAATATAACATGTGAAGACTGATGTATAATGAATCATAAGCCTGGAAAATTCTGCTTCAAAACAGAGGAAGTTAGGGAAATCAGATGGTGAAGCAAAAGTAATCTTTACATTTATTTATAGTTGGTATAACAATGTGCTACAACTCCATGACCTTTGTGTTAATAAAGATTCTCTGTCTTTAAATATTTTCTCTTCATTCCAAGTCTAGGAAGATGACTCTCTTCTTCAAATTAATACTTAGTTTTGGAAATATTTGCCCAACATATGATTTGCAGCCTTAGACTTCAGTTTTATGCCATACTCATTATATAGGTCTCATCATAAATCATTTTAAAATAATTTCATTATATGTTGAATCGAATTAAATGATGAATTAAATGATGATGGGAGGAAAGTCTTGAGAACATAGATCTTATTCAGAATTTGGTATTCTTCTCAGAATCTGAACTTTCTTCCTAAATTTAATTCCTAAAATTAAGTCCGCTGGCTAGATCTAATTGTCTGAAGACAGGAGGAACCATGCACAAAAGTCTGGTTTGTTGGCAAACAAGTGGGGCTTAAGCTGAAGAATAAAATGCAAAAGCTAAAACTGATTTGTTAAAGTGTGAAAGTAGTGATTATCTGGTGATTTTATCCCTAAAGATAATCCCTTTATCCTTGAAAGGTCTCCCTGCCCAAGAGATCTGGTGGATATTCTTATTCCCTAGATTTAATGGATAAGAAGAATAAGAGAGATATTTCTAAAAGATTACTTTGAATATACATATTTTTATTTAAAAGAGATTAAGCAAATCAGCCAATCTGGTTATACCGATTTCACCCTTAGCAGTTTGTTTTCTCTGAAGGACATATTTTACACTAATAGGGTGCTTGGTAAGGCATTTTAGGAAGAGATAGGAAAAGCTAACTTTTACATCCTTAAAGCACCCGGAAGGAGCTAATGTAAATTAAAGAACTGCCTCAACCATACTTATTCTGGCATTCCAATGTGCTTTTATTTTGGTTTTCGGAGGACCTATGCTGTAAGTAAAAATCAATGTCTCCCAGTCGAAGCTCCAGAAAATGTGATAAGTCAGCTGAGGGTTCACTTCTCAGGAAACCAGTTAGTGTTTTGTTAAAGATTTTTTTTTAAAGTAAAGAAATAAATAGTCTTTTTTAATTTGTCCTGAAAGATGATTACCATGTTAACATGAGTTGTTAAGAACCCTTTGGTCACATATGCAAGCCACAATAAGTGGGAATTATATGTAACTTGAGAATTTCTTTGAAATCTAATTATGATGTCCTCTTGTTAAATAAAGGACTTAAATGAAAAGGAAAGAACTTATATCGGTGGATTGTCATGTCCACATCAGTTAAGTTGTGTGAATCTGGAGGAGCTGGCTACTTTGTTGTTGTTTTTCTAAGTTTGCAAAAGGGGTAAACTATGATTCATGATTCATATAGTTTGGGGAAAAAGGTTTTCTCGAAAGCAATTTCCAGAAATTGATTTTAGTTGTAAAGAAATATGTTTGTCGGTGAAGCAGAAAGCTTTTAAATATATGAGATTGAGCCTTTGAGTATAAAAGGCCAATTAACAATATGAAATGTGTGCCATGCATTATTTATTAGCAGGTTTATCCAAAACATTGTTTTCATTGTCTCTCCTGGTTCACACAACTATGAGCGATGAGACATGACAATCCACTGATATAAGTTCTTTTCTACTACTATACTTTCACTCCTTTTCACTTATGCCTTTTACTTAAGAGGGACAAAGTTAAAAACTCTAAGAAAACTGTCGATAAATATTAATCATGATTCAATCGATGTTTAAGTTGCAAAGGAACTATTCCCTCAAATATAATGTAGTCATTGTAGTTTGTACCTTGGAATCATTGTAAATTTTATGGACATAGCATTTAACATTTTTGCATGATTTCTGTTTAATAGATATTCCTGGATTCTTCACTGTATGCCAGGTAGATATACAGTGTTAGACAATAAACAAGATACTTCCCACCACTCATGGTCTTCATCATTGTGCAAAGGAAAAAAACAACTACTACAAACCAAGAACCCTATTATTGGAATTCATTTGAAATTATTATTTAATTTATTACAAATTAAACAAAACAGAATGTATTCAATAGGTACTAAGGAACATTAGAAGAGAGTGCAATGGCAAAGAATGATTTGGAGGCTCTTTGTGTGTGAAAAGGTTGACACCTGGGGGATCTAAACATAAGAGGCAGCTAGGCAGTGAGAGGCAGTGTGCTGTGATGGAAAGAGAGCACTTTTGTGCTAACCTGCTGCAATTTAAATCCACTCTATGTCATTCCCAAGCCTTGAAATCTTGAGCATTTTATTTCGTTGATAAAACCTTACAGAATCTTGAGAATAATGAGGAGTATAGAGTTTTGAAAGAAGGAAGTTGAATATTCTTGATAATATCTCGAGTGTCCATAATCAGAAGGACTTATAAAATGTTGTAACTTATGAATTCACTACATTAAATACCTAGTCAGAGAAACAACCATTGACCTATTTTATCACTCCTACTCCCCTTTTCATAAATACTTTCAGTCTATCACACACTTGAGAGAGAGCATTGTTCCTGAATCTTCTGAAGACCAAGTCTCAGTTAGAAGCTTTGTTTGATGCAGTTATGCAGACTTTTTGATCACCTGTTCAGAAACCACCATCATGGTGGTTGATGAGGTTTAATTAAGGTGCTGTTCCTCCCAAGGAATGCTGGACTGAGATCGTCATCTCTGAGGAAGTTAGGCACAGATCCCCTGACAGGACTGTGCTCTCAGGATTTGGCCTGTCAAACACAACTTCTTGAGATGTTCACTGAGATGAACATGGGCTTTCATAAAAGTGCACAGCACAGGATTCAAGCTCAAGTTGAAGAAGCTCAAGTTCATTGATGAAGAAGGTAGTTCATTGATATTTGGAATGAGTCCCATCTAAACACTTTCATAGTTTTGTCATCTCATCAGCATATAGCCATAAGATATATATTTACACACAGCAACCATGTATATTCTCTGTATTTAAAAATTTATTTGTAAGTGGAAAATTGCTATGCGGTAACTTTTAAGTATTTCCCCTCTACTACTCTTAACAATACAGCTATGTAGAATGGTAAAATTGCTCAACCATGTGTTCTTTTAGTCATTTCAAAGGAAAACATTAATCCTGGATTATCAGCTAGATATACTTAAAGCTCCTATCAGACAGAATCTATATATGTAAAAGCCTAATATGTTAAGTGTCTAACTGATTGGTCGACCATTCAGTCATTTGTTTAATCAGTCGCTGTGATGTGCTCTGACCACCAGAGGGCAGACGTTCAACCAGTAAGTTAGTTTGCTGCTGAGGTCTGGCATATTGGGACTGGGCAAGACAAGCCAGACACGCCCTGGAGCTCTCCTGTGGTCCCTCTCTGGCCTCTAAAATATTTCTTCTAATTAATTTCCTTGCAATGTGCATAAATTCATGCATCAGCCTTCTACTCCAAAAGAAGAAACTAAACTAAAATCTAAGAATGAAAGGCAATGGAATTGAAAAAAAGGCATGCTTGTGGGAAATAATTCTCTAACAGGCCTAGATCTGGCCAAGTTCCTGACTTTGTAGAAGATGGAATCCTCCAGAGCAGTGGCCACAGACAAATTGGCAAACCTAGACTGCAATTTGTCCTTGTGCAGGACCAGGAAATAACAAAAGTCCTCGTTGAGGATGAACAATGCAGTGGAGAGGGTCAGATCAGGAAGTACAATTCAAGTTCATGAGATTTTTGTGCTGCTAGTATTTATATCTGTCTGCAGGTCTGTCATGTCCATCTCTGTGTCCATGGAAGTATAACTTGATCTACTTAGGTCTTGGTTTCTTTATTGCAATATTCTAAATTTTAGTAATAAATTAATATCATTAACTGAGAAATAAGTGTACTACAGGAATATTTAACAGGTATATAATTACCAAATGAAAGTTGGAGTATCAATAATCATAGTAGGAAAATGCATTTTTTAAAAATTTTAATTAAATCTTTATCATTCAGATTATTACATTTGTTTTTTTTTCCCCTCCATAGCACCCCTCCACCCAGCTCCTACCCTTCCCTCCCTCCCGTTGACCTCATCCATAGGTGTATGATTTTTTTCCAGTCTCTCCCTGTATACCCCTCACCCCTTTCCCCCTGAGAATTATCAGTCCACTCCCTTTTAATGCTCCTGATTCTAGTATATTCACCAGTTTATTCTGTTGATCAAATTTTTAATTCACTTAATTTTTAGATTCACTTGTTGATAGATACGTATTTGTTGTTCATAATTTTTTTACTTTAATCTTTTTCTTCTTCCTCTTCTTAAAGAGTACCTTTCAGCATTTCATATAATACTGGTTTGGAGTTGATGAACTCCTTTAGCTTTTTCTTCTCTGTGAAGCTCTTTATCTGCCCTTCAATTCTGAATGATAGCTTTGCTGGATAGATTATTCTTGGTTGTAGGTTCTTGCTATTCATCACGTTGAATATTTCTTGCCACTCCCGTCTGGCCTGCATTGTTTCTGTTGAGAAATCAGCTGACAGTCGTATGGGTGCTCCCTTGTAGGTAATGAGCTGTTTTTCTCTTGCTGCTTTTAATATTCTCTCTTTGTCTTTTGCTCTTGGTATTTTAATTATGATGTGTCTTGGTGTGGTCCTCTTTGGATTCCTTTTATATGGGGTTCTGTGTGCTTCCTGGACGTGTAAGTCTATTTCTTTTACCAGATGTGGGAAGTTTTCAGTCATTATTTCTTTAAATAGGTTTTCAGTATCTTGCTCTCTCTCTTCTGGCACTCCCACAATTCTGATGTTGGTACGTTTGAAGCTGTCCCAGAGTCTCCTTACATTATCTTCACATTTTTGGATTCTTTTCTCTTCTTGCTTTTCCAGTTGAGTGTTTTCTGCTTCTTTATATTTCAAATTTTTGACTTGATTTTTGCCTTTCTCTAGTCTGCTGTTAGGACTCTGTATAATATTTTTTATTTCAGTCAGTGAATGTTTCATTTCTAGTTGGTCCTTTTTCATCTCCTCTTGGGACTTGATAAATTTATCCATCTTTTCTAGCATATTCTTGAAAAACCTTAAAAGCGTGGTTTTGAACTCTATATCCAGTCGTTTTTTTTCTTCCATTTCTTTTGTTTGTGATCCCTTCCCTTGTCTTGGCATTTTCACTATGTCGGGGAAACTTCTGTGTTGGATTCAGCCTTATAATGCCAGACGTGCAAAGCCGCAGAAGCCTCTGTTGAGCTTGGGAGGGGTGGAGTCTCAGGGCTTAAGGGACCGCCTTGCCTTCCAGTCGGCCCCGCTCTCCACGGCCCCTGAGTCTCACGTGACTGGGTAATGGCTGGAGCGGTCCTTGTGCCCGCGAGCCCGCAGTGCCTCTAACCGCTGCCTTTCCAGCTCCCCTGCGCTCTAGGACCACAGGAGTCTAGGTCCACAGGGTTTCGCCCGAAACAGGGGCCCAGTAGACTCAGAAGTGGCACAGTTGGGAGGGTCTGTCTCCCGCCCACTCGCAAAAGCCAGTGGCACAATCAGCAATCTGTCCTCCGCGAAGCGCCGTGCGCGCCACCACCAGGCCTTTGATCTTTTGCGACTCTTCTAAATTTCCGTGCACTTCTCCCTTTTCACAGTCCAAACTCCCCCCGTATGAGTTTCGGCTGGATCTGGGGTTTAGTGTCATAAGATAAGGGGTTCAATGCCGTTGGGAGTCTCCGTTTCCGTCCCGCCAGAGAAAGCCAGCCAGGTACTCCAGCACCCGCTCTCTCAGTGCGCGCGTCTCCGTACCTCAGCTTTTTGCAGCTCCTCTGGGTCTCTGTGAGCCCCTCTCTTTCCTTCTAGTTGTAGAACTTCCACTCAGCCAGCTTTCCTGTGGTTCTGGATGATGTCCGTTCTGTCTTTTAATTGTAGTTTTGAAATTGATGTGCAAGGCAGCAGTGTAGGTATTCACCTATGCCGCCATCTTGGATTCCTCCCGGAAAATGCATTTTTTTGTCTATAAGTTATCTATCTATCTATCTATCTATCTATTTATCTATCTGTCTATCTATCTACCTACCTACCTACCTATTGTCTTACATTTTACATATGTCTCTTTTTTCCACAATTGACCCTCCCCCCAATCATTCCCACCTTTTGCAAGCCCCCACCACCCCAACGTCTGTGTCCATTGGTTATGCTAATATGCATGCAAACAAGTCCTTTGGTAGACAAATACATTTTAAAGCAGAAAGCACAATTAAGATTTAAAAGGGTTGTTAGCCCTAGCTTGTTTTGCTCAGTGGATAGAATGTCATCCTGCGTATTGAAGTGTCCCAGGTTTGATTCCAGTCAAGGGCACATGCCTGGGTTGTGGACTCAATCCCCAATAGTGCAAGAGGGAGCTGATCAATGATTTTCTCTCATCATTGATGTTTCTATCTCTCTCTCCCTCTCCCTTTCTCTCTGAAATCAATTATATCTATATCTATATCTATATCTATAACTATATCTACATCTATATCTACCTATATCTATATCTATCTATATCATCTGGTTGTTAAATAATGATTAAATGTACAACTCACCACAAGATATATCCATCCTGAAATTGTAAGAACCTAATAATGGAATCCAAAATAGTACTAACATATATAAAACAAAGGGAAATTGATAATTCCACAATCATAAAAGTTATACCAAGTTTTTAAAAAAACTGGCTAAAAATAAAAAAGGATAGACAATTTGAACAATGCAATTTACAATCTTAATGTAATGGACTTATATGAAAACTGCAACCAATAAAATTATTTTTTAAACATATATAAACATTTCTTTTATACATAAAAATTTATAAACACAAGATGGAAAGTATGTCTCAACAAATTAAAAAAAATCAGAATCAGTCAAAACCGGTTTGGCTAGGTGGATAGAGCGTCGGCCTGTGGACTGAAAGGTCCCAGGTTCGATTCCGGTCAAGGGCATGTTGTGGGCACATCCCCAGAGGGGGTGTGCAGGAGGCAGCTGATCGATGTCTCTCTCATCGATGTTTCTAACTCTCTATCTCTCTCCCTTCCTCTCTGTAGAAAATCAATAAAATATATTAAAAAAAAAATCAGAATCAGCCCAATTGATGTGGCTCAGTGGTTGAGCATCAACCCAGGAGTCCAGAAGCCACTGGTTCAATTCCTGGCCAAGGCATCTGCCCAGGTTTGGACTTGGTCCCTATTTGGGGATGTGCAGGAGGCAGCTGATTGATCTTTCTCTCTCATAGAGGTTTCTATCTCCCTACCCTTTTCTCTTATTCTTTTTCTAAAATAAGTGAAAACGTATTTTAAAAAGTCAGTATCATAGTTAACATAATTGAATCAGAAATTTATGTAGTTCCAATTAGCCTTATACAATATCAAAGGTAATATATTTCAGACTTGAAAATTTAGTAAATATTGTCTTGTCTTAAAATAGTTATTAAATCTAATTTGATCCCATTAAAAAACTTCACTTGTATTCATGCATCTCATGGGATTATTTCTAATCAGCCTCAGAGTATTGTCTTAGGGTTTAGGTAAAACAGCCAGGTTTCTGAACTCCACACCCTTGAAATTTTCTTATTCAACTACATTTTCATGATAACCAAATAAATAAGTTGGTTTATAATAAATCTGTGATTCAAATTCTGAGGACAAATTTTTACTGGGCCTACTTTGATAACTATTAAGACCTGTAAGTAAATCTCATTTTCAAGGTTAGAATTAACTCATAACTGGATTGAGAGATTGTCTATATTGCAATAACCTA
This sequence comes from Lasiurus cinereus, assembly GCA_011751065.1. NCBI lineage: Eukaryota > Metazoa > Chordata > Mammalia > Chiroptera > Vespertilionidae > Lasiurus > Lasiurus cinereus. The sequence goes on from JAAGEH010000480.1 coordinate 8,387,946, forward strand.
TATTTCTTAATAGAGAAAATATTTCAACCACTGCATATAACAAATACCAACCAAATTCATTATTGATGGATATTATATGTGTTATATTGAATATTCATGAATATTATAAGTGTTATATTTTTACCTATACTTACCTTGCACTTCTTTTATAAACTACTGGAAACCCAGTGCATGAATTCATGCATGGGTGGGGTTCGGCTGGCCTTGCAGATTGGGCTAGGCTGGCTGGGGGGAGGGGCCCAGGGCAGTTGGTGGGCTGGCCCTGCCCGCTGGTTGAACTCCAGTTGAACGCTTGGTCAAGGGGACAATTTGCATATTACCCTTTTATTACATAGAATTTTTAAAACCTTAGGATAAAGAACTCTTTAAAAAAATTTTTTTTATTGATTTCAGAGAGGAAAGGAGAGGGAGAGATGGAAACATCAATGTGAGAGAGAATTATTGATCAGCTGCCTCCTGCATGCCCCCACTGGGGATTGAGCCTGTAACCCAGGCATGTGCTCTGACTGGGACTTGAACCATGATCTCCAGATTCATACTATAAGTGGACACTCAACCACTGAACCATGCCAGCTGAACAGAATAAAGAACTTTTTATGACTCTTAACAGACTATTCCAAAGCCCTTCTTTGTAAAATTTTTAGTTATTTATAATTTTTCATTTGTCTAAATTCAAACTAGGTCAAAATTCCATTTCAGATTTATAGCAACTTTGCTCTCAGTCAAAACAGGGCAGGGAAACTTACTCTCTGAGCATGATATGTGCTCACTGATAAAGAATGACCCCATATTATGCTTTGACAAGAACAAAACTCTACAAAAGATATAAATCGTGTATCATTCTATGTCTATGTCAACAGTTATCTAGCTGAGAAAGAAATGATTCAATTAAAGAACAATTTTGCTCCTGGCAAGATGATTATTTAAATAATGGTTTTTCATTTTGAATGGATTCCTTTAGTTGTGCTGCAATAAAAAGACAGTACATTCTAAGTCTGAGTTCTTTGCAGAACGTCCAATTTTCTTTCTTTTAGTAATATTCTATTTCAATAATAAGTGTAATTTATTCAAACTTTTCTGATTTAGAATACTTAAAGTGATCATGGAAGGGACTTTTGAAATCTTGGTCTAACATCCCCAGTTTAGAAATGAAGAGCCTGAGGTTCCAAGTTGTCATTACGTGCCAGATGTGGAAGAAACCTTGTCGGATGATTTTCAACCTGGCCTTGTTGTGTCAGCATAATTTGTTGAAGTGCAATTTCAAAATGTAAAATCACAACCCTCAGGAAAATAAAAAATGGGCATGTATAAGAGATTTTCTTCAATGCAGTCGTAAATGAAAAACATCAGTACAATGTAATGACTAGTTTGAAAAGCATTAAAAGAAACACACGATATATATGGGCAATGTCAAAAACAGTTAAGATAAGACTGTAGAGTTAAAAAAAAGATTTAATCTTTGAGGTTACCTGTTTCATCAGACAAAAATTATTTGCATTTGGGTGGGACAACAGCTTACAAGTAAGTAACTTCACTAAATCTGGGACTTTGAATAAATACTAAGGTGAATTAAGTTCCTTTCCTTAGACAATCTTTGGATGGCCTTTGTCCCATATGTTATTGAAAGTACTTTCTGCCCATATTTACCTCATTTCCATGGAGAAGAATAAGGGTTGACAGCTAAATCTGTGTACCATATCTAGTTCATCTCCTGCTTTGTAAATGAAGTCTTACTGGAACATGGATTTGAACTGCCTATTTCCATAGGTTTACCAAAAGTGTTGATTAGCCAAGGCCTCCTGGAGTTTGCTCTGCAAATCTGGGGCCATACAGTATTGAGCAACTACTAAGGCCACAAAATATACTTCTGTCTGAAAACTTTCATAAGGAATCTGAATTGGACTTTTAAAATTCTCTGTGGTGTGTCTTCTAGCCTAAGACTGGGAAACCAACCCCCCAACACTCTCTCCACCAACTTTCTCATTAACAAAATGAAAGCATTGTTTTCCTAAATTTTATTACTGTTTATAAATTTTTATCATTTACTCAAGAAATAGCTGTTAAGTGCCTATTATACAAACAAGATAGAAACAGTGTCTACCCATATGGAAGGGCACAGACTGGTAAGGAAGACAAAAATAAACAAATTACTAATGTAATTTTTATGACAAAGTACTATGAGAGCATATGAAGGGAACACTTTCCTAGTCTGTTGGGATAAGCGCTGAAGATGTGGAAGGATATAGTCAAGAAAGGCATCTCCAAGAAAGTGGTTTAGATTAGGATCTGTAGGGTAATAAGGATTTTCTAGGCGAAGAGCAGTTGTGGAGGGAGTGAGGTGGGAAATTTCATAAAGGAAACATCATGTAGCAGGTCCTTGGCCAAGAAGGTACCATGAGCATAAGCATTTACTTTTCTGATTGGATGATTCCTTAATGACTTGAAAAAACTTTTTAAATGTTACTTCCCCTTTGTGTGTGTATGTGTGGCAAAAAGGAAAAGAGTAATATTGGCACAGAATACTTTTTATATCAAATTGCAATGAAAGTAATACATAAATATATAAAATCCTGCTGACCAACTTCTCATTCAAAATCGCCAAAAATGTTTCACTCTGTGGGAGATAGCTGCCATGTAGTAGTCATTTTGACCTTCCAATAAGGTCGAGTCCAAATTGGAAGAGGTCGGCTCTAAATGTAATCACAATTTACTGGTTCACTGTTGACACTCTGGGCCATCTTATGCAAACAAAGTTTCTGTCTTATAAATAAGAGTCAAACCTTGGATTGAGGTAAAGCTGCAGGTGCCTAAGTAATCAGAGAAAGAGAGTTACTTTCCTTACCTAGAAAAATAACCACAATTTTAATGCTCGAATAAATTTAACCTTTATTTATAGTATCAATTATGGATAATCTGCATTCAGCTATCTAAATGATAGTAAATTTGACTGCAGAATTTAAGATTAGCTAATGAATAAATGGATCAAAATTTTATTTTTGAACCTTATCTGGAACATTATCTTAGTGTTCTCTTTCTCCCTTTACATACACACCTCTTCATGGTATATTTAGCCCATCATTTTAAATTTGTTGCTGCATCTGACATACTTTTTAGAATGTGAGCATATAATCATCTCTGTATTTCCAACATTGAACATAACACTTGATAAAAAGAGATTTTCAATATATTTATTGAGTGACTACTAAAGTGAATAAATGTAGGATCCTAGATTTATGAATATATTAAGAGAAAGAAAAAACCTTAAATTACCTGGCTAAATTTCTTAAATAAAATGTTTCATTTTATATGCAGGTAAGTTCTGCTATTTAACTAAATAATATTGATTACAACAAGAGACTTTTAAAAATGAGAATATAAATATCATCCATAATATGTTCGACTTTAATTGAATGCTTGAAACAAGGAAAGAGCTTTTATGTAGTTTGGATTCCTTTACTTATTTTTAGATGATTAATCACTGATTCATTATCTTGTCCTTTTGTATATATTCTCCCAGTATTTTATAGTTCGCTGCCTTTGAAGACATTACTTATATTTTCCACATAAGAGCAACTGGAAAGAAAAAATGAATTAAAATTTGTTGATTCCCTCCCATATCCCAGATGTTGTAAGCACATTTTAACATAATGTATCTCTACCTTAACCCCACCTTCAGAACAAACACATTCATAGGATTTTCAGAATTTGATGTGCATCTTTTGCCACTTGTAGAATGTAACTTGACTTAGACAAGAACGTTTTCTCATAAAACAACTTCATGTGGTGTACTTTACATCAAATAAACTGCACCGTAAGGGTACAACTGAATGCACCTTGAACAAAGCATACCTCTCTAGAACCTCCAGCACAATCAAGATAGAGAAGGTTTATCATCATGCCCAAAAGATCCCTGTTATCCCTTTTCAGCTAACCCTGGATATAGGCAGCCTCTTGATGGCTATTTGTCACTATAAAATCATTTTCTTTATCTGAAATTATATATAAATTGAATTATATAGTATGTACTCTTTTATGTATGGCTTTTTTCACTCAGTGGAATGTTTTTTTAAATTCATGGATACCCTCGCATGTATCAATAGTTTAAGATTTAAAAAATCTCTGAATAATATTTCGTCTTATGGTTACACTACGATTGGTTTATCCATTCTCCTATTAAGGGACATTTTGGTAGTTGCCAATTTTTGATTACTATGAATAAAGTTGGGATGAACCTTGGTGTTCATGTCTTTATGTAGAAATATGCATTTGCTGTTCCTCGTGAGTACCTAAGAGCAGCATTGCTGAGTCATATGGTAAGTGTGCATTTACCTGTATCAAAAGCTCCTAAATTCTTTCCAAAGTATTTGTTGCATTTTATTTACCAAGCAGAAATGTTTGAGAATTCGTTTTTTCCCCACATTCTCACCAGCACTTGATGTTCTTAATGCTTTTATGTTTAGCCCTTCTAGTGGGGGGTGTAGTGGTAGCTTGTGACTTTAATTTGCACTTCTCCAGCAGGCTAATGGGTAGTCTGTCATCGAGTTGCAAGATTGTATATTTTGAAAACAAATTCCTTATAAGATATGTTCTCTCATTCTGTGGCTTGTCACTTTTTAAATATATTATTTTTTTGAGAACAGTTTTAAGTTCACAGTAAAAAGAAAGGAAGAAAAACAGATTTCCCATAAAACCCCTGCCCCTACACATGCATAGGTTTCTCAGTTATCAACATTCCTGACCAAAGTAGTACATTTGTTACAAGTGATGAGCCTACACAGATACATAATAATCACTCAAAGTCCATAGTTCACTTTAGGGTTCACTCTTGATGTTGTATGTTCTATGAGTTTGGATAAATGTAATGACATGTATCCATCATTATAGTATCTATCATTCAGAGTATTTTCACTATCCTAAAAACCTGTGCTCTGCCTATTCATCCCTCCCCTCTCAACTCCTGATAACCGTTGATCTTTTTTACTGTTTTCATAGTTCTGTCTTTTTCAGAAAGTCATTTAGTTGGAAACAGATAGTATACAGGCTTTTTGATTGGCTTCCTTCATTTAGGAATTTAGGGTTCCTCCATGTCTATTGTAATTTAATAGCTATTTTTTTTTTTTTAGCCCAGAATAATATTCCATTGTCTGGATGAATTATAGTTTACTTATTCATCTATAAAAGGACATCTTGGTTGCTTCTAGGTTTTGTCATTTTGAATATAGCTGCTATAAACATCCACGTGCAGGTTTTTGTGTGGGCATACGTTTTAAATTCACTTGGGTAAATACTGGATTGTATGGTAAGAGCATGTTTAACTTTGTTTGCCTTTTCACTTTCATAAGTTTCTTTACTATGAGCAATAAGTTTTCATTTTGATACAGCCCATTGACTTTTTGTGTGTGTCTTTTTTATGGTTTGTACATGGCTTGGGTGATAAGTTCACATGACTAGGGAAAGAATTCATCCAGTGGCTATTATTATTAAAGTTCAGTTACTTGATGGACTCTACGTAAGGCTAGGATCTTTTTATAAAAGTGATTTTATCTTATACTTTTTTATCATCTGGTTCCCTGGGTAATTAAATGATTCATAAACATTGTCCTCATAATCCTTTTGTTGTCTAAATAGAAAGAGTTATAGAGCCTCAGGGTTTGGAAGGAAATGATAAGACGTTTTTTTTCCATTCATTGGATAAACATTTTAATAGCCAGATCATTTTTCTAATTCACATTTCCAGGGCACATTTTCATTATAAGCAGCAATGTAGCACATAACTCATCTGGATGTTAGGATAGGACTGGAAATAAGGAATATCTCTCTAATTTTTCATTTATAGGATGCCTGCCTGAATCCCACAGCTTGGAAGTATACGTCTCCAGTCGATGAATCACTTACAAGTAGTATCATGCATTGGGAATTGCTTCAGTGGTCCTGTGGGCAGAAGGAGAGCTTGCTAATTAGTCAGAATTAGGCATGTATGCTGGGCTAGCAACATGAGCCAGTCACTTTAATGTTCTGAGTCACAGTTTCCCTCAGCTGTAAAGTGCGAAGATTATGCCATAGACACTGGAATAAAACAGGCTCTCACTAAATGATAATTTTTTATTGATTGGTGACGTAAGTGTGAAATGGAGAGAAATTTTATTTTTTGTGCATTTTTATTAATAGAAGAAAACTGAGAAATTCATCTGGGAAAAAGATGACAAGATTAAAAACTTGGGTTTTAGTTTCAATAAATCCCACCTGGGGATTTGGTCATGATAACAATCTAATTACAGTCTACTTTCACAAAAAAGTTTGCCACAGAAGTGATGGGTATTGAATAATATCCTTGGCATACAACACCAAAGAGCCAAGTGATATCACAATTATTTTCAAAGATAACACAAAATGAAATGTTAATATTAAGGGAGGCCATATCTCTCTATGGGACTTTTTTACTTTTTTAAATAAGTTGTCATAGTTCAAAACTCAAGCAATAAGGCTACACCAAGAAGACTCACCTCATTGTTCTCCCTGCCCACCAAGTTCCTCACACCTCCATTCGCCAAAGCGCATCATCATTTTATTGCCTACTCAGTGTTTATGCCAAAATTGCCAAAACTGAATATATAGTCTTACTTCCCTTTTTGTTACATGAGAGTCAGTTTATTACATACACCTATTTACACTATTGAACATCCACTTATAAAAATATATAGGAGTACAGAAAACCTTATGCATTAGCATGTCACACCCACAGAATGACCAGGCTAAAACTTCTAACCCCACCTTTTTGAATTTGATGCAGAAACAGAAACCCTGCAAAACATTTTGCTAGAAAGAGACACACCTCTCAGCCTAAATGGCTTGGCTCTCCTCTTGCCTAGAGGCAGAAAGTGGTGTAGGTAAGAATTCGAGAGACCTCTATAATTTTTGAAGATGTATTCTAGAGTTTAACTGCTCATGAAAACAAGCTCTGGGGATTCTGACATTCTTCCTTCTGGCAAAATAAGTCTCAGAGGGGTTGGTTTTAGCCTGAAGGCTCATGCTACAAATAAATGTATGCTGCAGCATAAAAGTTAATGCAGCTTTTTATTGAAGAGTGAATGTGTTCATGTGTAAAACTTGAAAAGGAATCTAAAGCTGTCTTATTTTCTGATTCGGGCGAATGACGGGAAGCAAATCTTTTAAAGCAATTGCTTGTCAAGGTGACGTAATTGCAACCCTGGAGGAAGCTGGGAGCCTCTTGGAACACTATCCCAAGAATGTATAGGAGAGGCCCTTCCCTGAGTCATGACAGTGTTGAAGTTACTGTCATAAATGCTGTTTATTTGTAGCTAAACTTTCTGGATGCAGTTTTATCTTACTCAGTTTATAAGCATACTAGCTTGTTTAGAAAAAAAACATTAAAAATACATGTATATAGAGTTATCTGAGATTATAATAATGAAAGGCAGGAAAAAGTTAGGGTCAGATAAATATTAAAACATAGAAGGAGTCTAAATCAGTCATAATTTATTTACTAAAAGTTTATTTGCTGTTTCTGCAGTAGATTTACCTTCATTTCTGTGGTTTGCTTATTTGCATTTTTTAGTACAAAGCAAGTAATTATAAGAGCAAAGTGCCTTGAAGATATCAGAGTGGTAGGTATAATCCAATGTGGCTTCCAAGTTCCCTGTGCATCTAGATTGTGAGAGAGAACATAGCCAATCTCTAGGGTGAATAAGCAGGAGACTGCTGACTTGAGTAGCAAGACCAAAGGCTCTCAGTAGTAAAACAATCTAGCTTCTCCTGGTGGCCATTATTGATAGGTCTCATCCCCGCAAGAGTGTTCAACCTTGTGAACTTTGCATCCTTGCCTACTCCTACTTGTGGGGTGGTCAGACTTTGTACTATTTCTGAAAGGCGTCAGAAGCTGAGTATCCTCAAAAACATGTCCTCCAATTTGGGATGGAATTTTCAATAACCTAAATAGAAACAGAGAGAATAATTTTCTTTCATGGACCTGTGCAACATAACCTCAGACATGCAAAAACATCAGATTTATAGTCTATGCTGTTATGGCCCATCTGGCCAAATCATTCAAATATGGTGTGCTAGTTAGCTTTTCCAAGCCGTTGTTTTTGATGTTTTACATCCTCATATTATAGAATCATAAACTTTACCAGTGATGGTATTCTATGTACTCAGTAAGTATTTATTGAGTGCTTACGGTGTGTCAGATACTCTTCTACGGGCTGGTGATAAAATCCCTGTTATCCTGAACTCTGGATTGTTACATCAAAAATATATAAATGCATCTATAACATGTTAGATGGGTATAATTAAAGAAGGCATGGGCTGAGAGAGAGTGGGTTGATTTAGATAAAATGGTGAGGGAAGGAAACTCTCACCTGTGGTCCTTAGGCAGAGACTGGAGCTCCGTGAGTGAATGGGCCACATGGATAACAGATGTGGGAAAGGGCACCTCTGGCAGAGAAAGTGAGAAATGGTAAATGTCTTTGCATGGGATTGTGTTTGCTATGTTCAAGGAAGAGCAAGAATGTACATATGGCTTGGAAAAAATGAGAGAGGAGAAAAATAGGAAGTGAGATCAGATCACATCGGAGAGCCAGAACAGGGAATCTTGTGGAAGTGTGGCCTAAGTGAGATGGGAAGTACAGAAGGAGATGGAGCCAAGAAGAGATCCAGCTGTCTGGTATTATGGTCACTCCCAGGCAAGGGAGCAAGGGGAGAAGCAGGAAGACCAGTTCCAAAATAGTCCAGATAAGAGATAAGAGTGATTAAAACCAGGGGTTATAAGAGTAATTCTAACATAACTGGTATCTAGTAAATATCTCTCAAGAGAATTGGTGCCAAGCTTGTGCCTGAGTCTGTCCTCTTAACCACTGCATCTCTTAAAATAAAATGGTAAGCGTCACATTGATAAAATAGACTGGTTTTATTCATTTGAAGATTTTCAAGCTATGTCTGCAGGTGCATTTCTTAGGCAGCTCATATTGGACCCAGAGAAAATTAGCAGATAGAGATCTTTAATATTCCTTTTACCTTCCCTACCTCATGTCAGGATAAGGATTTTACTTATTTATTTTATTTCAAAAATGTGATAAAGACATCTTCAAAGAAAAGATAAAACAATTTTTTAAGATTTGGACCATATTTATAATACTATAATTGTGGGGCCCAGATCATAAGTGACCCTATATCTCATCATCTAATATCTAGAACTATTAGCTTGTTTCTTTTTATAGGAGGACATAAAGAATGTTGGGACCAATGTCATCTGAGGAAGAATACTTCACAGAAGTCTTCAGAGCATTCGTTCACCTAGTCAATTTACAAATATTTATTGAGAGATGACAGTGAGAGATGAGAGACTTAACTAGGGCAGGAATTTGAAGAAAATGGTAGGAGAAATATAGAGAAAATAGAAAATATATAGAAAGTAATGATGAAGGGGACAATCAAGAATGACCTTCAGATTTCTAGCTTGGTTGACTAGATGAATGATAGTACCACTGACTGAGATTTTAGGGAAGAACTAGGCATGAAGAGGAATACGCTCAATTTAGTTTTAAAAACATTGAGTTGGAGGTGTGTATTGACTCTTGGGATAGCCATCACAGGTTAGTAGATATTTGACTGTGAAAGTCAATCTAGGTAGACAATGTAGATTTGGGGCTCACAAGACCCTAGGGGTAGTTGAAGAAAAATCTGAGTTCAATTTGGGACACAACGAATTCAAGGACCCAATGGAATGTGGCGATGCAAGTCTGAAACTCAGAAATGAGGTTGAGTGAGACATATTTTGAAACCAGCAGTGAATGTGTGGATTGTATTTTTCTCACATTACATAAAATATGATTAAGTCTATCCAGGCGCCAGAGGGAAGATGTAAAAGATGAAGGGAAATTAATAAAACCCAGAATAAAAAAGACCCACAAAAACTGAGCATTACATCTATTAGGCTGTAAGAAAGCAACTAGGGAAGTGAAACAGTAGAGCAAATGCTACTGTTTCAAAAGTAGTTTCTGGGGGGAAAAAAAAGTCTTTGATTGTCACTTTTCTGGGGCTGAAAAGTAACAATTCATTGAAGTTGGGGGGTTCTTTGTCCCCATTGGCCCTATCTGCCTCACATGCTGGGGCCCACTTGTGGGGTTAGGATGAGGACATGGTTCTTCAAAAAAGCTATTACTGCTTGAATCTGTTCCATTTAGCACTTCATAACACACCACTGTATATTCTTCTGTAAATTGAGGCAGGGGAACATAGTGGATGGTTGGCCCATTTCATCAACTTAAGTCATGAACCTCCATTCATTCATACTTAAGGGCAACTCTCAGCTTGAATCATCTGAGGAGCGTTTATAAAGCATGATGCCTTGACCCACTCCCCCAGAGATTATCATTTAATTGCTGTGGGGTGGAGCTCAGGCACTCATATGTTTTAAAAGCTCTCCAAACAATTCTAATGTGCAGACAAGACTGAGAATCACATGCAGCAAACTCTGTGTTAGAGTACATCAGATAGTAAGCATGATAGAAGTGCTTCTTTTTTTAAAATAAATCTTTATTGTTCAGATTATTACAGTTGTTCTTCTTTCCTCCCCCCCATACCTCTCCTCCACCCAGTTCCCACCCTACCCTCTGCCCTTACCGCCCTCTCCCACTGTCCTCATCCATAGGTGTACAATATTTGTCCAGTCTCTTTGTGCATCCCCCACACCTCTTTCCCCTTGAGAATTGTCAGTCCACTTCCTTTCTCTGCCCCTGAATATATTATATTCATCAGTTTATTCTGTTCATCAGATTTTTTATTCACTTGATTTTTAGATTCACTTATTGATAGATATGTATTTGTTGTTCATAATTTTTATCTTTACCTTTTTCTTCTTCTTCCTCTTCTTAAATAATATCGTTCAGCATTTCATATAATACTGGTTTGGTGGTGATAAACTCCTTTAGCTTTTTCTTATCTTTGAAGCTCTTTATCTGCCCTTCAATTCTGAATGATAGCTTTGCTGGGTAAAGTAATCTTGGTTGTAGGTTCCTGCTATTCATCACGTTGAATATTTCTTGCCACTCCCTTCTGGCCTGCATAGTTTCTGTTGAGAAATCTGCTGACAGTCATATGGGAACTTTCTTGTAGGTAACTGTTTTTCTCTTGCTGCTTTTAATATTCTCTCTTTGTCTTTTGCTCTTGGTATTTTAATTATGATGTGTCTTGGTGTAGTCCTCTTTGGATTCCTTTTGTTTGGGGTTCTTTGCACTTCCCGGACTTACAAGTCTATTTCTTTCACCAGGTGGGGAAATTTTTCTGTAAAATTTCTTCAAATAGGTTTTCAGTATCTTGCTCTCTCTTTTCTGCTGACACCCCCATAATTCAGATGTTGGTACACTTGAAGTTGTCCCAGAGGCTCCTTACACTATCTTCATATTTTTGGATTCTTTTTTCTTTTTTCTTTTCCAGTTTGGTGTTTTTTGCTTCTTTGTATTTCAAATCTTTGACTTGATTCTTGCAATCTTCTAGTTCAGTGGTTCTCAACCTTTTTAATACCGTGACCTTTAATACAGTTCCTCATTTTGTGGTGACCCCTGTTGATGAAAGGAGCCACATGCTAACCTGACAAGCTCAGGAGAGGCCTACGTGGTGGTCTTGCAAATTCAGAGATCTATAATAATCACAAAAGGTGGTTTGAAAATTAAATATTTAACTACAAACAGGTTATAGTGGGTAGTCATGTCCTAGGCTGATATTTTCCCTGACAAAGATCAACTTAGATCTTCTTTACTGAGCACATTTGCCTTTTTGCCTCTAAGATAAGATATCTGTGAGATATCTGGGTAACTTGTAACTTCCCTGAACCCCTCAGGGCACAACAAATGGCACTGGGACATCCCCTGATGGTTATTGTTATCAAGTTAATTGTCAACTGTTAATTACATTAAAGTATCCTGTATCCATCTCTGTAAAAAAAGCACATGTCAATCATTTCACTTTTTACCCTATCCCAGAGATTTCCCCTGCTTTGCTTTATTCCACCTCCCTAATCTATCACCAATGAATTTCATGTAACTCACCTATGTCCCTTTCCTTTGATAGCAATGTATAAATACAAATGTAACCCTCCATTCTCCAGAGCATTATATCAATTCATTGAGGTTCTTCCTGACATAGGCTCAAATAAACTAAAAAAATTCTTTACAGGTTTCAATGTTGTTGTTTTTTTTTCCCCTGTTAACACAGCCAAAATGCAGAGACAAAAAAACAGGTCACAAATGAAAGAAATGGAAGAAAGCAAGCCACTGGATATAGAGTTCAAAACCACGGTTATAAGGTTTTTCAAGAATTTTCTAGAAAAGGCCGATAAATTTAGTGAGATTCTCAAGGATATGAAAAAGGACCAACTAGAAATTAAGCATACACTGACTGAAATAAAAAATAATATATAGAGATCCAACAGCAAACTAGAGCAGTGGTTCTCAACCTTTTTAATGCCTCGACCTTTAATATAGTTCCTCATGTTGTGGTGACCTCCAACCATAAAATTATTTTCGATGTTACTTTTTAACTGTAATTTTGCTACTGTTATAAATTGCAATGTAAATATTTGTTTTCTGATGGTCTTAGGCTCTACAGCAGCGGTTCTCAACCTGTGGGTCATGAGCCACAGGTTGAGAACCGCTAGCAGGGTTGCCTAAGACCATAGGAAAACATAGATTTTTACATTACGATTTATAACAGTAGCAAAATTACAGTTATGAAGTAGCAACAACAATAATTTTATGGTTGAGGGTATTAACAACAACAACAACAAAAACATTGAAATCTGTAGAGAATTTTTGTGAGTTTATTTGAGCCAAACTGTTGACATATGCTGGGAGGCAGAACTTCAATGAATCGAGATAATGCTCCAGAGAATAGAGGGTTACATTTGTATTTATACATTGCAATCAAAGGAAAGGGACATAGGTGAGTTACATGAAATTCATTTGTGATAGATTAAGGAGGTAGAATAAAGCAAAGTGAGGAAACCTCTGGGATAGGGTAAAAAGTGAAATGATGGACATGTGCTTCTTTTACAGAGATGGATACAGGATACTTTAATGTAATTAACAGTTGACAATTAACTTGATAACAATAACAATCAGGGGATGTCTCCGCGCCATTTGTTGTGCCCTGAGGGATTCGGGGTAAAAAGGAAGTTACAAGTTACCTAGATATCTCACAGATATGTTTGTTATCTTAGAGCAGTGGTTCTCAACCTTCCTAATGCCGCAACCCTTTAAGACAGCTCCTCATGTGGTGGTGACCCCCAACCATAAAATTATTTCCGTTGCTACTTCATAACTGTAATTTTGCTACTGTTATGAACTGTAATGTAAATATCTGATATGGAGGATGTATTTTCCTTGTTACAAATTGAACATAATTAAAGCATTTAGTGATTAATCACAAAAACAATATGTAATTATATATTGTGAAATATTTATTTCTAATTACAAATAAATGAAATTTTTTGTTTTGAATCATGGTGTAGCATGGGTAACAGTCTTCATATAACAACAGTAAACTACATTGCTACACTTTGCTACACCGAGGAACGGTCTGTTGGTTCCTAAGACCATGGGAAATATGTGTTTTCTGATGGTCTTAGGCGACCCCTGTGAAAGGGTGGTTGACCCCCAAAGGGGTCGCAACCCACAGGTTGAGAACTGCTGTCTTAGAGGCAAAAAGGCAAATGTGCTCAGTAAAGATCTAAGTTGATATTTGTCAGGGAAAATATCGGCCTAGGACATAACTACCCACTATAACCTGTTTGTTGTTAAATATTTAATTTTCAAACCATCTTTTGTGGTTATTTTAGGTCTCTGAGTTTGCAAGACTGCCACACAGACCTCCCCTGAGTTTGTCAGGTTAGCATGTGTCTCCTTTCATCCACAGCTGCTTCCCTGAGTTGATAGAGTGACTTTGTGTGCTAGGTGTCCTTTAGGACCCAGTGGCTCAGCCTACCCAGTTACCTTAGTGCACCCCTTTGTGGGCTGTGTGTATAGTCTTGTAGTTAAGCCTTGATTGTTGTTAATATCACTGGAAAGAATTAACCATTAAGCCAATTGGCTGTGAGGATCAGCTGTGTCTACACTGGGAGAACTTCTGTGCTGGAGATACCCTTATGAGATAAGACTTGCTTCAGGGCGGCTTTTGTGCTCACTGAGTCTGTCCCCTGAGTGTGTCCCTTATGGATCTGAGGAGTTGTAATCTGGATGGTCCCATTCTGACCCTTGGGTACACTGGCTCTTGGATCTCCAAGGAGGTGCTAATTTAGCCTCTGCCTGAGGCCACCCAGCAGGAGCTACTGAGAGATCTTCTTCTTTTGGGTTTTGGAGGTGCCCAGATAAGGCCCAGCTGTGAAGCAATGCAAGCTGCTGCAGGGCCTTGGGCCTTCTTTTGGATGTTCTGGGTCTCACTGACTCAACTGCAGTTTGTTAGGTAAGTTTAGAATTCAAAGGAGCAGGCCATTCATATGCAAAGCATCTGCATTCAGGTTGGATGGGACAGAGTCTCAGGGTGGAGCAAACAGCAATGGTTTCCCATCAGTCCGAAGAGGCCTCTGGGTCTCAGTGTCTTTTGGTATTCACTGTAAGCACCTCTGAGAGAAAGCCACTCTTGAGTTTCACTCGCTGCCATACGAGTCTGGGTCCCCAGAGTCTACCTGGAACTGGAGTTCAGAGCAGTCAGGAGCTTTTGTCTCCTTCCCTGATTGAGAGAACCAGCTTTGTACTCAGTTGCCAGCCCTTTCCACGTGTACCTCTATACCTCTGCCTTTACTTCTACAGCTCCTGTGAGTCTCAATGTGCTTTTCTCTTTCCTTCTAGTTGTAGAATTTCCACTCAGACAGCCTTTCTGTGGTTCTGGATGTGATCCATGTTGTCATTTAGTTGTAGTTTTAAAATTGTGCAAGGCAGCAATTCAGGTGTTTACCTATGCTGCCATCTTGGTTTTCCTAGAAGTGTTTCTTTTTCTAAATTCAGGTATTTGGGTGAAACAGCTTCTCAAATTTCCTGTACATTCTTAAGATCCTGTATTTGGAAGGCCACCCAGAGAATGTCAGCATTGGAAGTAAACTAACTTAGAGATGTTCTTTAGACCCATTCCATCCTAATAGACAAAGGAATTGAGACTCAGGAAGGCTGAGCCACTTTCTGAAAGTCACACAGTCAGTAGTTGGAAACACTAATGGCTCTCAGCATCCAATACACTTTTTACCTTTCTTTAATTAAATATTTTTAAATTTTTTATTGATTTTTTTTAAAGAGAGAGAGAGAGAGAGAGAGAGAGAGAGAGAGAGTAACATTCATGTGAGAGCGAAACATTGACTGGCTGCCTCCTGCATGCCCCCGACCAGGGTTTGAGTTCACAACCCAAGCAGTTCCCTGACCAGGAATCAAACTGGCAACCTTTCAGTGCAGGATGATGTCCAACCAATTGGGCCACACCATCCAGAGCCACTCTTCACCTTTAAAAATATTATTATGGAAGAAAGGAAAAAGATGTGTGAATAACTAATACCTCTTAACCTGTCCCAATTTCTGATTAGGAATAATCATAATAACAATAAATAAAAGAGTGTAGACCCTGGTCACATTTATTGATAATCCCGCTATTTTTGTGGTTATGAATTTATTTTGAGGAGAGTTGTCATTAGGAAAAGTGTTTAATAAGGTGTAGTTGTCAGCTGTCATTTTGTAAATCTAGTATTATTAGGAAGAATTGTAAATGTTACCAATTATTGAAATGTCTAATTAAGGGTGATTATTTTGACTATTAAAATGAATGCATCATCATAAAAAAAGATTGAGAATCACTGCTGTCAAGTAACGAAACACCTGCTTTGCCAAATCAGGGTGGCAGGGAGGAAATCAAATAAGATAAATAATGTGTGTGAAAGTAGAATCAAATTGTAAGAGCATCATGTAAGAGGAATGAAATGGCAAAACCCGAAGAAAGCAACAAGAAGGAGGTTTTTGTTTTGACTGTTGTTTTTAACTTTAAAATGTACCTCTGCTGGGGTAGACAATTGACTCAAGCTGTAGGCAGACTAGCGGTCTCTATGCTTTTTCCAGCAGCCAGCTGGTCTGTGAAAGCCCTCCTGTCACCCTCACCAATGGAAGAGCTGTGCCAGCTGTATGTTTATAATCACTGACCTTGGAACTCCTGTGCCTTCTTCCTGTTTTCTAAGCTATCCACTTGCCTCTCCACTTTCTGTATGTATCTCCAGGCAGCACATTCCAACACTTGTATTCTAACTTGTAGACCTAGCTTCTCAATAATTGTTTGACCTTGGGCAAATTATTTGAATTCCTCTAGCATCCACTGCTCCATCTCTCCCCAAGTTGGTTGTCAAAGTTAAATCAGGTAATACATCTCAGGAGCTTAGCACGGTGCTAGACAGATTGTAAACCACGTAGCACCACAACTCTATCCAATTTCTGTAATTTATTTTACTGTTGGTTTATTTATCTTTTCTTCTACTTAGATTTTTCTCTCAAACAAATAAGCTTTCACAGGTGTTTTCAATGTAGAGAACAACAAAGGAATAAGGTGGGAGATATGCCAGTGTAAGTTAATTGTTTGGCAATTTGTACATAATTTATTTCATTGCGTTATTTATTTCACTTATTTACGTCCAAAACTTTGGCTGTTTTATAAAGAAATAAATTAATTCTCAAACTCGCAACCTCATACAGGCTCACACATTTGACGTTCAGAAGCAATATTTATAACAGCATATTGTAGGGGGTTTAGAGCAATAGAATGGTGCCTGTTTCTTGTGATGGCTGAATGGGACATTTCTCTTTGGATCTGCATCCTTGTTCTGAAGCTGCTGTGTAAACTGTACTCACTATATGAATATAGACTATTGTTATTGCTAAGTGATTGTGAAATGTTGACTCTCCTGTGAAAGAGAAATGTTAAAAATGGAACATTTTCTGTACAGGGCCTATTGTTCTATCAGCACTTTGGAAATGTTTGCTATTTGCATTAAAAATAATCACTTAGAAGCTTTCACTTAAAACCGGGTTTTTGGATCCAGTAATAGGTTCTCTAGGGCATCACCCTATGGTTGGTTGGGGAGAGTCCCTGCGACTCTTCCCATGTGACAGTGTATCCTCGACAGCTGCAGACCCCATTGAATGGCCAGTGGGTGGCTTTTCCTTCTAGACACTTTGGCATTTAACCCTCGTTAGAGCTAAGAAGAGCCCAAATAAAAACAAGTTGACAGAATGGACTGCATGGGATTGTCACTCAGCAGTTGTTTCATTGTGCAAATGCGTAGTCTGACCTCAGATCCCCATCATTATTAACATTTACATTCCTGAGGGGGAAAGTTGATAACAGCAAATGACCTTGTTCTAGCACAGCCATCAGAATGCCATCAGCCAAATTGATCTGGTAGAAGGTAGTAATCTAGACTTCAGTGGGCAACGATCATATAAAAACGTTTCACGAGAGGAGGCTGAACATTATACAGAAAGCAAATAACAGTGTACCAACAGTCTGTTCTTTGTTCAAAACTTTGCATGAAATAAAGAACAATTAACCCATAGAGACCTCAGTCCATTAATTGTGACTCTGTTTTGATAGGTCATTTCAGGGGGGATCTGAGTAATATCAACTCAAATAAACTGTTCAATCAGCAGGTTATTTGTGTCTCTATACAAAAGTGAGAGCATGTATCACTGAGTAATAAAAAATGATAACTGAGTGGTCTACTGAAAAAAGTAAGAGATGATAATTGACCTGTCTGCCAGATAATTCTATTAAACATGACCTACACTATACAGAAATCAATAGGAATGATGGAGGAATTATCCACAACTTTGCCTATCACGTATTTCCCACTGATACATTCCTCTAATAACAGAATGACCATATGAAATCACCATTTCACATTTTCGTGAAACAATTATTATCATTTCTGCCTTTCCTTGGTCTCCACAATCTGCTTCTCTTTCACCTGAATGCCTTTCCTTTTGACTCTGCATTGCACCTAACTGATTCAGTTTCTGGATTAAGTGACTCTACATTGATACATTTTTTCAGAACCCTGAATGCGAGTTCAGATTTTTCCAGATTCTAAAACACTGCTTTTCTAGCACAGCCTCCTCCTCTAGCCCCTAGGGAACCAACCATACTTTTATTGAGCACTTCCTGCTCAATGTGACGTGTATGGAAATACTAAAACTAAAGTGCTCACCCCAGAACTGGTGATGTTGGACAGAAACGTACATTGTGAGCCAAATGTATTTATGAGTCTGGACAGGAATAGCCCCAGGCCAAACTGTGATGTACTTTAGCAGTGTACCATATTCATGTTGAGTGAATGGGTGGCTGAATGGACAATGAAGGTGACAGATACAGGAATAAATTACTAAGGTCAGTTGAAAAAGTTCATTTTGCTTAGAACAGTATATTTCCTGTTACTTATAACCTTAATTTTCAGTAAGGTCTTTATTTCTAACTAAAGTTTCACACTGATGTAAGTAGACAATTTCTAGGGCAGTCCTCATTGAGATTGTCAACTATTTTAACCTTATGGCACAAAATGACTTCAGATAGGGTGATCCCTGTAGTGGTCGCTAGAGGTCAGGATAAAGCCAAGAACCAGATGAGCAGAGGACCATTAGGCTCAATGCCACATGTTGTGGGGAGTTGATTGACAGACAGTCTTAGTTTCAGAGCAGGAACAGACTAAAATCGCAATTAGGAGCCAGACACAAATATCAATACATGAAGAATGCACAGAATAGGGAGAGGAAAGGTGACAAGTGTTAAAAGGACACAAGAGTCAGAACACAGCCGGGATCCTGGATACCCTTGGATACCCAAGCCAATATCATGGAAAGTCAGAACCAAAACCTGAAGATAGAATTAGAACTTTTCATGAGGAGGAAAGGATCTATTGCTCTAACGACATTCAAGTGGGTCTGAACACTGCTATTCATCTATTGGATATCAATTTGAAAACTATTGCCTTGCAATGAGTCATATCTTTGGCCATAAACTTTTTTCATTTTAATTTGAGAGACAATGATGGCTGACATAGTTATAAAAAAGATAGTATGAAATTCAGTCTATTCTTCCCTGAGAAAGCTGTTGATGATGTAATTTTATCATTTACAATATTTTTTGTTGTGTATCCTATGTATCAATTAAAAACCAAATATGAACAAATTGTATAAATTATAGCAAGTACAATATGTAATTGAGAAACACATGATTCTTAATGCTCTTTGACAAGCAATTAAATCTGTAGTAATGTCTATTTGTAAATACATTGACATAAGAGTTACTTTAAAACCAGTGAAATAAAACTGACTATACTGCCCATACATATGGACACAGAGAATGACATAAGATTGTTTTTCAATTCCAATGGCATGACCTGTTTTCAGAACGTGATGAGAGAAATGCCAGCTAATCAGAATTTGACCTCTCTAACCCCCCAATTCATCATTTCCCTAAACCTTGTCAGGCCTGCTTGCTATATTGTATGTAGGAAGGTCTGCTTTCATTAGGACAAGAATCAGAAAGGATGTGTGATTCTCCCTTGGGTTCTATCCCTGGTAAATAGCTGTCTAGATTATACCCTACACAAAGCTAAGAATCCCAATAAACATTTGTTGATTTTACCTAAATAGTACTTTATTCAGGTGCCATCATCTATTTTTAAGGGCGATCAGTGTGTCACTGTTCAGGAATCTGACTCTTGGAATCTCATGTTGCCCCAAGCTTGTGTATATAAACTTGACCCCTTACACCAAGCCCTCAAAAGTTCAGTCCTTGTTCTTTCTGCACATTTCCCAACTGAGCAGTAGTGTTTAAAATTATGTGAACTCAATAGAGGTGGTTATTAACATCATGTAAAACATAAAGCACACTTTAACCAAGAATGAATTTTTCTTATAATGTCCAATGGATTAAAAGTTGTTGAACATTATAACCAAATTATTATACCTACCAGAAATAGTTAGATTTTTGTGTTAACTCAAATTTTCTCCCAGTAAATGCCAAGGCTGTGAATTTCTGCATGTGGCTCACTTGTTTGAATAATTTTATCCCAACTAAAACTTAGTTTCTAAAAGCTCCAGTGGTATTTTATTGTATCTTCCCATAACTGAAATAGACTTTGTTGAATGCTCCTCTCCAAGTGCTCATTTGCATTTCACTGGATTCTCCTGTTTTATCTCCACACCACAAAGAAATAATGCACTCTTCCTTAGAAAAGACAGCATGTGGCAGCAACCTGATACATATCAAGAATCGTACTTTTAGTAACTGATCTTGTCATTTCTTTGGAACAGGGAGACATCCTTTTGTGAAACCAGTTGGGACTCATTGGGAGTGCTATTCTTCCTTTTGCTGGGGAATGAGAAGGACTTTGGTTAGAACTAAAGAACTACTTTTAAAGAATCTGATAAATATTAGGTATAAGATCAATGCTGTATGTTGTAACTTAGGTGTCTTTCTGTGTTTTATAGGAAATTCTTTGTCTTTCTTTAAATAATAAACAAGTATTCTTAAAACACTTATGTAGTTGAAGGCCTGACAATTAAGATGAGTGTAAATTTCTGGTCATTGAATTTAGAAACTACTTTCACTGTAATTTATAGAACAAGTATAATATGTGGTAATTTCTCATTAATTCCATTCAATTTACCAAATACTTGTAAATGCCATTATGTGTACAACATTGTGTTAGAAACCAGGTGATATGAAAATAGAACATATAAAGGTTTTACCTTCAAGAAACTGACAACTCAATGGAAGAAATTAAACAAGCATCCAAATAAATACAATATAAAAAAGTGGTAATATGCAAATTGACCCTCACACCCTCATGCCACAAGATGGCCACATTGTCACAGATGGGCAGCAGGGGATGGCAGTTGGGGGTGACCAGGCCTGCAGGAGAGAGCAGTTGGGGGCTACCAGGCCTGCAGGGAAGCCATTAGGGGGCTATAAGGCTTGTAGGCAGAGTGCTTAGGGCAATCAGGCAGCCAGGCAGGCAAGTAGCTAGTAGCCAGTAGTCCCGGATTGAGAGAGGGATGTCTGACTGTTGGTTTAGGCCCAATCTCTGTGGGATCAGACCTAAATTGGCAGTTGAATGTCCCCCCAGATGCCCCTGATTGGAGAGGGTGCAGGCTGGGCTGAGGGACATGCCTCCTGTGCATGAATTTCATGTACTGGGCCTCTAGTGTAGTATAAAAGTCAATATGAGAAATACCCAAAATGCATTATAAACAAAGTATTAAGAGTTAACACTAACAGGGATTGGTCTCAAATACTGGGGAATCAGTAGACAGAGGCGCCTCTTTCCAGTTTGTAAGCAACCAAAATCAAACAAAAATAGTGAAATGAGAATGAAGATAAGAGACCCTGCTGGATTCTAATGCTAATGTTTGCCATGAGTTCATACTATGTCACTCTGGACAAGCCAATTATTCTTATTTATATTTTCCTTAAAATGAAGGCATAGGACTGTTGATCCTAATGGGCTCTGTAGTGTGCTGAAATAGCAACAACTATCAGAGTAGTAAGTAGGAGATTGGGTGGCTTATCCCTGAGTGCTCATTAAATTAGCTTTGTGTCACTTAACTTGCTCAGGCCTTGTTGCCTCATTTTAAAATGAGCTTGTGGGGTCAGAAGACATCA
The DNA here is from genome assembly GCA_011751065.1 of Lasiurus cinereus. Lineage (NCBI taxonomy): Eukaryota > Metazoa > Chordata > Mammalia > Chiroptera > Vespertilionidae > Lasiurus > Lasiurus cinereus. Next base: position 8,409,645 of record JAAGEH010000480.1, read on the forward strand.
ATACTTATAGAGCTCTGGGCTTGCATAATTAAACACAAACCAAACACCAATTTCTATTGGCATATTCTACCAGAGTAAAGAAATGTTGCCTTTTCATTTTTTAAATTGTCTATTCTATCAGTGAGTAGCATTGGTTTTTGCATACAGTTATTGGTCAGTAATGCATATGTTTAATCATCAAGAAATATGACAAGTAGTAACTGGTGCTGAGAAAGTTAGACACAATGCTTTGAAAATGCCATATATTTAGCAGGGTGTAATTGCAAAAATAATGAGGTATGCTGGGTAAAATATAGTGCATCAAACTAGTGGTAGAAAAAAGTGTACTCATTAATTAAACAAGCATTTAATTAGTCATTTTTTTTTGTGCAAGTCAACCTCCTAGACATTAGAGACAATCTTGACATTTCAGTTATGATCTCTTTTCTGCACAGAATTAAATTGCATAATCACTCAAGCCTAGGCTGTGATAAGTGCTATGAAAAAATATAATATGGTGTGATGAGCACAAAACAGCAGGGTACCTGATCTGATGGAATGGAGAAGCATTTTTGGGAATGCAGCAGTTGAGTTAAGATCTAAAAGAGTGAAACTGGGAAAGAGAATTATTTCAGGTCAGATGAGGCCAGTGGGAGCAGACCTACAGAAAGCTGGACCAAGGATGAATATTGTGTTGTAGGTGGAGATGGGCTGTAGCTTACAGAGAGAACTTGGCATTTTGCTGTATGTGAGATTTTGTGCAAGGAATCACATAAGATAACATATGTTTTGAAACATACTTTGGCTACTATGTGGGAATAGACTATAGTAGTCAAGGCTGGAAGCAAGGGAACCAGTTAAAAGGCTAGAGATGATTAGTCCAGGCAAGAGATGATGACTTGAACTTGGACATGGCTGGACTATGAACGTTTTAGTAAAAGGAGGTATTTTTGATGTGTCAGTTGAGGCCACAGAGGAAGTAGGACTCAAACCAGATCATGAAAACCAGAAGAACTTTGAGAGAGATGGTTACCTTTGTCAGGGCAGGAAGAACCTGGAGATAAACACGTCTCGCTATGTTTAGAGGGACATTGAGTGGCTGTAACTGGAACCCTGTTGGAACCCTTATGGAAGGATAGGGAAGCATGAGAGTTAGTTGAGAGGTCTTTGAATGCCTATCTCAGAAAATGGGAGAATATTTCTTAGATAATAACAAGATCATTGCTGAATCAAAGGGAAGCATCCATGGAGTAGCGGTTATTAAATGAGGAACGTTTGTGGTCTTTATTTTCAAATGAATAACAAGGAATTTGTTTGAAGATCTGGCATCACAAAGAGGATAATTTGTAGTTTCTCATTTTCTTCACTTACCCTGCCTGTCCTATCTCCATGAGTTTATCACTTGGGAAGTAAATCAGGATTTCAGCAGAAACTATTATCAAGGCACCCAAAAGTTCATATTAAGCCTCATTATTATTTTTTCGGATGAATTCTACTCCTAAGTTTACTTAAGATGCAAATCTTTGTTTTCCTAGAAGGGTGAGAGCAGTTTCCTTCCCTAAAGAGAAATATTTATTTTTAAGTAGATACAGTGAATCAGAATATTGTGTTGTTTTAGTTCTAGGGATTGCATAAAAAATAATGCACTCATTCATCCTGCCTTGTGAATGTATTTCTCATCCCCAGAACAACTTATTTATCTTTAATATTTTTCTCTATTGCAATTTCAACAAAATATATTGTCATGGACATACTTTATAAGAAAAACCAAGTATTAAAACTGGGAAAGGGCTCCTATTTGCCCATCTACATACAATTGTTTGCAAACCATCATTCCAGTTTATCCTCTATTCACAGCTGACTCATACAGGCAACAATGACTACTGAACTGCTACATAACCCTTTCTAGGCCAAACACCAGTTTTCTCTTATTTATAAAGTAATGAAGAAGAAAAACCCAGTAAGTTAATAATCCTATGTGTCAATAATCAATGACTCTATAAAAATAGATCTAGTAGGACAATTTCTCACCACCTCCACTGTTACCAACTCAAGTCACATGATCTCTCTGGTATATTATTGCCATCTGAATGCTACCCCCTAACTGCTCTTGAATTTTCAACCTTGCTTCCTATAATGAGTTGCATAGTGTCTTCTCACAATTAATGCTCACTCAGAATCTGACCTTATTGGGAATGAGATCTTTGCAGAGGTAAGGATAGAGATGGGACCCTATTAGATGAGAGTGGGTCCTAAATCACATGTGCACATCCTTATAAGAGACAGAAAAGGAGAAGACACAGAAACATGGAGGAGATATGAAAACAGAGGTAAGTATTGGGGTGATGCATGTATAGCCACAGAGCACCAAAGATGTCCAGCAATCACCATAGGCTGAAAGGTACTTATGTCAGAATGTCTCTCAGAGTCTCCAAAAGGAACCAACCTGTTGACACTTTTATTTTAAACTTCTGATAAATTTATATTGTTTTAAGTGACCCAGTTTGTGATAATTAGTTATGACTACCCTGAGAAACTTTGTTCCTAGTAGAAATTGGCAAATTGAATGAATGAGAGGTATTCATTGAGCCTGTTTTTCATTGTTGGTTTGCCCCAAGTGGAGTAGTATTGAGAAGAGAAATTTCTAAATTCCTATCCCCTAGTTGTGGTCTTTCTCACCTCTAACTAAGCCATCCCTCTTTGCCATCCCTGCCTCTGAAACATTGTACTTTCCCCTTTGCACATTCTTTTTCCCTCAACCATGCCCTTTCTTGCTCATAATGGGGTAGTACGTGCTCAGAGAAGAGGAGTTAACTTGATTTTTATTTAACTTGATTTGTTTACTGATTCCTCTCCCTTCCTGTCTTCTTAGCTCCCCCTAGGAAGTTCTTGACCCTGTGCTTACTATCTTGCCATTCCCTCATCAGGATCACAGAACTGGGCACGTACCAGGTATCTAATTAAAGCTCATCACATTGAACTCAATTGTCATGGAATGAGTACTATTTCACTACTTTAACTCTCATATCTACATCAGCAAATTTCAAATCTATTTCTCTGACCAGATATGGTCTTTCAATCCTATATCCCCAGAAATGTAATATTGTAAGAGAACACTGAATATAAAATTAGGAGACAGAAATCAGAATGTTGGCTATGCTTCCTGCTAAGCATGTGTATTTAAAACACAGCCTGAGATTTCTACTGTTCTCACCTGCAAAGTTGGGGTGATAATAATCATATCCACATCTCATTTGGAAAATAAGCCAAGATGCATGAACGAGCAGTTGTGCTATCTTTTGTCACCCTTATGGTGATGGGATGTCTCCTGTTGAATATTTGCCATCATGCCACAACAGTCACTCTCTCTATAAATTCTATCCCTCTTTCAATTTTTCTTTGTCTATTAATGACACTACCACTCTCTGGTTTAAATTTAGTTGCTATTTTTTTTACTGATCATCTTTTCTTTATTTAGTTGCCATTTTGAGCTTTTGCCTCTTCTTTCAAAATCCATTTCAAATATATCTACTCTAAAGTAGAAGTTTGTCCATAATTTCTACCTTTGTCTTCTAACCAATCTCTACTATCTATGGTATTTCACATCCACTTTAAAGAATAATTTTCAAATGGAAACCCTCTAGTTTTTCCCCATTGTATTTCTATTCATGCTCATTCATTTGCTCTTTTTATTACCTAACATCTTTAAATGCCTATTTCATGCCCAAACTATGTGTAAAATGCTAAGGATTAATAAGAGGAGACCCACAACTTCAAGAAGATACCTGAATCCTCATCAGAATATAAATGTTTAAATTCTGCATATATTATTTCCCCTCTGATCTTAATTTCCTTTTCTTCCAGCACATTGCTCACTTCCCATGCCACTCCAGGCAGCAGAGATTCTTCACTCCTTCATGACTAATACATTACATTCAATTTGAATTAAGATATTGTTCATGCTGCTCCCCAGCCCAGAATGTCCTTTGTTTATTAAGCAAACATCCATTGATCCACTTTTGTGCAAGGCACTATCCTTTCCGAATATCCTTCATGGTCTAATATAAAATGTACTTTGTCCCATTTGAGCTCAAGCCTAAAATACTACTGCCTTTATCTGTACCTTATGGGAATACTGGATGCAGTGTTACTCACAGTCTCCCGACTTTCCTTACTTGTGTTTATCTTGCTTATTCACAATGAGATTATAAACTTGAGGATCTAGAATCATTATTAACTTTCTATATCTCCTTTTCCCTCTCTTCTCCCTGTGCCCACCTCCACCTTACAGTGAGCTGCCTGAAAGTAATTTTTTCAGATACTTTACAATAAAATGAGGTATTGAAAGATGAGATACTGGCCCATACCCCATTGCTCACTATGATAAAGCAACTTACTAATGTTTGTTCTCTGGAAGATTAATTCTGTCAGAAATAGTGTTAGAAAGAGCTTCCATATTCAAATATGATTGACAAATAATGGGTTACATAATGTTCGACCAGTTTATTTATAGCAGGACTTCTCAGATCCTTTACTATGCCAATAAATATTGAATTCTACCAGGAACTGTTGTTTCCCAAACCTACTCAACTACAAGACACATTTTTTTTGTTGTGGCACATTTTTCAAGTTGGTACTCAACAATCATACCTCCAGAGTTGCCCATGTTAGATCTCAGTGAACCTTAGAATTCCTGGAGTTTAGTTCCAGGTTTAGAATAGCTGCATGAGGTAGCACCTGGCTCCATTCCATCTCAGCATTTTGTCATCTTCATGCCCTCCAGGGATTGTCACAAGCAGACAAAAATAAAAAAAAATATGAAGCAATGTAAGCAAACATGGAACATTATAAACTGAGTCATTAATGATGAGTAAAAGGGCAGTGATGAACCTCTAACATTAGTTTATAGGGGTTCCTTAGCAGGTTGAGTAGAAGCAGACAGGCCATATACAAAGAGCACCAGATTAGAGTTTAGGAGACCTGGGTTCCACCCCTGGCTTTGTCCTTAACTGCCCTATTATTTGAACAGGTAACTTAATGTGTTCAGATCCTGTTTTTCTTCTATTTATAAAATGAAGGGGTTAAATTCAATAAGCACTAAAATTCCTTCCAGGGTTGTGTCTATGTTTATGTAATGCAGGTTCTTTACTTTTTAGGTGGATTTTGACCTCTGCATACAAACCCATGAAACATGCCTAAGACATACTAGGTGTGTCAGTTAATAATGTGGAGTTTTTTAATAGATGGAGTTACACATATATGTGCAATTTGATATGTACGGTGTTTTGTTGAGTTGACAGAAAGCTTCCAAACTTCATATGTCAAATTTGCGGAAGGTGTTCATACATAGATATTTTTATGCTTAAAAATGTAGAATTTTGTGCAAAAAAAATTTGAAAAAGGTCTTAATTCATTATTTTAATTTGAAGAAAAAGTTATCGTATACTTGGGGAAGTTTATGGTGAACATGCTCCATTTCAAGATACTTGTGAACGGTGGTTTAAACACTTTAAAAGTGGTGATTTCAATGTGAAAGACAAAGAACGCCCAGGTTAACAGAAAAAGTTTGAAGACCAACAGTTACAAGCATTAATGGATGAAGATGTGTGTCAAAACAACTTGCAGAAAGATTAAATGTTGCTCAGCAAACAATTTTCGATTGTTGACAAGCAATGGAAAGATTTTAAAGGAAGGAAAATGGGTGCCTTATCAACTGAAGGAAAGACAAATGGAAAACCAAAAAGTCATCAGGAAAATGTTGCTTCAACAGCATGAAAGTAAGTCTTTTTTGCACTGAATTGTGACTGGCAATGAAAAGTGGATTTATTTTGAGAATCCCAAATGCACAAAATCATGGGTTAATCCAGGTCAACCATCAATATCACTTTGGAAAGAAGACAATGGTCTGCATTTGGTGGGATCAGGAAGGTGTGGTGTATTATGAGCTTCTAAAACCAGGTGAAACTATTAATACTGATTGGTACCAACCACAAATAATTAATTTGAACCATGCTTTGGTCATGAAATGACCAGAATAAGCCAGAAGACACAGCAAAGTAATTTTGCCTCATGGTGATGCACTATCACACACTTCAAAATCAGTTAAAGACACGTTAAAAGATCTGGCCTGGGAAGTATTAACCCACCTGCTGTATTCACCAAACCTTGTTCCTTCAGATTACCACTTGTTCCGATCGATGGCACACACACTTTCTGATGAAGAAGTGAAAAATTGGGTCTCTGAATGGTCTGCCTCAAAACAAGAAAAGTTCTAATGTCCATCGCTAGTTGTACACATTTCCTCCATCTTTCAGGTAATTTGGCTTCATATGTCAAATTACCTGAAAGATGGGGGAAATGTGTAACTAGCGATGGACATTACTTTGAATAAAGCACTTTTGATGTTTCTCTTGAAATTATTATGTTATCTTTGATTACAAAATTCGTATTATTAACTGGTACACTTAGTAGACATAGTGCATGATGTACCAGAATTTCTATGACAAGGTACTAGTATGTGTAGGTGACTGGTATATGTTTCCTGTTCCTGCTGGTACTTTGCGTGCTGGTTCTCTAGAGACAATAAACTGAGTTTGTTAGTTTGGAAATGTAATTTCAGTTACTCATTCTGAAGTGAAAGAGCCACTTCTGCCTAGGGAATGCTTAACATGAATCGGGAGGTAAATCATCACTAATGCACCAGAGGGGGACTTTCCTAAAAGCTTCTCTAGATGGTTGTTACTGCTTCGTTCTCTCTCTCTTTCTCTCTCTCTTCCATTAATTGTGCCAAATGACAGGAATGTAGGCATTTGGCCATAACTGACAAGAGATTTTTGAAGACAATCCAGTTCACTTAATTTGTGAATGAACACAAATTTGGACTATAGACTCAAACAGAGAAAGGTGCAAAAACTTGAGTCAATCACAAAAGGTTTTTTTCCCACCCTGGAAACAAACATTTTTTTTTCTTTTATCTTGTACTTTTAACATATTGCCTAAAGGAAATAAAACACTGAAGTACTTTCTCTATTTTCTCTTTGAAGTGTTTGCTCTAATACTTCCCAAGCAGGTTTTCCCATGGGTAAGTGACCTGAAAGGGCAAATAACGCCACACACAGTCACGGTTTAACCAGAGGCTCACACTGATATGTGGTGGGTAGTACTGATTTTTCAGGAGTCGCCCAGCTATTCTCATTAAATAAATGGTCAGAGCTCATAGTATAGTTGTCTGATAAGACAATGATTGTGAGGGCATTTAATTGCTACAGTTATTTAGCTACTTGCATTTTTTTGAGAGAACTCCCAATCAAATGGTCTTTCTTTAAAACACTATATAACTAAAAATAATACAAAAGTAGGAACTGTTTGTATCAAGGTGTTCACAAACACTTTTCTTTTGCATTTTAGATAATGACCCTGGATACTATGAAGTCAATACATGTTGTTTATCTTCCTCTTTTATCTTATTAAATATACACTCACTTTTTTCCATCTAGGGTGTACTCAACCAGCTGAAGTCATGTTCTTTTGCCTATTTCCCATAAATCACACCAGAACACACAAAATAACCACAGGTACCACCCTCTGTACCTGGAATGTTGCTACTGTTGTATGATTGAGCTTTGCTCATTGTGTAGATACAACAAGCTGAGTTTTGTCTCCAACAAAGCAATCAGATTGTAAGAGAATGTTTTGCTCTGTCAAAGTCACCTAGAATAATTTTAGGGAATGTCTGTGTCGGGGGAGCTAGTGAGAAGATGAAATGAATCAAGGATGTAATAATAATTAAAAAGATGGTTTTTTTCCCCCAAAAATCCTATGTCAAAAGAGACTTAGAGTATAAAGACAGTCAAAGAACAATCAGTTCTATCTGGTAGTAGCTATTGCAGGTTAGAGACAAGGAGATGTACAGGGACTGGACAGATACCCTGGAAAAGATGAACCTTGAGCTCACACTTGGGAGATGAGTAGAAATTCATCAGTTAAAGAGGAAATTCTTATTATAGCAAATCCAAAGAAAATATAGGATTAAAGAATGGGGCATGCTATGGAAATGGAAAAATGTTTTCTAGGAATAAAGCATGAAGGAATTTGTAAATATAGAATAATAGGCAATGGCCATATAATGAAGGCTCTTACATGGTAGAAAAATTTTAAATTAAAAAAAAATTATTGTCTGAAGTCACTATATAGCCATTGATAACTTTTAAATTATCTTTCCTACATTCAAATAGAGGGTGGGGCAAAAGTAGTTTACAGTTGTGAGTATGTGAAGCACAGTTTACTCTTGTACTATTATTTATTAACTAGAAGCCCAGTGCACAAAATTCATGCACTCGGTAGAGGGGCAGGATGGTGACTCCTCAGCCCAGCCTGTGCCCTTTCACAGTCTGGGAGCCCTTGGGGGATGTCTGACTGATGACTTAGTATTCTCATGAAGGCTGGAGAGGCTCCTGCCACTGCCACTGCACTCACCAACAAACCCAGCTTTTGGCTGACTGGCGCTTCCCCTGTGGGAGTACACTGACCACCAGGGGGCAGCTTCTGTATTAATCGTCTGCCCTCTGGTAGTCAGTGCATGTCCTAGTGACTGGTTGTTCTGCGGTTTGGCCGATTTGCACATTAGCTTTTTATTATATAGGATTAGAGGCCTGATGCATGAAATATGTGCATGGATTAGGGGGAAGGTCCCCTCAGCCCAGCCTATACCCTCTAAAATCAGGAACCCTTGGGGGGATGTCTGACTGCCAGTTTAGGCCAATCCTTCTCACAATCATGGACCACTGGCTCCTAACCACTCACCTGCCTACCTGTCTGATCACTGCTAACTGCCCCCATGCCAGCCTAATCACCCTTCACTATCCCCCCCCACACTGGCCTGTTCACCCATAGCTGCCCCCCCCTGCTGACCTGGCTGCCCCCAACTGCCCCCCTTTGCCAGCCTAGTTGCCCTTCACTGCCCCCCTGCCCCTGCCGGCCTGGTCACCCCTAACTGGCCCCTCCTTCTGACCTGCTCACCCTTAACTGCCTCTGCCTGCTGGCCTGCTGGCCCCCAACTGCCCCACCACTGACAGCCTGGTCACCCCTCGCTACCTCCTGCCCCCCCTGCTGGCCTGGTCACCCATAGCTGCCTCCCGCCCCACTGGCCTGGCCACTCTCAACTGCCCCCCTCTACCATCCTGGTTGCCCTTCACTGCCCCCCATGCCAGCCTGGTCACCCCTAACTGCCCCTCTGCTAGCCTGATTCACCCCTCTCTCTGCCTACTGGCCTGATGGCCCTCAACTGTCCCACCACCATTGGCCTGGTTGCCCCTAACTGCCCCCCTCACCACTGGCCTGGTCACCCATAACTGCTGCCCCCTCTCTGGCCTGGCCGCCCCCAGCTGTCTCCCTCTGCTGGCCTGGTTGCCCTTCACTGCCCACCCCTGCCAGCCTGGTCATCCCTAATTTCCCCTCTGCTGGCCGGTTCACACCTAACTGCTCCCCCTGCCAGCCTGATCACCCCTAACTGCTCCTCCTGTTGGCCTGGTCAGCTCCAACTGTTCCCTCCCCAACGTTGGCCTGGTCACCCCTAACTGCTCTCCCAGCTGGACTGGTCACCTCTAACTGCTCTCCCTGCTGGCCTGATCACCCCCAAATTTCCCCCTCTACTGACCTGGTCTCACCTCACTGCCCCCTTCTGCTGGCCTGGTTGCCCTCTTTTCCCCCTCTACCCCCTGCCAGCCTGGTCACCCCACACAGCCTGTTCGGTCATCTGTTCAGTTGTGATGGCCCTGGCTTTTTATATGTGGATTATTGTATTATTTCCCATATGAATAACTGTAAACCTACTTTTTCCCACCCTGGCTATATAATTTTAAGATAGAAAAGTGAATGCATATAGGCTTTTCATATTTGAGTTTATCTTTGCCTCTTGTCTCCTGTAGTCTCATTACCAGGAGAATACCTACGCCCAGTAACCAATGTTAACAAACTAATCTATGGTAGGGGGAAGCTATGGGTGACCATTTCTATATAACCCTATACACAAACATATGTAGATGGGATTGTCATTGTTTTACAAGCATTTGTTTATATTATATCTTTTTTTCTACATCCTATTTATCTTAATGCCTCTTTGAAATTTCTCCAAATCAACTTACATTTCTAAGACATTCTAAAATGTGAATGTGCCATATTTTCCATATTTTATTTAATAATTTACTTATTCACCTATCAATATGGCTCTTCTTTGTTTCCAGTTTATAAATACATATACATATACATTTATATTCTTACAAACTGGAATTTATATTTCCAGGGTAAAGGACTTAATTTTAATAAATTGTCAGATTACATTCCTAAAAGGCTGCAGCAACACCTGTTTCTGCCAGCAGCATTCTGTATTCCACAGCCAGCACAGGGTGATGTAGTGCTGTTGTTTTGCACAATCTGTTGAATATAAAATGCCATGTTATTATTACATTAGAGTATCTTTTCTTCTATTGGATTTGACCTGTTGGAAATAGCCTCTTTCTATTTTTTGAGCAATTTTGTTGCTTTTATTTTTCTTTGTTAATTTTTGAGAGCTCTGTGTCTATTTTCTGCAATAGTAATATTTTTCAAAATTTATTATTTGCCTAATGAATTTGTTACTAGTATATTTTGCCATACAAAAAATTAACACTTATATGATGTTTTATTTCAGTTATTGCATTGGGGTTTCTCATTGTGGCAAAGAAAGTCTTTCTCTCTCCTACATTGCACATATATTTACTGAAATATTATTCCAAGATTTTGTGATTTAGATATTACAATGAAGTCTCTACTACATGTAACATTTGTTTTAATATATAATGTACATTTGGGGTCCACCTTAATTTCCTTCTAGTTAACTAGACCTTTGGGCCAAAACTATTTATTAAATAAACTACCTTTCCCCTCACTGTATAAAAAATACATCCTTTATCATATACTAAGTAATTCAGTATTCTGGGACCTATTTTTAGAACCTCAGTTCTGTTTTATTGATTTATTTTTCCATTCCTGTACCAATACTATGCTTTGTAATAGCAGTTTTATATTACTTTCTACTATCTGGTAAGGTATATTCATCCCTAAACACTATTTTTCAAAATTTTCTTCAACATTTATTATTTTATATAAATGTTAGTATCATTTGATCTAATTCAAATAATCTTATTGAAGCTCTAATTGCACTAAATTTATATATTAATTTTCAGAGCAAAGACACCATAATTTTTCTTATTTAGGTATTATCCCTTTTTTATTAAACTGAAAGATTTTCAGTAGTGGCTAGACACGATTTTATACACACACACACACACACACACACACAGACACACACATATATATTTGTATCTATTTATCTATCTATCATCTATCTATCTATCTATCTATCTATCTATCTATCTATCTATCTTTATTGTTGTTAATCCTCATCTGATGCTATTTCTTCCATTGATTTTTTTTCTTTTTAATTAAATCTTTATTATTCAGATTATTACATTTGTCTCTCTTTTTTCCCCTCCATAGCTCCCTTCCACCCAGCTCCCACCCCTCCTTCTACTTTTACCTCCCTCCCCCTACCGTTGATGAGCCCATAGGTGTATGATTTTTGTCCAGTCACTCCCTGTTCACCCCTCCCTCCTTTCCCCCTGAGAATTATCAGTCCACTCCCTTTCTGTGCTCCTGATTCTATTATATTCACCAGTTTATTCTGTTGATCAAATTTTTAATTCACTTAAGTTTTAGATTCACTTCTTGATAGATATGTATTTGTTGTTCATCATTTTTTATCTTTTACCTTTTTCTTCTTCCTCTTCTAAAAGAGTACCTTTCAGCATTTCATATAATACTGGTTTGGAGATGATGAACTCCTTTAGCTTTTTCTTTTCTGTGAAACTCTTTATCTGCCCTTCAATTCTGAATGATAGCTTTGCTGGATAGAGTATTCTTGGTTGTAGGTTCTTGCTATTCATCACATTGAATATTTCTTGCCACTCCCATCTGGCCTGCATCATTTCTGTTGAAAAATCAGCTGATAGTCGAATGGGTGCTCCCTTGTAGTAATTAATTGTTTTTCTCTTGCTGCTTTTAATATTCTCTCTTTTTGTCTTTTGCTCTTGGTATTTTAATTATGATGTGTCTTGGTGTAGTCCTCTTTGGATTCCTTTTATATGGGGTTCTGTGTGTGTGCTTCCTGGACTTGTAAGTCTATTTCTTTTACCAGATGTGGGAAGTTTTCAGTCATTATTTTTTTAAGTAGGTTTTCAGTATCTTGTTCTCTCTCTTCTTCTGGCACCCCCACAATTCTGATATTGGTACACTTGAGGCTATCCCAGAGGCTCCTTACATTACCTTCACATTTTTGGATTCTTTTCTCTTCTTGCTTTTCCAGTTGAGTGTTTTCTGATTCTTTATATTTCAAATTTTTTACTTGATTCTTGCCTTCCGCTAGTTTGCTGTTAGGTCTCTGTATAATATTTTTTATTTCAGTCAGTGTATGTTTAATTTCTATTTGGTCCTTTATCATCTCTAGTTGGTCCTTTTCCATCTCTAGTTGGATCTTTTGCATCTCCAGTTGGTTCTTTTTCATCTCCTCTTGGGTCTTGCTAACTTTATTCAACTTTTCTAGGATATTCTTGAAAAACCTTGTAAGCATGGTTTTGAACTCTATATCCAGTCGTTTGTTTTCCTCCATTTCTTTTGTTTGTGGTCCCTTCCCTTGTCTTGGCATTTTCACTATGCTGGGAGAACTTCTGTGTTGGATTCAGCCTTATGATACCAGACTTGAAAAACTGCAAAAGCCTCTCTGTTGAGCTTGGGATGGGTGGAGTCTCAGGGCTTAAGGGACCGTCTTGCCTTCCAATCAGCCCCGCCCTCCATGGCCTCTTAGTCTCACCTGACTGGGTAATCACAGGAGCCGTCCCTGTGCACGTGCAGTGCCTCTAGACTGCCTCCCCTCTGGATCCTCTGTGCTCTGGGATCATACGAGTCTGGGTCCCAAGGGTTTCACCCGAAATCAGGGTTTAGTGGAGTTAGAAGTGGCACAGTTGGGAGGGTCTGTCTCCCGCCCACTCATGAAAGTCATCAGTATAATCAGCAGTCAGTCCTCTGCGCGCGGTGCCGTACGTGCCACTAGACTTCTGATCTTTTGTGACTCCCCTAAATTTCCGTGCACTTCTCCATTTTCACAGTCCAAATTCCCCCGGGTGAGTTTCGGCTGGATCTGGTGTTTAGTGTCGTAGGATAAGGGGTTCAAAGCCGTTGAGAGTCTCCGTCTACCTCCGGCCAGAGAAAGCCAGCCAGGTTCTCAGGCACCCACTCTCTCCATGTGCGCGTCTCCGTACCTCAGCTTTTTACAGCTCCTCTGGGTCTCTGTGAGCCTCTCTCTTTCCTTCTAGTTGTAGAATTTCCACTCCGCCAGCTTTCCTGTGGTTCTGGATGATGTCTGTTCTGTCTTTTAGTTGTAGATTTGAAATTGTTGTGCGAGGCAGCAGTGTAGGTGTTTACCTGTGCCGCCATCTTGGATTCTCTCTTCTTCCATTGATTTTTAAGGACAGTGGAAGGGAGGAAGAGAGAGAAATATCTGTGTGAAAGAGACACATTGATTCATTGTCTCCTGTATGCACCCCGCCCCCTCCCCGCCACTAGCCCAAGGATTGAACTTGCAACCCAGGTAAGTGCCCTTGACTGGGAATGGAACCCATGACCCCTCAGTGTTTGGACTGATGCTCTAATTATCGAGCCACTGGCAGAGCTCAGATGTATATTTTGAAGGTTCAGAGCAGCATCAAAATGGGAAGAGTGGGTTAGGTTTCAGTGAGATGGGATGAGGAAGACCATTGTGGGTTATTGCCACCATCAGAAAATGCTGAGTCCAGCCAGGCTAAGACAGTGACAGTCAGGAAGGAGAAGAGGGGGCTGAAAAAAAACACACCAATTATTCTGCAGGTATAGTCAATATTGGTTCTTAATGAAACCGACTGAGAAGGTGAAGGATACATAGTGGTAACTAATGACTCAAGATCTTGGCAGGACTGGGACTGCATTCATGTGTGTGCCATTCATAAAGAGAAGTTAGGGTAAAGTAAGCATTTCCAGGAATAGAGAGACAATGAGCTTAATATTAGACACATTTCATTTTGAAGTGCCTGAAAAATAGATATGAATTTGGAGCTGAGGTGAGAGGTCTGTTTAGAAATAACAGACTTTTGTCTTACTGTAAACCTACTTTTGTCTCACCTGGATGTATAATTTTAATATAGAAAAGTGAATGCATAAAGGGAGTATCATAGGGGTGTAGCTGATTGTTGAGGAATGTGTGTGTGTGTGTGTGTGTGTGTGTGTGTGTGCACGTGTGCGTGAGCTCATGCGCATGTGCAGGGGGGTGAGATTGCATAAAAAGATCATGCAAAGTAAGAAGATAAAAATTCATTAAAGGAATTTTTCACTGTCTCATTAAATCATTACCTTTGACTGCATGCTTGGCAAAGAGGCAAAGGATATTTCTCCTCCTACAGAATGCAGGCTGAGGAGAAATCTTTGCACAGTTTTCTCAAAATACTTAGAAGGAAGTGCTAAAACCAAGTAGCCTTGGGTTCTATGACCCAAAGACAGCTGGCAAGAATAAATATTTGTTTTATTTATGATTTAGGGGAAGACTAGTAACTAGTTTAGGCAACTAAGAGAAAAAATATTACGTGATAGAATAAAGACTTTCACATTTGCACACATTCACTAACACACATGAAAAACCACACAAATACAGTGGTTATGCAAAAGCTCCTCTTCAATTTCTTGGCTTTTTGATGAGCTGCCATGTTTATTTCTAATAATGCGTTTCCTTAGGGAATGTGTCTCTTCACCTCCAGTTTAGTCACATAGAGTCCTGGATGGGGACTGCTTTGTTAAATGACATTTGGCAACTGGCTGATGAGGTTTAGCCAATTGCCATGCCAGATATGTAGTAACATAATGTATCATGGGTTGGATGCCAATGGTTCTTGGACCATTTCCTCTCTGTGCTTACGTGCTGTGGACCCAGGGGGTGACTGAAAAAGTGGCATGCTTTATTCATCTGTGAAAGGCGCCATGTGCAAATGATGCCTGGGAATCAGTCCTTCTGTGGTGGGAGAAAAGACAACGTTTTGGTGGCCCATCCTAAATTCTGCATTGGCCTCTGGGTTTATCTATATTGATTGCTCCTACATTTCCATGCAGCAATTTGAATTTAAAATATGGGAATTTTCATTTTAATAGTTGTATGCATCCAAATTGCAAATAGACATCCAGTGTGAGGATAAGAGATATTTTGCATTGAATTGAATTAGGACAGTTAAAATCCTTATTCTAAACCCAGTCTCCTTTATGAATTATTGCCAAATAACGATATTGTATTTTATACTTAATTTGTTGCATTTTTAATTTCATAAGACATTCCTCTTACCCATGCATTTGTTTAACAAGCTTTTATGAAGGATATACTCTGCACTATCTTCAGGCGCAATGGTGTCCCACCCTATGTGCGTAAGTATACTTGCTTCTCCCTGCTTTCATTGGTTTCTTCATCTCTTCATACAACTTCCCCTTTGCTGTCTGGAAGAATAATATCAGTTTCCTCCATAATTTAATTTCATGTTCTTTTTATGCATTTTGTGCTTGATTACTTTATTTGCATGCAATTTCAAATCCACTGTATTTTCAGAACTTTTCAAAAGCTACAGATTAATTGTCAGGCCTGCATTCTCTTTACTTTCACCAATTACTTTTGGTTCATTTGGCTGAGGTCATTTCACACTTTGTTGTGAGTTTAATTGAATTGAGCAAACATTGGCTTTGAAATTTCATTTTCTAAAACAGAAAAGAAGATGAATGTTTTTATTATTCATATAAACAGAGAGATCAATATTTTCCTGGTCCTAAGGCCATGATTCGATGTAGCAATGCCCAGCCTTTTAAGGCAGCTCCCAAAAGGCCCTTCTAAATACAAGCTCAGCTCCCATAGCACATTTCACTGGGAAAATAGCTGGAGAGACAGAGGAGGTGACTACACCAGGTGGAGATGACTGTGGCCTGATTCTTCCAAAAGGAAACGGCCCAGGGAGGCTCTACAGAAAAAAGGGAAGGGGGCGTTGCCCTGGTGGCAGAACCCAGGACCTCAGTTTCATTCTGCATAGGTGTGGCCTGGTGTGATGGCCTCTGCTCTGTACCTGTGGCTACTGATAATGTACTCCTTTCCTTTTAGGCTCTTCAGGTCAATTTAACCTTATCTTCCAACCACTTCACTCTTCCAGGCACTGTCTAGGTGTTGCAAATACACACAATTAAGGAAGGTTTTCTAACATGAGAGTGAATGCTCCAGGGAGGATACGGGTACATTAAGCGGGATATCTGCTACTTCCTACGGCAGAATGCGTCAGTGCTTTTTCATTTTGAATAGTGGGATACCAGGTATATAATTTCTGTTCTTTTCTTAACTTATGATTGCTTTCAAATAGTGACCGAAGGTGTCTGTAAGAAACTGTAAGCAAATTAATAGGTAGGGCATTCATGTGTAAGTGAATTAATAGATAGGACACATACCTTCCAATTTGTTCTGAACTCTACTTTCCCTCACCTCCCAAAAGTGGGTGCTACCAATAAAATCACTATTACGAAAAAACAACTATAATCCTAGAAGGCTGATTTTCATGCGGGAAAACATTTCTTGAAGAGGTTACCATATTAGTGGATAATATATTGAGTATCTATTTTATGTGTCAAGCACTGAGCTAGGCATTTTGTATGTATTATCTCATTAACCCTTTCAACAACTTAACAAGAAAGATACTAATATTACTCCATTTATAGATAGGAGAACAGACTCAGAGAGATAGAGTAACTGACAAAGGCTATGTGGATTGTAAGGAGTGGAAGCAAAAAAACACATGAAGTTTCATGGTTCTAATAGCAGTTAACCACTATAACGTTCTCACCTTCAGTAATAATGAAAGCTATTGATTACTGACTGTATTCCAGAGAGATGGCAAAGTCTTTTCTAACAACATTGCATTTAATTCTCGTTACAACCCAGAGAGGTTGAGACTATGGATTGCTATTTTCTTTTCCATTTTATAATGAAGAAACACTGTTCAATAATCACTCAAGACCTCAAAATAGCATCTTTTCCCAGTCATTCTGTATCTCCTTATCCTGCTTTTATTTAGCAAACTAGAGGCCTGGTGCATGAAATTTGTGCATGGGGGTAGGGGGTGCCCTCATCCTGGCCTGCACACTCTCCAATCTGGGATCCTTGGGGGATGTCCGACTGCCTGTTTAGGCCCCATGGGATTGGGCCTAAATGGGTAGTCAGACATCTTACAGTTTAGGACTGCTGGCTCCATGTTATGGCAGCCATCTGGTGACTACATGAGGGCAGCCATCCTGTGATGATGTGAGGGTGTCATGTGAGGGCGCGAGGACCACCTAGGCTTTTATTAGTATAGATAGCTTACCTCCATCTGACAGTTTTGTATTCATTTGTGTATGATCAGTTTCTCTCACTCAATCAGAGGCTCTGTTTTGTTCAGAGCCTAGAACTGAGCCTTAGCAATGCTATGCACATCACAAATATCAGTGGTTGAATGAATAAAAACAAGAGAAATCTGTGTTTGAGGGCAGTCAGTCCTTGCTCTTGCCTATGAAAGGAACTTGGCCTCAGAACTTTTCACAACTTCTTTCAAGGACCTGATCTTGGAACAGGCAATTCAGCTTCCAACCCAGGCTCAACATGAGAATGTGTTCGCCATTCTCCTTTTGCTTGACCTCTGCCTAGAGGAGGTGATAATTACAGTGTCAGTATCAAGCAGCTCCAAAATCATGGAAAGCCCAGAAATGAGGTCTGGCAAATCCTCAGCTGCCATTGGCTGAATGATGGATGGAACGTGGCAGTTGCACTTTAGGCCTTTTCCTTGAGTCTGGAGTGGGTGCCAAATCAACAATATTCCATCCCTTCCTCTTCCAGAGAACAGGCTGAATTTCTTGGCCTAATTTTTGTCCTCTTGGCATCATATTGCCAAGAAAAAAGTGTCTAGGGATTTGTCTCCAAAAACCTGCTGCCCCAGGCAATAACATGGTCCTTTCAGCCTCCAGAAATCTTTCCATCCACTGTCAGGCTGTGGGCCCTGGCCTTTGAGATACTGCTGATGTATGTGGACCACATGGAGCTGGGCTCCAGAATAACGGTGCCACTGCATTGAACCAGACACACGGTGTACCCTGCAATCTAGCTTCTATTTCTTTCTCTTCATCTCTACCACCCTCCGGTCCCACAACAGAACTACTTATAATGTCCCAGATGTCAGCCATGCTGCCTCTCCTCACAGCTTTTGATCCTACTGTGTCTTCTTTCCTCTTTGTGACCATTGCCAATTTCTCTTCTTCCTCCGCCTCCTCCCTGATGCCCCATCACCTATTGAGCATCTGGCAGTGGGTCAGACACTGAGGAGCATAGTGATGCTACAAGGTACCAATAGGAAAAGGCTAAGACCCTTTGACATTTCCACAGATAAGATTTCTTGTAGAAAAGATAGCGGAGTTAATAGACTGTGATTATAGCTCTTCAGTAAGTTATTCCAAGATTTATATGCCGCTTATGCAGTAAATAGGCCACGTGTGACACAAAATAGCAGAACGGGTACTATCGGCAAATCCCTTGGTGTAAATCCTATTTCTTTGTAGATCGAATTTGCTTGACTGCAGTTTTCTTAGGAAACAGGGAGAAACTGCCCTTCAGTGTTTCTTATGAGGGAAGAAAGTTGCCCCTAATCTCAGCTATGGGAGTGAGGGTAGGGTGTGGAGTAGGGGTTGGGGAAATAGGGTGTGGAGTCGGGGGAGGGGGATGAAGAAAGGGATTAGAGCCCTTCCCCTCCCCTCCTCCGATTGTTTTCTTGCTCTGACAGGCAGATAGAAATTCTTACACTAGAAGGTGGGTGACACACACCCACTAATCCCTATAAACGTTTATATTTTACCCCAAAGCCAGGGCAGCTGCTCTGAGGCCTCAGTCATAGAGTCTCCTCATCTTCAGAGAGAGAGAGCAGGAGCAGCTTGAGGATGTGACCAATGCAGGGCCTGCACTTGTAGGTGACAGGGGTCAGTCAGCTCAAGTGGCTGGTCTCAGTCCCTGGATTTCCTGTCACCTCCATGCCCTGTGGGTGAATGGATCACAGCAATGGCAGCCTGGAAGGGAGGTGTCATCACTCCTTTGGGAGATTGCAATCCCAGCAGGGAACAAGACAGACCTTCCCAAAGGATGGATTCTGGGGCTGTTGCCATGCTGCCCTGGACAGACTTCTCTGTGAGTCCCTTCAATGCTGTTCTAGAGCTGTCAGCATCTCTGCCTGGGCCCTGGCCTGTGAATATCACTGAGGTCTTATCGTTGTGTTCACAGTGCCTAGAATAACTCCAGCGCCCACTCACTCACCCTGGGAATACTTGCTAAATGAGTGACTCTGATCATGATAACATCAATCATATATAAAAATGAGGTGCTTAGAAGCACCTTTATTGGGAGAAGTGAGAGACGTTCTCAAATGTTTAACTTGCCCAAGTTTAGTGAAGTGCTACAGTATATATAGAAGAATTTGAGTTTTGGCTTGTTAATGTAAAGGAGTCAAGAGTGATAAATGGTGGAGTGGGGAGAAGAGAGAACTGGCTGTGCTCACAGATCAGTTGGGGATAGGGATAAATAGGGCTGGGAACAAGTGATGAACAGAAAATGTTAGCAGAAATGCATTGACATGAGAATTGAATTTTGCACAGTTAGGAATGGGGGCAGTGAGTCTGCAGTCCTGCACATCTGTGAGTCTGCAGCCCCACACGTCTGCACAGTCTGTGTTCTACCTACACTTTAGTTCAGTGGAAATTTCTCAAATAAAAACTGGAGGGCCCGGCTGGCCTGGCTCAGTGGTTGAGCACTGACCTATGAACCAGGAGTCACAGTTTAATTCCCCAGTCAGAGCACATGCCTGAGTTGCCTTCTCGATTTCCAGGGTGGGGTGTTTAGGAGGCTGCCAATCAATGATTCTCTGTCATCATTGATGTTTCTATCTCTCTCTCCCTCTCCCTTCCTTTCTGAAATCAATAAAAATGTATTTTAAAAAATCTGAAGGGGTTGGGGGAGAAAATTAGAAAGCAACATGGGAGACAACTTACCTTTTATATTAATAATTAGAGAAAAGAATGCAGCTGTGGTTCGTAGATTCAAGAAGAATATTATGTGCTTTTGGCTAGAGTTCTTCAGGGTGACTACATTTCACATGGGTATTAGCCTTCGTTTGTGTGCCATTTGTCTTAATTTTCTCCCTTTACCTCCTCAAAGATTGATTTAAATTGCAACTATATTTCCTTATTTCCTTCATGATATAATAAAAAACAAGATTGCTCACAAATTTAATTAAGAATGGACTATTTGGTTTTTAAGGACTTCTTTGGATATAATAGGCTTTTCTGTCTCCTTCTCTTCTCCCTTCCATTCCCTTCTTCCTTTTATTTTTCTCTCAGTCTAGCTCTTACTTGTACTTATTGACTCTGGTGAAGATATAAAACACCAAGCATGTGTCAGACGAGGACAATTCTAAAATGCCTAGCTGCTACAGAAATCAATGTACACGTGGAGAACTCTTTTCCTGGCCTATTTGCTATAACAATTTACAACCTGGTGGTAAAGTCATGAGGAGGTTCTCTCTCCAAAATCTTCAGCCTAATGTTGAAAGGCCCAGTAGTTTTCCTCTGGCCAATGAGCCATATGCTTTTTCTCTAAATACCCCACAAATTCCACGATTGCCAGGTTCTCCTCCAAGGTGCCTCAGAGTTTGCATTCGGACATCCTGCCACCATGCCCAACCTAACACCCTAAAAAGCCATATTTTCTCCAAAATGGCATCTTTGCTTGACACCCCCCTTCCCGTTTCCCCGGTTCAAAATTTGCCACTGTTTCCCCATTTCCTGCAGCTCAGAAATGAACTCCTTAGCTCAGTGAGCATGGCCTAGATGAAGGCAACTGGTCTTTGAATCACACAATTTGGGGTTCAAATCTGCCTTATGACTTTTGGGCATGTCAGCTAACCTCTGGGAAGCTATAAGGGAGATAATACCTGGATATACCAACTAAATAGCATAAGACTTTTAGTCCTTCTTTCAACCTATTTATATTGAGTACCTGCTTTGTACCAGGCAATGTGCTTGGGATAAAACACTCTGTCCTCCTATAGCTCACAGTATAGCATTTAGTAAATGCTCAAAAATGAAAGTTAGTAGCCATAAATGATTATTATCTTATATACAAGGTTATCTCATTCTTGTTTAACTCAGCTTTATAGACTTATTTCTCTCTTCTTCCAATGAAATTGATCTGTGTTGGCAACGATGACTCTATTTCGTGTCTCTTTGAAATTTATTGTTTTAAATACTCTAAGAACTCCCTCTTCCTACCCTTGTCCCTTGTATAAAACAACACTAAGGTAAAATTTTATGGCTCTTTTGATATGATTTTGTCACTGATCGTTATATAAATTCCAAGAAAACCTCTATAGTGAATTTCAAAATGGTTGTTAAAACTAAAGTGATTCTTTAAATTTTATTGTGAAACACAGACTGTGTTTCTGAATAGAAGTGATGCTGAATTTTGTGCAACTTCAGAAAACCATAGTAACAAATCAGTGAGTAATCGCTAGGGCAACGTGTTTCTTAAAACTGGAACTATGCCATGTAGTGCTTAACTCAGTCCCACTCTTAAGATAGATATACAGTATCAGAATCCTGTAGGAAACCAGAACTGAGTGTACCACTGGCACTGTGACAGGGTCCTTGTGGGCTTTTGAGGGTAACATTGACATGATTCTGATGGTAGCATTTTAGAGAGCGTTTGGAGGAACACACCAAGTTGATGACTATCACTATGACAATTCTTTCAGAGCTGGAAGAATGTGCTTTATCACCTCCCCTACTGTGATTTTTGCTGATATCCATTTCCAAAAAGCATTTTAAATGTGGTGGCTGAATTAGCAAATATTTTGCTTTCAGCTTTAAAATGTTAACATGGAACCTGTGGAAATGAGTGTGTGTGAATGCATTTATAAACATTTATATACATATTGACATATAAGTATATAGGTGTATGTTTTACATATATACATGGTGATTACTGTACTTTTAGATATACTGATTATACCAGGTATAACTAACTCTAGCTCACAGTAAGAAGCCAAAGGACAACTTATTATGGGGATTCAAGTGTGTCTGGTGTAAATCAAGGACACTGGGTCAGAGAAATAACCTAGAAGCAAGTGTGTCTGATTGCTCCCTCTCTCATCCCCTTGCTTCCCTCTGGACTTTCTTCTTCCCATTCTCTCAAAACCAAATTCTTCCACTTTAGTCTCCAGGTTTGAAAATGAATGCCAATAGCATATTCCCCTCCCTATATCTCGACTCCTCGAGAGAATATGCAGACTTTGCTTAGACTCTCAGAATTACAGATACTCTAGGAAGTAGCCCGTTGGACAAGTTTGGGTCATATGTCTGGAACTGAAATATTCAGTTGTGACAAAAGGCAGCATCACATTATCCAAATATGTTTGCCCAAATGAAAATATGAGAGGAAAAAAAAAAAAGGAAGGGGGTAGATAGTTACCAGAAACAAGGAGATTGGGAGAGTTGTCAATTAGGAGTCTACCATGGTATGCTAATTTGGTCACTTCCAGAGAATAATTGTTAAGCTATGGCTTAGGTCTGAATGGGAGGAACATAGGAAGAGATCTACTGAAAATACAGATGTGCATACCTGATGTAGCAACACACTCAAAGTTGGTTTTTTCATTAATTCCAGAATAATGACTTCTAGGTGACAACTGGGGACCATGTAGATTGAGGTATTTTTGGTTCAATAATATTTGAATGGAATCTTTTAATGAAAGTTTGGATCAAGATATTTTAAAATGCAAAAAAATTAATCCATTCCTTCTTTATTCGGAATAGTTGAGTGTAAGTTAAAGCCTTGCTCATTTATGGTGACAGATTAAATAAACAGATACTTGTCTCGATTTTCCAAAGCCCTAAGTTTGAAATCTAATAAGGGTCAAATATTAAAATGTTACACAATGCATTACGCTGTAGTGATTCACAACCTTGGCTGCCTCATTGACTCATTAAAATAGTGATTTGTAGTTTCTTTATACATCCAGAAGAGTTACCATTTTTAGGTTTGTAGGTATTTTTAAAATATCTTCATTTGCATAAGGATATCTCTGAATTAGTTTCCTCTCTCAAATGATACTCTCACTGTCATCTTGTCTTGTGAGCATTGTCTCAGCTATGCAAGGAAGTACCTGGGAGTCTTACCATTTCTATTCTTGTTTAAATATTAGTTTCATACCTACCTTGGAAGATTTGGATTTAATTGATTGGGATGAAGCTGAGTATTTTGTTCAAAATCTTTTTGGTAGCTCTAATAAGTCATTGGTCTATTCTATTACATAATCACTGACTTCTCTTCCCATGTCTCTCTTCTTTCTGCTTCTCTTTCCATTATAATCATAGAAGGTTAGGGCTTTAAGGGACCTTTAGCTGTTTTTTCCATACATATAGATATCTCATTCTCTTTGGCTGCTGTATAACCCTGTACTATGTGTGGTTATTAATATAATTTACTCAATCAACCCTTTGTAGGTATTTGGGATATTTCCAATTATTTGCTATTAAAAACTATATTAGAATGAACAAACAGAATTATATGTATACATAAATCCTCCTACTCAATGGTTTCTTTAAGACCAACTTCCTAGATGTTGACTTGTACATGAAAGAATGAGTACATTTTTAATTTGATACAAATTGTAGATTTCAAAGAAAGTTTCTATTTGCCAAGAGTGTATTAGTGTACTTGTCTTTCTCTTCCGGTTGCTTAGCAACAGTGGGCACTACTTCCCTTTTAATCTCATTTTTAAAATCTCATTTTAATTTGTATACATTGATTTTCACTGCAACTGAGCATCTTTGGCAACTGTTTGCAATTCTTCTTTTAAGATTTACCTGTTAACAAATATATTTGCATAATCTTCTACTCTATATTCTCTGTAGTATCTATTTTAAATAATATGTTAGATTATAGATATTAAGACTTTGGACCCTGTTTACCCCTTCGCTATCATCTGCAGTTATGTTAAGTATATGATATCATTTAAATTTAGCTCTTGTTTATATTAACATTTTCTAGTGATAAAACATTTTCTCTGGTTATTGCTCAGATTAAGGCTCACTTTTAAACTGTTGTCTGTCCTCCTAGGTGCTCAGTCTTAATTGTGTTATTATAGTCAGCTCATGTATAATAAATAAAGTACTGAATCTGCAATGACAAACCAGCAACCCATGGGTCAGGTCCAGACCACTGACATACCACTTTTTGGCTCATGGAATGCCTTTATTTTTTTATTTGCTTTGTTTCTGTATTTTAATTTGGACTGGCTTTCAACATTATAAAATTGATTTCCAACATTTGTAAAAACCATGCTACAACTGGTCTGCAACAATACAAATCAGCCATTAAAACCCCAAACTCTTTTCCTCTTTTCAACAATTAGAAAATCTGTCATCACTGGGCCCACATTGCTGTATCACTGCTCCCACTTTCCTTCTGACACCCACTGTTCACAGCCAGCTCCACATTTGCCATTGCCCATCTGGACCCATTAACCTTTGAACAGGATTTATAAACTTGAGAACGACTGGGGATTTGAGCCAGATAATTCTTTGTTGGGAACTGGGGACTGCCAAGTGATTTTGGGATAATCAGTAGCATCCTTGACTTTTATTTCCTAGATGATGATAGCACACCCTCTGCCACCCAGTTGTGACAACCCAAAATGTCTCTAGCCCTTGCCAAACCACCCGGGGTCGGGGGTTGGGGCAGGAGCTGGAGCGGAGAAAAGAGTCAAAACAGCTCCTCTGTGAGAACTGCTGCCTTAGGACTTCTGATCTAGATTGGTTCGCACCTCTGGAAAGTAAGGGCTCATCAGCAATGGTGAAGGTCACTTTGCACTGTCCCCTATGAACCATCTCTCCTATTTTGTGTGTGGACGAGGGGTATGGAGACCTGAGAATAAGCTGGAATTAGGACCTGTGAGAGGAAGGAGAGGGGACAGCAGATGGGTTTTCATTCAGAATAGATAGCCCAGTTATGGGTCCTGGTCCTTTCCTACCCATTGAGAAAGATACTGACTGTGGGATTCTCTAAACAGCAGAACCTCCATTTCTGTCACCAGGACAGCCTGAAGGAATAAAGCCAGGAGTCAAAGTTACTGAAGGTGCAGAAAGCCCAGCCGTGCCAGGATTCACAGTATTCTTTCCTTTGTCCCAGCTTCTAATAGTATCACTGGAGGATGTGTGTTCCCTCGTGGATAACTGCCAATGGGAGGTAGGGAAGGAATTCCCAGAGAGAGAACACACTGAGGTTATCCTTCTGGGCTGAGCGGAGCTTCTCCCTTTGTTTCTCTGCTTTGGAAAACTGAAGCCAGCTGCTGTCAGGGGCTGTCATTGTTCCCTTAGTGCTTCCATTGGCATTTACCCACAGGGTCAGTGCCTTTCCTGTATCTGGTATGTGGTGATTCAAGATTTGCCTTTTTTTTCTAGTACTTGTTGGGGAAACCCCTTCATGCATGTCCAAGGTGGGCCCTTTACTTTCTTCACTGGTCAGCATGGATCTGATTTTCTTTCAAGCCAAATTCCTTATCTTTAAATTCTCCTGACATTTTTACAAGTTTCTTACGATTTTACCCTTTCCTATTTTTCTATATTGCAACAGATATTTTCTTATTTTTAAATTCTTTAGTTATTTCAATGGAATATAGGACAAAAGGAGTTCAAAAGTGCAGGCTCCATTTGCCACTTGACACCAGGAATCATTAGAATAAATCCCCTGGCTGGAATGGGGGACGTTGGGATGCCTTCTCTGAGGATTATAAAGTCAAAATGGATGAGTATCATTCTGCAAGGCTTTAAGTAAGCTTCTTTGGGATGGTTCAAGGGCTACATACCACTCCAGTGTCCAATATATATAGGTGGAGGGGCATGTCCAGATTTGGAAAGGATATACTGATGGTGAGCAATTATGTGGGAAGTAGTAGCTTTGCTAATTCCTCACTGGCAGTCCTTTGCTTACATAAATACTTTTATTTAGGATAGCACTCATTTTAAAAATTATTTTATTTGGTTAATATTTATTGAGTGTTTATGTTACGCATAGCACTGGAGCTGAAGTACATCAATAAAAATACAATGTCCCTCTCTTATGAATTAATATCTAGAAGGAAAGAGAAACACAGAGTCAATAACATAATGTCATAGCGAGCTGATGCTTATCATGAAAATAAAGAAAGGTAGGGGGTAGAGAAGTACAGAAACTGGGGATGGAGCTATTGAGATAAGTCAATTATGAGGTACTTAGAAGAGATGGCTTTGAGCAGAGGTCTGAATGATATAAAGTAGCAAGCCATTCAAAGTTTCTCAGAAAGCACATCCAAGAAGGAGCTTGACGCTTGGCTGGTCAGAGTAAAAATAGTGCAAGCAAAAAGAGTCGGGTGAGAGAAGTCACACAGTCTGCGAATAAAGAAAGAAGTTTAGATTCTCTCCCCGCTTCTTTCCCGCAAACATGATAAGTAGCCATTAGAGGTTTTTAAGGAGAGAAACCTCACTTCTGTCATTTTGAAAAGCTCTCCTTGGTGGCTGTGCTTAGTGGAAGCAGTGAGACCAGTTGGGAAACAACATCAGTATGTGTAAGCAAAAGGCAATGGGGAAATGCAGTGCATCGGGCAGCAGAGACAAGTAGGAGAGAAGAGATTGGAGATGTTTTGGAATTAGATTTGTACCAGGCTGTGGGAATTGCATGAGAGGAAAGAATCAAGGATGACTTCTTGGTTTTGGATTTCGGCAACTGGGTGGACAATAGGACTCTTCGTTGAGATGCTTGACAGGACAGGTTTAGGGGTTCATTTAAGGATAAGGAAATCAATAGTTCCGGAAGGTTGGGATTTCTGGTGGTGAAATCAGTAATTTTCTATCTGACTATATTGAACAGTCAGGAAGGATGGGAGGATTAGTCCTGATGAAGGGAGAGGGGGGTAAACAGCCCTAATTATATCCTCCTCCTCCTCCTGATTGATATTTCCCGGTTCTTCCTGATCAATGTGTGGTCAGACCACAAGGCCTTAAGGCTTGTTAGAAGTGCACAACCAAGGATCTCAGCAGAGTCCTATTAATCAGAATCTGCATGTTAACAAGATATTCATGAGATGCCTATGCACATTCGGGTATGGCTGTTAGGAGAGGATGACTGAATCTAATGGTGAGGACACCTCAGCACATCCTAGCTGAGAGACATTCTACAGAACAATGTGTCTGCAATCTTCAGAAAAGTCAAGGTCGTAAAGGTCTCAGGAGGTCCGTGGAGTGTTGGGTAAAGGAAAATAAAGAGAGGCGATAACTCAGTGCAACACGTGATCCTGAATTGGAGTGGGATTCGTTTGCTTTAAATGATATGCTTGGGACAGCTGGCTGAGCCTGAAAGGGTCTCTGGGTGAAGGGCACCTGGGGGTTTCTTACTGTGAGATCACCTATTTATATATGTTTGAAGGTTTTGCTTTCTGTTTTGTTTTGTGACTACTCTGGGCCCTTTGTATGCAATATTGATACAGATGTGACAGAGCTGAGAGGGGAGTTTCTGGAGGTCTCACTTCAATCCAAGGGTGGTACCCTCCTTAAAATTTCAGCTCAAAGACTTGAATAATCTTAGGTAATTCGTGAGTTTAGAGGTCATGGGCTATCATGCCCTGAAAACTGAGGGCAGATAATTCTTAGAAAGGTCTCACTTCAATCCAAGGGTGATGCCCTCTTTAAAATTTCAGTTAGTGTGTAACAAAGCCTTATCAGATGCACAAGTCGCTCTGCAGGCCTCTCTCACACTTTGTAGAAATATATGTCTTTTATTTTAAATTGCCAGGTGTTATCCTCGACATAGCTTCAGAGCACAAAACAACTTTTACAAGCATAAGTGATGATGATTTGCCCCAAGGATTTGGAGAATCCGTGAGCAGTTTGGTCTTATCGTAATGTGGTTGAAGAATTCCCTCTCTGGAAAGACTTGAACATCCTAAGTAATTTGTGATCATGGGCTATTATGACCTTAAAAACCGAGGGCAGATAATTTTTAGAAAATATTAACAGAGTTGAATGCAAGCTCAAGGTTAACTCACCATTCACCAGGCAGGTGCCTGTAATTGTTTGAAACTTAAGTTCATAAATCAAAGATCAGGTTTCAAGAGATTGGATTTTACACAGTTGAGTAGTAAAAATGCTTCAGAAATGTGTTTAGTTTTTCTCTCCATTGGAAAATATAATTTAGGTCTCCAAGTGTGTGGATTGAATAGTTAAATATTTCTCCATCAAAATCATGCATTTATTACTCCTAAATTGGGACAAACACATTTTATAGGAAGTCATCAGCTCATTTTTCCCACATTGCTCTCTTATAGAGCATCTGATCTTGCTGTTCCATCATGACATATTGGGATAAAAATAAATGATATATTCAGCCCACTGGATTTGCTTGTTAGCTGTGGGATTTCCTTCAGAGATATGAAACACTGCTGCTGCTTCCTTTTCCCCACTAAGGCCCACATCTTGCTCTGTGAAGAGTCACAGTTTTTGAAATCTGATGACAGCTTCACAGATAAGCAGTGAACTCAGCCTTAGGTCAAGGACTGGAAACTGTGACTGTTGCCAGAATCATCTGATTAACTCAGAACTCACCTCTTCTTAGAGGGATAGAGCCCAGGGTGACACGGAGACTATTGTGTATGACCTTGTGGGGGGCATGTAAGCCTTTGATTAGAGGAGCAGTCTCTTTTTTTATCTCCTTTTTACACGAGTCACTTTGGTTTCAAGTGTATCTAAGCATTGGATATCTACATGAAACCAGAAAACTAATAGCCTTCCTACCACTCTTGAGCACTCACTCCTTTTCCATTCATATTTTAAGAGCTTAAATTTAGACATAATTCGATAAGTATTTCAGGAATTATCACAATGAAAATTATCATAATTATGATTCTTTAGTTCAGGCTCCTTTTCCCCTGTTAGGTAACAAGGGAAGTTTTTTTGTGTGTTCTTTTGTTTTGTTTTGTTTTTAAGCATGCTTTCTTTTCATCAGTCACTTGCAATGTCTTTCACTTCCTATGTGACCTAGACATGGAGAATGTGTTAGAAGAAAAGTTCATGACCTGTGTGGACCTGAAGAAAAGTAAACACTAAGGCTTTGGACAAAGAGGGGAGCAGCCATGAGGGACAGAAGCAGTGGCTGATTGGGCATGTTTTTGTCACTCCCTGGGCCGTCTCTGCCTATTGAAACAGACCCTCAGAGAGCTGACCCTTGAACAACACAGGGGTTAGGCAAACTGACCCCCATGCAGTTGAAAATTCACATAAAATTTTGACTTCCTCAAAACTTAAATACTAATAGTCTACTTCCCAAGAGCCTCACAATAGCATAGTAAATAGTCAATTGACACATATTTTGCATTTTATATATATTATATATTATGTTCTTACATAAGGTAAGCTAGAAAAAAGACCATGTTTTAAGAAAATTATAAGGAAGAGAAAATATATTTACAATACCATACATATTTATTGAAAAATATCCACATATAAGTGGACCCACACAATTCAAGACAGTGTTTCTCAAAGGTCAATTACATATTGAAAAATATTTGAAATTTATTCACCCTCAATGTTTCTTAAATTGCTTACTTAATAAATTAGTAAAAAAAAAAATACCCACTCTTTGACCTCATAGAGAACATATGTTCTGTGGAATTAAAAGCCTTAGAAATACTTTTTTTTATTTTAAAAATTTGTGGTTCTTTAATGATGGATTTTTATGACTGCTAATACTAATACACAGTATTTGCAGATAGAAATTCTTACATTAGAAGGTGGGTGACACACAGCCAGACCCATGTACTACATTTGGATAATCTTGGATCTTAGCCCAAATATGAGTTGAAGTGGGAATGAATGTTGAAAGGAACAAATAGGAGTAACCATTGTTAAAATGTAATGCCTCAATATATTAATACAAAACTTCAAAATTTCAAATTTATCAAAAGGATAACATATATAAAACATAAATACATATCTGAGGACTATATAATACAATTTTACAACATATTTTAGATATAAATAGCATAGTTAGATAAGCTTTCAGGATGTTTTATTAGTTACTATCAAGCTGGAATGGTTCAATGGATAAGAACATGTGGCATTAATACCATGTTTAAACTAGCCAAAATAAAATTAAACATTTAAAGGATTATATCAATAGCAACCTGCTCAACATCAGAAACAAACATTCTAAATCTCTTAAAAGCAAACATAAGTTAGGTTTAAGCAAAATGAATTTACTAGAAGGTGAGTACAAAGCTCATTCAGAAATGCTGGACCACTGTTTGAGGTTTAATTCAATTAACTGGCATTTAGTTTTAATTTACTAGTAACTTTTCTTGCTGAGAAAACATCTATTATGTGCAGCGTTTCTGAAAATGAAAAGTCTCTGAATGCTCTGAACAAAAGTATTAAGGAAAAATGTCTCTGAATGTTTTTATGGGAACTGATGTTGAGGCTATGTCTTTTCTTGAGGTTTAAACTTTTCTTGTAGGAGTCAGCAACAGGCAGAAGAGGTGGGCAGGCTTTGTAGCCATTCTTACTTTTTTACCCTGAGAACATAACCTAACCTCCTTAGGAACTTGCAGCTTCACCAGGGTGATTACAACCATTTTCCCACCCTTCTGAGTCCTCAGCTTCTGATAAAACCAGCTAATTTCTGACAAAACCAGCTATCAATATGAATATCATTAACCAGTTATGGAAACAAACCCATTATTATATTATGCTAGAGGCCTGATGCATGAAGTTCATGCAAGAGTAGGCCTTTCTTCCCCCAGCTGCTGGCACCAGCTTCCCTCTGGCACCTAGGACCTGGGCTTCCCTTGCAGTCCCGGCTCCATCCAGAAGGTCATCTGGAAGGATGTCTGGTCTAAAAATCATTTTATGCCTTTATTATTATAGATTGTTATATTAATGGTGGACTGTATTGGTAATGATATCTTTGTGGGCTTTAAGTACCACCTATAATGTCTTACTAGTGATGTTTTAATAGTTTTGTTTTTAAACAGTCAGTGGGAAAATGATCAAGTTTACCAAGCCCTTCATCTATACTTGCACTCTCAGGTGAGTTCTGAAAATGGGATACCTCCATGCTGGGGAGAGAGGAGGAACATGTAAGCACCACTCACAACTGTGCAAGGGGGAGGCGGGGGAGAGTTCAGAAAAGTTTCCTTATTCCTCCATCACCACAGAGGCTGTCACCTGTCTCTGAACACAGGAATACATGGTGCTTGGTCTTTTCTGTCTCACTCTTGGCTCAAGTCTATTTGTATCTTTAAATGTAGGAGTTAATTTTGCACTACTTACATGCTTAGCATTGGTTAAAATAATAACCAAAAGCCAGAAAAGTTTCCATCATAATAAAAGTAAGAAATCCTGTAAGAACAAAAAAAGTTGCCCAAGTATTATGCAATTATAAATATTTAAATGTTGTTCATTGTTTACTAATTATGATACCATACATGCTTTGCACCTATTTGAATAAGCTCAGAAATGCTGTGGCAATAAAAATAGCCATAGCTGAGCAGTTTGTTTCTTATTCACAAATAGTCTAGGCAACTCTTCAGGGCAGCTGGCCCTCACATATTGGCCCAGCATTCTGGGGTCATGTGTCAACCTGTTCAAACAAAGCCAATAAACTGGTTAACAGGCTTTAAAAAATATTTAAAATTGATTATGTATTCCTTTACTGGCCAAACTAAATCAACTTATCCTTTCCAAAACTTATTTTTTATTGAATTTATTAGGGTGACATCCTATATAATAAAACCCCAATATGCAAATCGACTGAACAGCAGAATGACTGGTCTCTATGATGTGCACTGACCACCAGGGGACAGGAGCTGCCCTCTGATGGTCAGTGTGCTCTCACAGGTGGAGTGCCACACAGCCAGAAGCCAGGCTCACAGCTGGCGAGAGCAGTGGTGGTGATGGGAGCCTCTCCCATCTCTGCACCAGTGCTAAGAACATCTTCTGAGGGGTCCTGGACTACAAGAGGGCACAGGCTGGGTTGAGGGACACCCCCTCTCTCCCAATGCACAAATGTCATGCACTGGGCCTCTTGTTGGTTAATAAAATCCATACAGTTTTCAAGTGTACGTAACTATAACACATCATCTGCATACTGTATCATGCACTCATCACCCAAAGTCAAGTCTCATTCCACCACCATTTATCCCCCATTTACCCTTTTCTACCTGCCTCCACCCTTCTTTCCCTCTGGTAACCACCATACTATTATCTGTCTGTCTGCCTTTTTTCTTCTTAATTCCTTCACCTTTTCACCCAGTTCTACAAACACCCTCTGACAGCTGTTAGTCTGTTCTCTGTATCTATGAGTCTGTTTCTATTTTGTTAGTTTGTTTTTATTTTTCACTAGATTCTATATATAAGTGAAATCATATGCTACTTGTCTTTCTCTTACTAGCTGTTGCAAAAGATAAGATTTCCTTCTTTTTGATGGCCAAGTAGTACTCCATCATAAAAATGTACCACAGCTTTTTATCCACTCATTTACTGGTTGGCACTTGAGGTGCTCCAAATCTTGGCTATTGTAAATAACACTGCAATAAACATAGGGGTGAATTTATTCTTTTGAATTAGTGTTTTGAGTTTCTTTGTATAAATTCCCAGAAATGGAATCACTGAGCAGTTCCATTTTTAATTTTTTGAGGAAACTCCATACTGTTGTCCACAGTGGCTGCACCAGTCTGCATTCCCACCAACAGTGCATGAGGATTCCCTTTTTTCCACATCCTTGCCAAGACTTGCTTGCTGATTTATTGATGATAGCCATTCTGACAGGCATGAGGTGATATCTCATTGTGGTTTTAATTTTCATTTCTCTGACATTGAGCATCTTTTTATATGTCTATTGGTGATCTGTTTGTCCTCTTTGGAGAAGTGTCTATTCACGTCCTTTGCCCATTTTTAAATTGGATTGTTTATGTCCTTGGTGTTGAGTTGTATAAATTATTTATACATTTTAGAAATTAACCCATTACCAGATGTATCATGGGTGAATATATTCTCCCATTCAGTGGGTTGTTTTTTCAATTTGTTGATGGTTTCCTTTCTTAAACTTTGGGTGGGAGAGGAGGTACTCTACATAGAGATGGTCCCTCAGTCCTTATATTTCAGCTTTATTCCCACTCAATACTTTTCAGAGTACCTCAAGCCTCCAGTAAGTAAATCAGTCACTCTCCTCTGTGTGCCTATTCAGGAACTTTCCTCCACTCTGAGAAGGCTGTTACCATCTTTATCCTTGCTAACTTCAAAGTTTCTGCTGCAACTTTTCCCTGCTATTGTCCTTAAGCATTATTGCTTTTCTAAAATGTTTAGGAAATGCATTAGAGGAGACCCACACACAAGGAAGGGATTTGAATGCTTAATACCAAAAAGATGACTATTATTTACCACATTTCACAGCTGGATAAATGCAAGGAAAATGTTCTTATGGTGGTATATTCACTCTGATCACATATTCTTTTAAAACACCTTCTCTCTCTTATTTTTATAACTATAAAAATAAGTTGCTTATAATGTATATAAAATAGGTTGAATAGTTTTAAGAAAAGCATATATTTTATACAAAATGTGTGGGGATTTTTCTGTGCTTCACTGAATCTATGGCAGTAATGAGAATTATAGCTAAAAATTCCACAGGACAGGAACCTACTTAGTGGTTATGGCATTAATGCATATTTAGGAGGCACTGTATGGTTATAGTACTCAAGATTTTTAGGTCATTTTGGAAGTAGAATATTTAAATACATACTAGAAATATAATAAAAATTCATGTGGGCTTATAAAATTTTACCATATTGATAAAATAAATTAGATCATATTTCATGTAATTATAATGTAAGATTATTTCTCAAGGCAGCATTATTTCTTAAAAATATGGATATTGGCTTTATATTGGTGTCATTATGGATATCCTATCATGGAACATTAATAACTTGAATAAAAAATATTTGGGGGAGAAATATTTGATTGAAATTATATCATTCAATGTTAGTTTGAATGCTTGGAAAAAATAACCTGGAAAATTGGTTAAAAGGCAGGCAAAGAAATGTACAAAATTATTCCTCAGTTGTGTGAAATGACACTTTGAAGTGTTTGCAGTTGAAATGTAACAAAAATTGTGAATAAGAACTGTTATTTAGTGACATATTTTGGGAAAATGAAGGAATCGCCATATATTCATTTACATTTAAATGGTAGTTACAAATGAGATTTTTATTTTGCAGGTCACTGTAAAGCTAACATTCAGTAAATATATGTATATATGTAATGTATAAATATCAATATATGACTATACATATGTTCACAGTTATATGTGTTGCTATGATGATGTTTATGCATATATATTTCATTACATTCTTTCCTCTCTGCTTACTTTTTAATATAGATTTATTTATACTTAATCAACCTGATAAATTGATTGAACAACTTTATAATTATATCTATAATTATACTTATAGTAGTTTTGCTATTACTTATAAAGGGGCTTAACACTACTTATAAACAAAATAATGGCTTACCCACTACTGTGACTTCTTTGAAAGTTGGGCTAGATAAAAGCTATATATAAAAATTACTCATGAAACCATTTGATTCTTTCCCATAGAATGTTCCTTTAACATAGAAAGAATTAGAATGAGTTACAGTCATTTCCAGGCAAGGCCACAGTGTGTGTTTATTTCACATTCTAGGAAACTGAGGTAAAATGAAGTTAGCAGGGGTAGGTTAAGACCTCATCATAGAGTAAATGCCCTACATATAATTATGTGAACAAGTCCACTTTGGTGCCTAGAATATGTCTGGATGTATTACTCATTTAAAGCAATTTTCTAGTATAAATTAACTTAAACCTAAAATTTCTCAAAGTAACATGTTTAAAAGTAGTCACTAAAACTAGCATGACCTGGAAGTCCAATCTTGTGACTATTAGTCATGATGTGGGTTTTCTTCAAATGGGGGAAGGGCTGATTTTTATTTGTGATTAGACAGTCTTCATATGAACTGAAAATCATCTGAGGGTGGAGGCAAACCCGTGCATGACTACCTAACAAAGCCTTTTCTGCAATCCCAGGTAAAGGGTGAATTAGGAACCTCTCATCTCATTACTTGTGGTTCAAGTAGGTAGACAACATGGCAATTTTTAAGAATATTTTGAAGGATGAAAAGCAGTTAAGTCAATTGTCTTGCTTCTTATCCATAACCCCTCCTATAGGCATGCAGTGAATTAGTCCAAGACTCCATCTGACTTAGGCTCTTTCAACCATCTATTGCAGTTATTGTCTTTTGATTTCTCTTCTCCCTTTTATTTGTCTTTATGATTTACTGACTTTTACAATATTCATTTATTCTTGTGTTAGAGGAGTTAGGGGATGGGGAGCTGAAACGTGATCAATTTGCCATTTTTCACTAGAAACCTCCATGAAAATTTATATGTTTACCTCAGTGCTCTATTTATTGGATGATAAACCTACTGACAGAAATTATGTCTACTTAATTTGTGCTACATCAACTCCAGGGACAAGAAGACATTTATTTTGTATTATGTCACAAGATGTTGTCACCTTTTTCACTGGTTTTCCAGGTTCTTTTATTCTGCTCTGGTCTTTTACTTCTGTTCAGAGGGGTCTTCCTGAGAGACCAAGCATCCTTCCTCTCATGGTCTCCCACCACCCTCGCCTCCTCAGCACCATTTCCAGAGGGAAGGAAGGGAAGGTCAGCACTCTAAGTAGCTGAGCAGCATCACTCTGCAACATTAGTACTTCTGAGCCTCAGAACCTGAAAGACAGGACTTACAGGGCAAGTGACTGCAAGAGGGCTGTCCCTGCAAGAGCTGACCCTACCTGGCAGCTGACACACTTGTAAGGGAGGGTGACCAGAAGAGCCGGCCCTACATGTGTTAGATTTTTCACAGCAAGGACTTTTCCTAGCTAGCAGGGAGGCAGCGCTGTATAGTGACCACTGCCTTCGGAATCAGTAGACCTGAGTTCTACATTTAGGAACCTTTGTGATTCTGTTGGGACTTTCTCAACCTCAGTTTCTTCATTCTTAAAATGGGTACAATATAAATGGTAGATGACTTGCCTATTTCAAAGCAATGTCATGAAAGTCAAATGAGATGATCTATGGGCAAAAGCCTTATAAACTCTATTGCATTCAGGAAAAACAGCCATTCAGATTCATGTGAGTGAACCTATGCAATAGGTGAAGATTATCATTGTATAGCACAGATAATTATTTTAAACTAGTGACCCAGTACATGGATTTGTGCACATTGAAAGGAAATTAATTAGGAGGTGGCCAGGACTGGGTGATACAGACTGGACATGCCTTGGAGCCAATATCCAGTGGTCCCTCCCCGGCCAGCTGCCTCTGGGGTGATGCTGTGGCTTGAAAGGCCTCTGTAGAGTGAACGGGGCCCCGCTGGCAGATGGGGTTCCTGTGCCTGGCCTGCGGGGATCGTGCTGAAACCAGCTCTCTCACATCCCCCAAGGGGTCCCAGAGTGTGGGAGGACACTCAGCAAAGTTGCTGTTGTACAGAGTGTGAACGCAAATGCAAATGTGCAGTAAGCCAGATTCAGGGCCTACAGTGCCCCAGCAACAACATAACCCATGGCTGAAGGTGGATGACCATGAGAGGAATCTGGCTCCCTCCTCTCTGGTTTTAGGATGTGTCACCCAGGAACCACTGCAGCCAAGTCACTGCAGCTCAGCAGCTCCTGCATTGAGCATCTGACCCCTTGTGGTCAGTGTGTGCCATAACGATGGTTGAATGGAGGGAGGGACACTTAGTATTTTAGCCATATGTGTGTGTGTGTGTGTGTATAGATTAATGTGCTATGTACAGTGCAATAAATTCAAGCTTGTTATGTTTAGTCTTTTATCTCTTTCCAGGCCCTGGAACAAGTGTGGGCATACACTTGTTATATACTTAGATATTATTTATGAGTTCAAAATAGATTTACCACAAATATAGATTCCCAGCATATATATTTTGAAAACCTACAGCTTGAACCTCCTATACTTTCTCCTGGCAGAACAGAATAATTTATATGAATTGGACCTTATTTTGGGAGAATGAAGTAGATAAATGCCACAAAATAATAAACTCAGCTAACACATACATAGCATTTTCTGTGCCACACTGTTCTACTGACCTGAACTCACAACCCTATGAAGGTTTTTTATTATTCCCCATTTTCAAGATAGGACCATTGAGACACA
The DNA here is from genome assembly GCA_011751065.1 of Lasiurus cinereus. Lineage (NCBI taxonomy): Eukaryota > Metazoa > Chordata > Mammalia > Chiroptera > Vespertilionidae > Lasiurus > Lasiurus cinereus. The sequence continues at coordinate 8,447,127 of JAAGEH010000480.1, forward strand.
GAAAGTAGAACTTCTTCCATATTTTCCTATAGAATAGACAAATTCTTTTGGGATCAAGGCTCCTCTTCTTCACTACTTTGCTATTGTTTGTTTGTGTTTCATTTTGGTTTGGGGTTATTCCTTTATCCTCTCTACCCATCACAGCATTTCCCCAGGAGACACTTCCTAGCTGATTCTCTAAGGCCTCAGAACTGAGTCAAACAATTAAAATTTAAACATTCATTTCCTTGTTGACCAACATGAGTGCAAGCAACAGGTTGGGACCTTTTAAAATTTTCTTCACAGAGGAAGAAACAGCTGCTATCTGATGTATATGACCTGAGATTCCTACCTTTACATTAGTCTGTAAACTAGGGATGTGAGTCTGTCTGAACCAGTGGTTCTCAACCTTCCTAAGGCTGCGACCCTTGCATACAGTTCCTCATGTGGTGGTGACCCCCAACCATGAAATTTTGCTACTGTTATGCATCGTGATGTAAATATCTGCATTTTCCGATGGTCTTAGGCGACTCCTGTGAAAGGGTCGTTGGACCCCCAAAGGGGTCGCGACCCACAGTTTGAGAACCGCTGGTCTGAACCATGAGCTCAAGAGAACCAGCCAGGATCCCTATTGTGGGTGAATTCAAAGTGTCTAGGATGGGGTGTGCCATACAGTAGGTTCTTAGTACTAGTCTTTGTGCAGTGACTGTGTGCCTTCCTGATTCTGTTTGATCTCTATTTACTAACCTACTGGTCTCTGAAGTGACTAGGAGGCAAAACTTAGCCTGTGCATACTGATGAATGTATGCATGTCTACAGATCCTCACTTACAACACGAATGTGGAGCTCTCCTTCCATTTCCTGGGCCTCTCTCTGTTCTTCACTGGCAATTCCTTGCTCCCTATAGTTAATGAGACATTCCCCCGGGGGAGAATGCAAGGCGTTGGGAGCAGTTCTCACAGTGCCCTGGGCTCTCTCAAGAATATATATATATATATATCTCAGAAGAAAACCCGGGGAAATAAGGAATAAAAATGAGCTGCTGCTAGGGCTTGAAGCTCCACAAGGAGAATTTAACCAGGAGCCAAGCGCCTTTGAGTCACAGCCGAGATTGGCCAGAGGTGTGCTCTGCACATCCGCGTTAGGGGTGGGAGACACGCCTTCTTCTCACACAAGCCTCCCAGATCCAGGCAGCTGTGCGGACCCAGGGGTGGTGCTCAAGCCCTGCCACTCGCCGTCCAGACGGGCAGGGGCTGGGGACCGAGCCAGAGCCACAGGTTGGAGGGAGAAGGAGCTGTCTTCACGATGGTCGCCCTGTAGAGCAGATCCCGCGTCCCCGCTGCGGTGGAAGCCCGGAGTTCCAGGGCTGCGGGAAGGGGAAGGAAGCCTCTGAAACCCGACACCAGCCCTTGCGCACGGGAAACTTCGGGAGCTGGTGAGTTGGGGAAGTCGGGTTGTTATTGCTGGAATGTGTCCCCCCCCCCCCGCCCCACTCAGGGTAGGTACCTCAGCGCCTGGCCTGGGAGAAGGAAGTGAGACGTGGAGGAGGAGCGATCCGCGGCCGGCCCGCCGGGAGGCGAGGGGAGCCTGGCGGTGTGTGAGCGCCTCAGCGCCGCAGCGCCCGCAGGAACCCTCGGCGGAGCGGTGATGTGTGCGCGCGCGGAGGGCATCAGAGAACTAGCTGACTGTCTGGTTTTTTTTTTTTGTATTTGCATTTCAAACAGCTGGTGAGGATTAAAAAAAAATAAAAATGGGCACGGCTGTGGCAGTTTCCTCCCATTGGTGTCTCAAAACAACCACCCAGGATCAATAACGATGCTGATCGTAATAAGAACGTGTTTAGAGTTTCATGGAAGGAGAAGTAATTTAGTGAGGCGAGCCAGGCAAGTGATGACACATGTCTGTGCCCTCCCTCAGGTGAAATAGAAGCAGAGAATTAAAAAGTAAATTCTGTCTCCCAGTGTTTTGCTCAGTTGAGTTTTTTTTTTTTTGTTTTTTTTTTTCTTCCTCCAAATAAATTCTGGCCCAAGTATTTGCAGTAACTAGGGTGTGAGTAAATGTATTCGTTCAAGTGGTAACAATGTATTAGCTTTCAAGAGTTTCCCACCCAATACAACATAATCTGAAAAACTATTGAAGCAGGTGAAATGTAACTAGCGAGGGAAGCTAGAGGCCTCCTTTCCTAGGAAAAAAAATGTATGTTTGGTTAAAGTCACACTCCTATAACAAGGTCTAAAATTAAGGGTAGATTACAGTTGTTTAAATGGTTAACTTAAATCCAACTTAATAACATGGAGTTTCAGGATTATTAGCAACAAAATTATTATCTAACATAGCAATAGCTATGAATTTTCTCTTCAGTTCTGTTTAAGAGAAAATTTTCTGTTTTTTAAAAATAGTTACATTCATGCATATTCAGTCTTATAAAAAGCATATAGTATTATATACATCGTTTATAGTTCTACATTTTAAAAGTGAACAGAAAAAATAGACTTAGCATGATGGCCTTACGTATTTAAGTTTATTGAATTTTCAAGTTACTATAAGTGCAAATTGTAATATGAAGTTAGAGCCATTCCCCCTAAATATATTTCATAGTTTCCTAGCATAATCCTCTACCCAGATGGATCAGTCCTTCTTGAAGGGAAGAGGGGACTATTACAGATGACAAAAAAAAAAAGTATTCTTGATAGTTAGATAATAATGAGGCTTTTCTGTTTAAGAACTGACTATGGCCTCCTATAAAATGTTACCATCATTGATTTCAAAAGGAAAATAAAACATTGCAGATGAAACTGGATGGGCCTGTTCTCATAGTTGCCAACCAGGAATAAAGGAATCTGTCATATGTGAGCAAACCACTCTCTCATAGATTGTTCTGGAACAGGAATACTTAACTTGATAGGGAAGATAACCGTAGGATAACTGATCATCTTAGCTCATTGGCACCCCAGCTTTTACTAAAATTATCTGCTGGAGTCTGAATTGCTTTTCATGTATTGAACTACTGTTCTGGAGAAGTGGAAGTCATCCAAAGCCCCAGGTGGTTCAGAACAGAAATCTGCTCTTTTCCCACCCTCACTCGGAAATTTTGGGTTAGTTATTTTTTTGATTTTCAGACCAGTAGAGCATGAAACATAGACCAATTATTTACATAAAACTCAGCTCATAGTTAATCCAATTTCTTGAGTTGAAATTATCAAGGCAGGTTAACCAATAGTTAAGCTCTTGAGCAAGCAATATAATGTTGAGATGCAGGAAAATAATTATAGTAAAAGCAGACAGGACAAACAAGTTGTTTTCCATGTCAAATGTGTCCCTTTCTAAAGATGATGGCTAAAGGAGAATTATTTTTTACTCATTGTTAGGTGTACATGGAGCTTGAATTTATTATATAGTTGTAGGAAGTAGGACTATCACTAAGGGCAGTAAAACCCTATTGTAAACCTCATAAATGAAGTTGAGACTATTAGTTCCCCATAAACAGAGCTGAGAGTATTACTTACTTTGCTTTGTGCCTTTTTGCAATCATTATTCATGTTATTTAAATATTAACCTTTCTCATAGCCCTCCTTACATGAAGAAAACTTGTCTGGAATGTTAATAACGAGAACAAAATTCTCTTTAACAAATAGCTCAAAGTATCTTCAGTTAGACACCTAAGTTAATAAAGAAATGAACAATTATGGAAGTTTCAATGCTATTAAAATATTTAAAACATAATCATGAGAGTGACCTGGGATGAAGAGGGAGACTTAGTGTGATTCAATAGTCCAGGGAGAGGCCATCATTTTATTTATTATATATTTTTATTTTTAATCCTCACCCAAAAATATTTTTTCCATTGACTTTTTTTTTTTTTAGAGAAAGAGAGAATGGTAGGGAGGGAGAAGGAGAGAGAAAGGGATTCACAGAGAGGGAAAGATTGGTTGCATCCCACATGCACCTCAACTGGGGTTCAGGGATTGAACCTGAAATCCAGGTATGTGCCCTTGACCAAGAATCAATCTTGACACTTTCGTCCATGGCCCAATAATCTGAGCCACATGAGATAGGGCAAGGCCATCTTTTTAAAAGATCACTATGGCCTTAGTGAAGAGAACATATTATATGGGGACCAGAGTAGAACAGTTAAGAGGGCATTCCATTAGATCAGAGATGACAGTGGGATAAAACAGGTGGAAACAGTGCTCCTAAAGAGAAGTGAATAAATTCAGGAAGTATTTGAAGGCAGAGATAATAGGACTTGCTGACTAATTGTATAAAGAGTGAGAATGAAGGAAATGAGAAGACAAAATGATCACCCAGTTTTTTACTGGAGCTACCGGGTAGATGGTAAAGCCATTTCCTAAGTTGGATAAAGAAAAACAACTAATTTCCAGACCTTTAATATTTTTAGATTTTCAAGTGGAAATGTCAAACTGGACTTTTGGATATAACCATCTGGAGAACTTGGGAGAAGTCATAGGCAAATAGAGAAAGTTAGGAATCAAGTGCCCATGCAGGCTATTTTGAGCCATGATCTTGAGGACCTCACCCCATTTGGAATTATTGGCAGCTTCCAATAGGAGATGAAATTCTTTAAAAAAAGAGTTCAGATAAACTGTCTTAAAAAAAAACACATAAAAACTAGAACTAGCATTTCCCATTATCCCAAGAAAGCTACCACTAGAGCAATTAATGATTATACAGAGACTTTAATCAGATCCATTTTAAAAAATGGCTTGTAGAATGGATGAACTGAGGAACACATAATTAGAAATACTTACAAAGATGTTAAATGAGCTGTAAGTATAGTTTGAGAAAGAGTAAAACCCAGAATTGACTGAAATTTTTGGGGAAAAAAATGCTAAGGACAGTCCCAAATTCTTCTAGTGTTGTTTAGGGCAAAGCAGTGAATAAGGAAGTTAATAGATGTGAGAGAAAATGTTATTACTCAGTGCCTATTGCTTTCTTTTTCTTTCTAATGAAAAGAAATAGTGTTCAAAAATAGGAGAGACAACACTAAAACAAAATTAAAATCAAAGAAATATAAGAAGTTATTGTGACTGCAAGCAACTTTTTCAAATGGAAAAGAATAATGGTGGGGGCAGTCAAGAGGACTTATCTAAGGAAATAGTGTTTTCCTTGAGATATAAAGGCTATACTCAGACAGAGCAAAAGTATCTGCCAAGTTCCTGACTTGGGAAAGAGCTTGATGCATTCAGTGAGCTGGCAGAAGAGTTCAAAGAGTCGAAAGTAGGCAGTAGAGAGAGGCACAAGGTGAGGCCAGAAAGACACTTGGGAAGTCATAAGTGTAGGTAGTTCTTCAACACTTAGTTGTTCTAGGGATGGTTTGTATTGGAAAATTGGACTAAAGGACCTTCAAGCTCTCTTCCAAAACTGTGATCCTATAAATATAAGAACACAATTTGTTTGATGTTTGATATATATTCTAGATCACAAATTAAGAGATAGTGGTGAAAGTGTAGTTAATAAAGTTGTAAAAAAATAACAAATCAAAGTAAATTAAGTTGTAGTTGCCATATATACTAAAAGTCTAATACCCAGAAATGCAGAAAGAAACTTTTTTGGTAGGTAAAACAAAAGCAAGGCTATCAAGACTTACCCATATAATTTTGGGAACAATTTCAGAGAAAGCTAGTTAAATTTCATAAATTAGTAAGGTTTATATCAAAATATTAAGAAGATCATCACTAATAAAATACTGTTAGTACTGAATAATATAGCTATGAATATTAAATTGGTCTCCAAAAGGCTTGATTTTCTCCTGTGTAAAAGAAAAATGTTAATTATTTTAATATCTCTATTGTCTAGCCTTAGACCTAGGTAACTTATAATTTTTGCTTAATGTTTTTAGTTCCTTTCTCATTTTTTTATGTATCGTTCCTCTCTTCTTCCAATTTTTTACCTATCTACACATTTAGATAGGTAGATAGATATCCATAGATATTTATACATGCACATATCTACACACAGAGAGAATATGTATGTATACACACACACACACACATATGTATATGTATATTCTATAAAAGGGGAAATTTATTTTAAAAGGCTTAGGGAAAAAGTATAAGACTTTATTTTAATCTTCTTTCTGTAGCACACATTGTTTTTTAATTATAGTGATCTTTGGATCAACCCAATATGTTTTCTTGTGCTTCTCTCTTTAACTTGCTCAGAAAATTGAAAATGTGTACTCAATCTGATCTGAGGGATACACCAGAACAAAAATAATTAGAAAAGCAAAATTGCTTTGTATTGGGTTCAGTCTAACTTTGGCAAGGACCTCACAGCTTAAGTTTGTTAAAAAAAATATTACTCAGTTCTTACAGTTTATTATCCAAAATATGCTCTTTTTGTAAAAAAAAATGTACTGTTGGTTAATGTTTTTGGACATGTCAAAATATTTTAAATATAGAACAAACTTAGATTTTCAAAGAGGATAAGAAAAACTCACATCTCTTAGTGCTTAAAAAAAGATGGAAAGCTTTTTTCCAAGATCAAGAGTGTCACCAAACACAGGTTCAGTTGCCTGCTTCAATGAAAATCAAACTCTTGAGACAGGGGCTGGTGAGAAGGAAAGTGGTTTATTCAAGTGCCAGCTATCTGAGAAGATGAAGGACTCTTGTTCCAAAGCTCACTTTTCCATCTCAGTATAGACTGAGGTTTTTATAAGAACAAAGAGATCAAGGAGAGGAGGTTGGGAGGTCTCCATTAGGGTACTGTGTGCAGACCAGCACAGTCTATTTTGATTAAGACATTGAAACTGTTCAAGCAATGGTCTGGTATGCATCTTCCTGGTTTTCATATGAAGGTCAGCAAATCTCTAAGAGCTGGAATGTCTGAAGGCTAGAGTCTGTAGTTTTTGAAGTTAATTCCTAGGATTTTTATACAAACATGCTGTTCATTACAAGCTACATATTAGTCAGAATTGACATTACAGAAACATTATCAAAAGAATAGTGGGATGAATTTCCTACAGTTACAGAGCTTTTAAATATTAACTCAGGTACCTTCATGGATTGACCTGGGCCTGAGATTTCTAAAGTTTTCTTCCAAATGCTGGGAAATGCAGGAGCCCTGTAACCCATTTTGTAATTTCTTAGTTCATTGAGTAAAACAAAGAGTTACCACAATTAACTATGTAGAACCTATTATTCCCAGTCTCTGTTCCTGTCCTATCTCAATCCAGTCTTTGACTTTAAATTTTTTAAGGTTGGCAATACCTGTTATCAAATGTTGCCTCTCAGGGTTTAATAGTATAAGCTTTTACTAGAAACCATGCAGAAAACAACACTGCAAAACATATCTTAGAAAAGTTGCTTTAATAAAAATATTCTGGCATCTATAACTGAGGGTTAAGACATAAGGAAACAAGCATAAAAATAGAGCATAATATGAGGAAGGTCTATTCTTTAATCTTCAGTTGGAAACTGGTGCTAGTTGAGAAAGATCGCATAATAGTAATCAAGTGAAATGAGCAAGCTGGGTTTCCTTTTCTCTTCAGACCTCACTAGACTATCAGTAGGTGCTAGTTATTTAAATCGACCTATACAAATCTCCCTGATTAGGTTTTCATTTTTCACTTACTTACTGGAAAAAAATCAAGCAAACCAAAGTAGAATGCATAACTCATTAGTACTGGTCCTGAGCCCCCTTAATGGAGGTGCACTCTGTCCACCCCAGGACTTTGTGTACTTGATGAGAATTCATTCTGTTTGAGACACAAAGAGTATTCCTGGGAAAGGCGAGGGCCTGATGAGGGTATGGACCCTTGTCTGATTTTTTCCCCTCTCTAATGCAGAAGTTAATGCCAACCTGAGAGCTTGCCTCTGCAGGCATGGAGAAAGCCTGGTGTGCACATGTTTTCAGTGCAGGCTGAAAGGATATCTCTGAGTTCTATGTTGTGGTTTTCTCTGTAAAACAACAATAGGAAAATAACTATGTTGCTGTGAAGATGAATTTTCCTTGAATTATAGTGTTTTTCTTCCTGGTTCCCAACAGTTTTTCAAATCAAGTGTGGTTTTCATGGTTCTAACCTCCTAAAGTGTTTCACTCTTTTAAATTGTATTTTGACTTTTACAGTAAACTTATGATAGGAATCAGAAACTAGATTTCTGTCCTTTAGTTTATGGAAGGTGTTGGGCTAAGATGATTTTAATGAGCCTTACAGTATGGTGTAATGAGTCTAGAGTAGTAATGTTGATTCTTAAAATCAATATAGTAAATATTCACACACCTACAGGGATAGGCACCAACTAATTCAAAAGAAAATAGGAATAATTCAAAATCATGTTAACTATATATTTAAAGAAAGATATACTGGTTGCATCATCATATTTTATAAACAGGAATAATATTTTCTACTTGTCTTATTTTTCAGGAACCATGTTTTCTAAAAGTGTGTAGAACTTGGAATAGGAGGGTTAAAAAAACTGCTTTCTAATTTGTCCTTTCTTCCATAAACATGTATTGTGCATGATCACTTGTTCCAAAAGATAAAAATAAGTAACTCAAATCCTTTGGAGAGCACAAATTCTACCTGGATAGCATAAACTTTAGAGAAAATGTCAAGTTAGTTATGTTAAAGTTGACATTGTTATTTATCACAAAAAATATTTGCTCACCGTGTTAAAACTGATAATAGCAATGTGGTCTCTGGTATAATTTTTATATATCTTAATTTTTTATCAAAAACTTCTTTAAGTACCTTTAATGTATCAGCATCATATTTGGTACTTTGGTTATAAAGATGAATAAGACCTAGTTCCTATTCTTGAAGGGCTTAAAATCTGATTAGGTTTTTACCATACATGAACAGAATTTTTTTAGTGTAAACTGGTAAAATAGAGATTTTAATGCAGTATTGGTAATAAAGAAGATAAATTTAAGAGGGTTAAACTGTAGAGAGATAGTTAAGAATGGAAAATAAAAAAGGTCTGAAATTAAGTCAGTGATTATAAGGTTAGAGAAGAAAAGTCAGATTAGGGAAATTAATGAGTGGTATTGATCAGATATTAGGAGAAAGGAAAAATGTTTATAAGGTCTCAATAGTTGGTTTAAGGAAGCAATGGTTGGATGAATAATAGTCCTCAAAACTGAAATGAGGTATAAAAAAGATGAAGCATATTAAGTGGGGAAGACATACAGCATCTGGGGTCATTCTGTTGGATTTGTGTAGGAAAATGACTTCCAGAATCTATACTTCCTAAGGTTGGCCAGGCTAGTGATAATGATTAGGGAATACTGCAATGCAGTAATAATCAAAATTCACAAAAACTAATGCCATCTCAGAGAGACTCTAGAAAGAAGGAGGAATATAGCCATAAGATAGGACTTATAATGTTATTCCTTTTCTTTAAGCACTGACTTGCTTTGGTTAATAATGACATTTAAGTTCTAGAAGGACTTAGGGGAAATATAAGGTTATATCTAATTATTTACATTTAAAATTATTATTATTAAATTTAGAGGACATATTAAATATGTCTGTAGCTCTTAGTTTATGATTATAACACCATTTATCCCTTTTTGTGGGAGAATAATTTTTAAGTAACATTTTTTCCTGTAATTCTACTTGCCCATATTCTCTCCTATCCACACTGAAACGCAAAGTCCCATCTCAGCTAGGAATGTGTCTATTACCAGAGAATGGAAAATCTAACAGATCCCTAATGTGACTGAATCTATTGATTTGGGCTCCTTAATAAGTATCACCCAGTCCATATTAATTTAAGAACAGACAAGCTCCCATTGCCTTCATTTTACTCAGGAGCTCTGGCTCTAACTCTGCTGTGACTTAATTTATGACACTTTTCACTTCAAGATCTACTTACCAAAGCATAACAAAAATATATCACAATGTTCTAAAAGAACTGAAGAACAACTCTTTTTTAATGATTATTTTTTGCTATTTCCTATAATGTGTAAAATATTGTCAAATGATTGACATGTAAGTTTTTGCCCAGAGACTAAGTCTAGGGAAGGTTATTCTCCCTCTCTTCTCTCCTCTTCCTACCCCATCACCATTCCCACGATAATATACATTTCAGTTCACTGTTTGCAATATTGTATTACATCAACAATCATTCATTATATAACCATCTACTGCCTCTCACGTTCCACTCCAAGTATTTCTGATTATTAAATAATCAATATGAATTTCCTGCATGCCCACTTGTCCAATTGAGGGGTTCTCTCTGTTTCTTCTGGATTAATTCCAGGTGAGTAAAACATTCTTTGTTATAGATGCATCATTTCAGACATCTAGTTCTAAACAAATATGTTTTTCATAAAAGTTTCTTATAGTAAGCCAATAGCCCAATTATTTGTATTCTGATTATTATAGTTGGAAAAGCAAAATCCTTAAAAAATATTTGATGACTCATATATGAGTTAGACACATAATCCAGGTCTAGAAATATCCCAGTCAGGATTTCTAATTGGAGCCATGTTGACTTTATCCTTTTGTACTTTCCCCCCTCAAGCATTTTGTTACTTATGTCATTCACTATGCTATTATCTAACTGATTATCACCTCTGTAAAGTCATCAATATTTCATATTATATTGAAAAATATCAGTGTTTTTTTTTCTTGTTTGGGATTTGAGAAGAGGTAAGCAAATATTCTGAACACAAATCTCTCACTTTGCAGAGTATTGGGGTTTGTGTGGAACTAAAATAATAATACAAAGAAAAGGCACACATATTATCTCAGATTTTAAAAGTCCTGTAACAAATGCTGAGCATTTGAGGATCACTATGAAGTATGGCTGTTTGACATTGTTGTCAAGGGTGAAAACTGGCATTGATAATGAGTTCTCAATTAAAGACTGACGGAAGAGTCATCAGTTTCAGCTTTAAAATACTATCACTTAAAGAATGTATTCATTGCATGCCCTAATGTTCAGCTGTAAGAAGAAAGTTTGATAATTTTCCTTTTAATGGGACAAGTTTTACAAATTCTGCTTTTTCTTACAACTGCTTTCTGTTTGGTATACGTTTTACATATAATTTGTAAAGATTTCAGAACATTCATGCAGTTTATATTCCAAGGCATGAAAAAAAGATGAAAATTAAAAAGAGACAAACATTTCTTCCATTGTAGCCATAATCTTTAGGAGTTTAGTTTCTTTTTTTTCATTTATCCCACAAGTATTTTTAATTATTTTTATCACTATTTATATCCTCTATGCTCTCTTCTACCTCCACCTGCCCACCCTGCAATCACTACACTGTTGTCAATGTCCATGAGTTTAATTTATTTTAACACAATTACCAAAATTGGCCCCAGGAGCAATTTAAAGGCAAAATTGAACTAAATGATCTGGGTAACAATGAAGTCTTCTCTAAACCACAGAATTCTAAGGAAAAGTATATATAAAAGCAGAAGTAAAAGTTGTGTTTACCTATTTGGGGCCTTCCTCTAGTATTATCTAGTACCACCAGATACTAAGAACAACACTAGTTAAGACAAGTCTAAGGAGTAGACTAGATCTTAAATAATATCTTTTGTTTTTTAAGCAGAAAATATAACTTAATTTCCATTAGTTTAAAATTACCCTGTTTAATTGGACCTAAATTTAATTGATACTGGAATTAAAGAGGGGAGGGGATATTTCTATGATAGCCATTCCAGTGGTGAGTTTTCAGAACTAAATTTAAACCCAGGAATGGTGTCTGTCAGTAAACATATATTATTCTTAAGATAGTTGCTTTTGTCATGATGCTTTATTAAGGAAGAAACAAAAGATGCTTTTGGGGAAACTTTTTAGAGAAATGATATATCTTCAGCTTCTCCTATATAATTGGAAATAATGAAGTTTTAGATTCCCTGGGATCTCTAAACTCCTGCCTGGGCAAATGATTTTATTACATATTTATTTTATCATGATTGTAAAATTGTCTCCTTGAGTCTTCTTCTTCTTTGACACTTATTGACAGTTGAATAAAGAACTTTCTTTCTACTACAAGTCATGGGTAAAATTGATTTCTCTCAGAACTGTATCTAAGAGCCCACTTTTCTCTTTTGATATTTTTCTACAATGCTTGGTACCAATTTGTTCCTCCCAAGATGGAAAATCAATGACTTGTTGACCAGTCTTTCTGATGAATCAATTTCTTCTAAAGTAGTTATCACTGAAAATAGCTAATGCCCAGTAGGCTTTTTGCTTTATAACATGTAGCAAAGATTCAAAGGCATGCCTAATATTAAAAGTTTCAGGATAGACCTATAGAGGAACAATGTGGGGCAAAAAGAACTTTATTTATTAAAGCTAATGTTGCTCATTATGGCCTGCAATTTCTGGAGCAGTCACCATTTAAAATCTTCCATGACCAGGGAAGACTCTGGGTTAGATAAGGATTCAAATCCTTAGTTCTGAATATATGGTGTCATTCCTTTATAGAAAGGGTGACCTTTCTGTAGAGTCTGTAAGGAAGGAAATTGGCCTTTCGTAGAGTTTGAGACTTGCTCACCAATACTGTCTGCAACAGTATCCTTGATAGTTTAAGTTTGCAGTTTCCAGTCTTTTGGGTGAAAATTACAAGCATATGCAAATAGACTCCATTGATAAGTGGGAAGACGCCATGGTTAGTCCACAGACTAAAGTAATAATAAGAGATCAAATTGCCTGAATATTTTTCCAACAGCAATAGATATGTGATATCAAAAGATCACTTGGTTATTTGTGTCTTGGTAATTGTAGAGTCATTCTTAACACCATCACTGTCCTTTTGAGTTTTTATCTTTAGAAATAGAACCAGTATACTTCAGTCTAATTTCCAGCCTCCCAGCCTAAGAAAACCCAATTACTACATAGAATAAAATGGTTCCAAGTTAAGGATATAGACAATTCGCAGGAATCACAAAGAGGTAACAGTTTGACTTTCTTTAGAGACAAAAAGCAAACCTTATTGATTATAGTGAGCCAAATGGAGTCTAGCATTCACTGTTTAAGCATATTTAGATGTGTTGCCAAATAACAAGGTAGGTTAGATGCCTAATGGCAGAAGACTGCTATGGCAGATACTGTCGTAGAGTAAAACTAAGTGGTTTATCATGGGGAAATTTATTCCTGGTTTTCTATCTGTACTTGGCTTGTTTCCAAACAATACTTCATTTCAAATCAGTGAAATTTAAAAAAACTGACCTGGAAGTGATTGGCACACTTGCTTATAAGAAGGGATCTACAAGCAGTTTCTTGTTTATTCTGTAACTACTGAATTTTTTTGAAACATTTTTATGTGTTTTTCTCTGCAGAACTACTAGAATATTAAATTGAATGAACTGAAATCATTTCTAGTTTCTTTTCAAAGACCCGAGGTTATTGAACTGTTTTTCAAAAAATAAATTTCTGTAAAGCTTTATGTGTGAACAGAAATGTGGATATATATTTTCAACTAATTTTTAAGACTAAGACAGTTTATCAGAACATTCTCAAATCCATCAAAGCTTAGGTGATAATATAAAGAAAGATAAAGAAAATAACCAAGGGAAGCGTATCAATAATATAAGTAAAATTACTTTTTTCCTGATGATCAAAGCAGAATTCAAAATACTGACTGCAATATCTTTTAAGATAACCATTGCCATTAGACCTTATGTGTTTTTCCTTTTAAGGGCAAAATGACTATTTAAAAATATCCTTGGTTTAGTGGTCTGCTGCAACTAACAATGTTTCCTTAGATTTTCTAGTTTCAGACAAAAATATTTGTTGTATCTTGAATTAATGTATTTGTATTACATTTGAATGAGCAGAAAAACTGTAAACCTTTATGAAGGTCAATGACTGTCCTTCAGATTTACTTGTACCATTGTCACTGAGTATTGTGTCAGCAAGTAACATAACCAAACTGAAATTTCTGATAAAACTTTCTGATGATTGGGGTTCAGGAAGGCAGTAAGATAAATGTATCAAGAAGATGCTTCTGAATCTCTGTACAGAGAACTTGCACTTGAAGTGGTTTTAAAAATAGGTCAGGGATGTATTTGCACTTATCTCTTCTGTTTCCTCTCCTGATTCTCTGAGAACCAGAGGTGATGGTAAACTTATTGATTAGCATTGCACCTACTTACCAATCAGAATATCAGGAACATTTAAGCCATGCTGGATTGTATCTGCTGCATATCAGCTGGGCCAGGGCCCAAATGTCAAACTATTATAAAATAAAACAGAGAAAACTGGCTATTTTGGAAAACAGACACATTTTAACTTTTACCTCAATCTATTTGATTATTACACTTTTAAATATCAGGTAGTAACAGGAGGATTATTTCTATGCTTCTGAAATATAAAATGTGAATGATGAAGTCTTCTTTGAAATATTTTTTCAAATTTTATAAACTTTGGCCAAACTGGAGCCATATATTCCTTTTCCTTTTCAGATAATCAAGATCAAAATAATTTTTAAGATCATGAATATTAGAGCAAACATCCCTCATATGCTGGAATCTCTATGCCAATCTCGCATTCAAATAGGTTTAGGACTAGAGTCCAAATGAAGGACAGGAAGTGTAAGTGCCACAGAACCAGAAGAGAAATCATTTCATAACCCTGAGATGGCTTCAGTGAAGTGGGGAGGAGCATCATAGTAACGAGGGTGGAGTCTGAAATAACAAGGGTGTGACTTCAAGAACCAAGCCAAGTTCATGAATAACACACAGTGTACAATTATGATTTATCTATATATCAATATCTTCCACAGGAAATAACTTTATGAAAAAAGACATTGAATTAGCCATCAACCATAACAAATAGCCATGATTGAAAATATCTACAGAATTCCATGGTGTTTATAATCCCCATAGTTCTCACGGAATAAGAGATCCAATAGGGTTAATTAATATTGGTGAATAGCCACCTACAGAAACCACACTGAATCTTCACTTTAGGAGCTAATTAATTTTAATTTAGAGTTACTTCTTATGTAGTTGATCCCCAGAGGACCTACTATGTGCAACATCCTAATTGAATGGGGTAATTTGCTTTAGTACTAGTGCTGTAAAATTCACATGCATCTTTCCCAACCTGCTTTCTACCATTTTTAATTTTTTTTTTTGCCTAGAGTGTGTCTTTGTGTTGGTTTTACTGTGAATATGATGGTGTGAGAGAGAAAGGAGAGTAGCTGTTCTAGGCTTACTACTGTTTTTTTCATCATAAACAGTAGAAAGAGGAGCCTCCCCTTAGAATCTGATATTACAACTTTTACTAAACATTTGGCCAAAATTAACTCATTACAGACTAGGCTGCTTTTCCCTCAGATGTGTTAGCATTACAGTACTTGGTCATTATAGACTGATATCTTTTTCTCAGTTTAGAGTAGGAATTGATTGGGGAAGAAAAATGTCCCCCTGAATGACTCTAGTTTAGCATTAATGAATATAATAGAAGGGTTACTGTAATAGGAACGAAGTAAAATTGTGAGATAGATCAATGCTGTGTCCTTTTTAGGCTCACCTGTCTCTCCTCTCGTTTCCCCAGAGCCCTGTGCTCCTGCTCCTGCTGCTCCTTTCATCTTTGCTCTATCTTTTCCACAATAATCCAAGTGAATCTGTCCCTGGTTCTGCTCCCTCACGCCCCCCTTTATACTCAATAATCTGAGATTCTAGTTGTTGCTAATGCACTCACTGGCCCCAAAATAATGATTTTACCTTTGGGAAACTGTACAGTCAATCCTCAGGATTTGCTGACTGCGTATTTATGAATTTACCTATTGGTTAAAATTCATTTGTAACCCCAAAATCAATGCCCCTGATGCATTTGCAGTCATCCACAGACATGTTTGGAAGTGGCGAAACTTGAGTTTCCTCACATGCACATTCCCAGCTTAGATGAAACAAGTTGACACTCTACCTCCTTGCTTCAGCTCTTATGGTAAACAAATGTTCTTTTCCTCAGAAACACATAAAACAAGGCTTGTATTGATTAGCTGGTGAAAATATTATGGCCATAGGCTCATAGGAACTTCATTCTGCATTTCCATTGGGAGCACAGTATTCCCTGATTTTACGTTTGCAGTGTCTTTATAAAACAAAACTACCATGAATCACTGTTTATTTCCTCTCATGAAAGAGTTTTCAATAGTTTAGAGAAAAAATATAGTCAGGTAGCTAAAAGAAGAATAAAACACAAGTAAACATGGTGTCATGGAATCCAGAAATAGAAAAGGTCAAGTTTTTTAACCAGAGGACCTTTGATGCCTATTACATGTAAGCAAAACTCTGAATTCTGACCTTTAAGGTAGCCAAGGTTAAAACAAACAACAACAAAAACACAATACAATTTTTCCTATCAGATTAAAGAAAGTATATCAATTTATTGGGAGATACATTTTTTTGTATCATTATATTCTAAGAGTAATGTTATGGCACAAAACATATATGTTTCCAATTGTAGTTTTATAAATGATGCAGACGTGGAACTTGTATGATTGCCTGTATATTGACAATACCAAAGCCGAAGGCACTAATATGATCTCTATGATATTTGATGAAGGATTTCAACAAGGATCTCAAGTCTGTGTGTTGCTGGGATACTGACATAAAAAGCAGTGTCACCACAGGTTAGACTCACACATTCTTAAAGAGCTTCAGATGAAATTATTGTCATGGTGAAATTACCGGGTCCTCTGGTAAATTGAAGTGGGGAGATACGTTTGATCAGGCTGCTGTTTTGGTGTCTCTAAAATCCTATAGTCAGGCATTTATCTATGAATTTAACAGTCACTATGGGCAGCCCAGGAGAATGAGGAAAGCCCAAGGAACACTGACTACCTAATTAAATTGACCTGGAAGTGCCCTCTCTAATCATTCACTCTTTTAAATATCCATTCTCATTTTTATTTATTGATCCATTCTCCCACTGGTGCTAAGAATTTTCTGATAAGATGTGGAGAAAGGTACAAAGAATAGGCTCAAATAGTGAAATTTTAAAGAAAACCAAAAATATTCAGTGAAAGCTTATAAACTCCTGGAAACCTTCCCACATATATTTTATGGAATGATTGTTGATGTCCAAATTCTTGAGCTTAATTTATCCTGATTTTTTATTTATGTGATGATTAGCCTAACTCTTGTCAGAATTTATAAAAATCATTGTTTGTGGCTGTTTTGTAAATCTAAATTTAAAAATCAGCAATTTTTAAAAAAATATGTTTTATTGCTTTTTAGAGAGAGGGGAAGGGAGAGGGATAGATATAGAAACATCAATGAGAGAAAAACATCATCCATCAGCTGCCTCCTGCACATCCCCTATTGGGGATCAAGCCTGAAACCTGGGCATATGACCTGACCAGGAATCATACTGGTGACTCTTGGTTCATGGCTCCACACTCAACCACTGAACCACACCAGCCGGGCTATCAGCAATTTTTGTACAGATATTTTTATATTGAGTCTTGGGCCTTCATATGCTAAAATATTAAATGGGGAAAATTCATAGAACTTATTCATAAATAAATGTACATATATTTCCACAGGCTCTAGATAAGGATCCATTGAAGTAAGAACAGGCTAGTCACATATGAGGGGCAGAAGTTGGGGAAGGGAGTAAGGTCTTGAGAAAACTAAGAGAAAAAAATTTTAACCATTATAGTTTATAAAGGATATAAACAATTCAATTTCTGTAATTTTAAAATTAAGAAGAGAAAACAAAAAACTTGATTCAGTTAGATATAATAAATACAATTAAATAGAGATGCAATTTAATTTATTGGAAGTAATATAAGTTTTATGCAGATTACTGGCAGTACCTTATAAGGATGTAATACATTCAGGAAAATATCTATCAAATTAAATATATACAAAAATGTAAACAATAAGTTTTATGGTATGGTTTGGGGTGAAAAACAGTAGGGAAGTGGAGGGAGTAAAATCAACATAAAATCCTCAATTACCCATAGCTTTTGAGACCTATCCTTGATGGTATAGATAAAGCATTTTATGCATATTCTTTAATTTTGTTATTTCAAAGGAAATGCTCCCTTTTATAAGGGATAAAGAAGAAAATAAACCGAATATTCAGACAACAGCACAAACGCTACTAAACAAAGATGGTGCTACAGACAAAGGAGCCATAGTCTGGACGACAACGTCTCTGGGGCACCGTTTTCAATGACTCCTGAGTTTATTTTTTAGAAGTATGAATTTGAAGTAATAATTACTCAGAGGGGTTGCTGTATGATGGTAGAAAGCACAAATATGAACAAGGCAGCTCTAGCTGCAGCATGCACTCCTCTAGTTGGCCTGGGGCTGGAGAGGAAGGTACCTCCAATCCAGACCTGACAGAGCCTGTGCTACCTGCTGACAGAAACCTTGATACCTGTTCAGGGGGGCAGAGCTCTCTTCTCAACAGTATGAGAGCTTTTGATCCACTGTTTTTAAAATTATTTACTTTAAAGGTTGTTGAAATATTAACTTTTAACTGTCATGTCCATCAGAGAATCCCCTACCCCTACCCCAGACCCCCTGCAATATGAAGAAGAAAGGTCACTGGGAATATATACTAGTAGAATGTGAAGGCCAAAATAGGTTTTGGAGAAACCTTTTCAAAACCATTCACAATAGAAAACTAAACAGCCCTCTAACATAGTCCTATCTTTGGTAAGCTATGAAAATAGGACTGGTTTGATAAGTTCAGCGACATTCTGCTTCTCCCTGACAAATATTTACTCATACTTTTAAATTGAGTAACTAAATGCAGACTCAAGTTAGAAACTTAACTACTTAAATCCTTTGTAATTTAGCAGAGTCCTCTTTGCACATAGACCATCACACATGTATTATACGAAGACCCTCATCTCTAAAGGGCAATTAGCAGACTCCTAGATTATGTCCTTTTGTACACTGTCCAGAAACTACTGAATAGAGGTCAGTCGTATTACAAAATACCTTCCCTTCTATAAAGGAATTTAATAGCTTACTTAAAAGAAGACTCCCAATTTATTCTAAATGTGTTTACACTTGTAGAAGTGGCATTTATGAACCAGCCTGGAACAGAAGCACTGCATAAAGTGAAGTATGTCTGTATATTTACTTAAAAACCAAGAAAGCACTTATCAGTGTGCCATGTTTCATTGCTTGCTGACTGATGCTAGTGTAGAAAAGTGCTTATTCACTGCTCTCTCTGGTTACATTGACTTCCAGGCCCCAAACCAAATGTCCTGACATTAGGAATGCATATTTGGAAAGACAGTGTGGTGGTGTGTTGTGTTTAAAAGAAACAGGCTGTGGATTCTGACAGATCTGGATTTGAAACCTGAGCCTGACAATCATTAGCTGTGTAGTCCTGGACAAGTTAACTAACCTTTTTGTGTATCAGTCTTTTCATTTGAAAAACACCCAAATATTTTTGTGAGAATTAAATTCATTAATGTATGTAAAGTGCTTAGCACAGTGATTGCAGTGATTTCAACTGTTTTCATCTCATAGCACACATAAAATAATTACTAAAATTCAACAGCACACCAAAAAATAGGTATTTTTGCTGATCTGACTAAAAAATAGATATATTTTTCATTCATTCACAGCAGACAGCTATTGTTGGTTGACTGTTGTCATTTTTTTATTTTTATTTGACAATCTAAGGGTAAAGAGGTCAGTGCCCCTGACAAATAGTCAGGTATTGCAGGTTTTAGAAATTCTTGCAGCGCATTGGTTGAAAATTGCTGGCTTAACGTAATAGCAACACAACAGGAGGTTGCTAAAATTAGTAGTAATTCCAGTGATAGTCTAGCAACTGAACAAATGGTTAATATCTACTTACATCTAACTACACTGAAAAATCAGAGTATACTAGAACCAAGTATTTGGGCAAATTCCTATCAGCTTTGTTTTCTAGGTGTACCATATATATCTGCTTTGTCTTCCTATAATGATTCTTAACTCTTATTAGAAATTATTTTTAAATTTATAATTATATTTGTTCTAAAAATAAATAGTACATTCTGTAGTCCAAAATTCAAAAGGCGCAAAAGTATACAGTGAGAAGTATCCTTTTGTTCCTTGCCTCCCATGTAGCTCCCCTCCCCAGAAACAAGTTTTTCAAGTTTATTTTATACCTAGATAAATAAACAATTCGATACACTTATTCTCCTTTCTCTCCTTTTTTTTCTTTTTTTGCACAAAAGTTAGGATACTATTTGAGGTTTTCAAATGAAATACTTGTCATCTAGCTAAATGTACAATATTTGGGTCTTATACTAAAAATTTAATTGGAGTTGTATCTGAAATTCAAATTTAACTGAGTGTCCTGAATATTATTTGCTAACTCTGGCATCTCTAAATTACTATCCTGCTGTTTGGCATCGTGTGTGTGTGTGTGTGTGTGTGTGTGTTTTCATATTAGAATCATCTGGGATGATTTTAAAACTCCTCTCCCAAGCTACACACTCCAGATCAATTAGAATGTCTAGGAATTGTACTTGGACAGCAATATTTTTTCCCCCAATGATTTTCTTTCAGTGATTTAATTGAGGAACAATTTACACACTAAAAAAACACACCCCTTTTAAGTGTATAGTCCCATGCCCATTGACAAATGGATACACCTATTTTTAACAATATATTTTGGCAACCACACAAAATAGTTTCTTAAAGTATAAACCCTTTAGAGTAAGTATGCTATTTTGCTTCATATAACTTGAACACTTTAAAAGTGTTTCTGATAAATACAGGTTGACTAGGAACAGAGTCATTTATTGCAGTCATTATTAAGTGGTTTTCAAAATTGATTTAAGAGAGAGAGAAAAATAGCAATTTGTTGCTCCAGTTATTTATGTATTCATTAGTTGATTTTCTTATGTGCCCTGACTGGAGATCAAACCTACAACCTTGGAATATTGGCCAGCACTCTATAATCAACTGAACTTCCTGGCCAGGGTTTTATTATTTAAGTAACACACAAATTGAGAAATGTTATTAATGAGTGTTTGCAATTGCAATACTAATTAAAAATAAATTACAGGACTGCAAAGAAGTTGTTGCCAACAGATCCATCTCCACGTGTGCATTATCTTCGAGTTGGCTGAGTGGTAAGCCAGGTTTTTTACGTTTACTGTTGACCCCATTATTTACACATATGGGATCTGGGACTGAGGTTGATTAAAATTTTCAGACCATGTAGTTAGTAAGTAGAAGAGCTTGGATTCGAACCATGTCTGACCCCAAATCTTGCTAGGGTCACATCCTAATCTGCCCTAATTTTGAGATTCCCACATTTCTCAACAAGATTCTGAAACTCCTATATTCAATTTGGAAAAAGATTCAGAATAGCTGTTTTTTGTTTCTCAGTGGATGACTTCTTTAGCCAAAATGCCTTCTAGAGAGAACCAGCAAAAGAAACCAAACAGGTAAAATTCCCTTTCATCCCTGTAAAGCCCTTACAAGATAGTTCTGGATTTTGTTTGTTCACCTGTTTTGGATTACCTGAGCATGAAGGGCTTATGAAAAAAAACTGAAGGAGCAGAATTACAAGTTGTGATTCCGGAGAGCAAGCAGTGTCTTTTGCTAATGAACCTTATCTTTTTGCTCAGATCATGTGTATCTCTCATACCCGGCTTGATGTGTGACTAAATGAAGGAACTGAATTAGAACAGTAGGGGTAGAATTAGAAAAAGCCAAATATTGTCTTTCTCTTCCTTTATGGATGTGTTTTATGAAATGCATAATATAGAGACAGACCACAAAACCATTCCAGTTTCTGCAGCAGAGAACACAATGTGAGTATCTGTTTCAAGGTCATTTCCTGATATTGATACCTTCCAGTAAATTTGAGGCAGATTCAGAGTAGAGACTGAATTCAATTCATGGCTTAGCTTCTTTCCTCTGTCTCCATTTACAAGACTTAGGAAATTTCTTGCATATAGTTGATCTTCAGTAAATGTCTGTTGAACTGTCTTGACATTTTCTGTTAAAAGTGAGGATGTACCACCTGGTTGGTGTTGCTCAATGGTTGAGCATTGACCTATGAACCAGGTTAGATTCCTGGTCAGGGTTAGATTCCCAGTTGGGAGGCATGCAGGAGGCAGCCAATCCATGATCCTCTCTAATCATTGATGTTTCTATCTCCCCCTCCCCCCCCAGGTCTCTTCCTCTCTGAAATAGTAAACATATTTAAAAAATTAAAAATAAATAAGAGTGAGAATATAGTATATTCTGGATAGTTTGGCAAAGTGAGCGTATCACTAACATTTAGCAAAAAATTGATGAGAAGCATCTAAGGTTCTATGAGTTTCTGATAGAGCTTCATGCTTGGCACTCCACGGCAAGTATAGACATCCAAGAAACTGTAATTTGAATGATTCCAGTAGTTTGGAATTGGGTTTTGGTTCAGAATTCAAAGGAAAATGCTGTGATAGCAGCAAAGAAATTATAAGTATGGTTTTCTCTAAAGTCTCTAAAAAAAAGAAAAAAATGGAAATTAGGTCAACTTCTTAATGTTTTATTAATTCTCTCTTTTTTTGGTTGGTTTTTGAATATATTTTATTGTGTTTTTTTTTTTTTTTACAGAAAGGAAGAGAGGGATAGAAAGTTGTAACATTGATCAGCTATCTCCTGCACACTCTCCAATCGGGGACCCCTTGGGAGATTTCCAATTGCCAGTTTAGGCCCAATCACAATCCAGTTTAGACCTGATTCCTGTGGGCCTAAACCGGTGGTTGGATATCCATTTCACAATCTGGGACTGCTGGCTCCTAACTGCTCATCTGCCTGCCTGCCTTATCGCACCAACTGTCCTCCCCTGCTGGCCCGATTTCGCCCCCAACTGCCTCTGTCTGCCTGATCACCCCTAACTGCCCTCCCTTGCCAGCCTGATCTCACCATGGCAACTCAGCACTGACTTTGGGTTGGTCAAGCTTTCGGTTGGTTTGGATATTATGGACCCTGAGTTTTTATATATTAGGATAGCTTTTAGAATCTGAAGCTCGACCAATGTGAGTCGAGACCAGTCACAATATGGATATTTAGATTGTGTTATGAAGTGTTTAAGGCCAGCTAGGAACAAAATTTCCAGGGAGGGGTAATAGGGGTTTGAATTTGGACACCCCCACCTCTTTTTTCAGTATCCCTCCACCTGCCCATTGACCTTATTCTACTAGGTTTCCTCTCTATTTTCCCATTAAGGAATTTCATTAATACAAATATGCCTTGTTCTAATCTTTGCTTCTTTTTCATAATCCATTTAACAAAATATGTTGTGTCTTTTTTTAATCAGGTACTTTACTAATGAAAACTTGCCTTTAAAGACATAGGTTTAGGTAACTGTGGAAGGTAATGAGTTTGGTAAGTTAACCTCATCAACCCTGATGAGTGAGCTAGTTAATATATTATCTCCTTGGTAATTTCTTGCCTTAGTATAGTTAAAGTTGCTTCTTTTCACTAGACCCATAAGGAGTCTATAGCATGAGGCTCTCATAAGGACTTCAATCATCATGGCTGAGCAGATGCTGGGATCCAAAAAAGTCTTTATGTACACCTCAAGAAACTGTCTACAGAGACTACTTTTAGAGAACAATTATGGGGAGCATGGGAGATTATAGGAAAAAAACAAGAGTTTTTCCTAGAGTTTTGTCTTTGTATCACATAGAGGAAGATCAATCATAATTTATTTTAAAATAAATTTGTTTTCTAAATGGCTATAAGTAGAATATGAAGTCTAATTTTGGTTATATATTCCATACTCTTTTGTATCACATAGGGGAAGATCAATCATAATTTATTTTAAAATATGTGGGGTTTAAAAAATAAAGCAGGATAAAGTTTTCTAATCCTCCAAAAGTTTTCTATAATATAGGTTCTGAATATTCAACTTCACTAAAATTTGTCCCTAGAAAGACCTGCCTGAAGAGTCTCATATCTTATAAAGCAATTAATTAATTATCCTCTGTCCAGGGAACAAGTCCAATGTGAAACAGGGGCTCAGAAGCAAACGTCATCCTTTCATTTACAGAGAATGTAAATGTTATTAGCATCCTATGGTGATGATGCTTTCTGAAATTTTCCTGAAATAGTCACCATTTTTTATACATTTAAAAACATGAATCAGGGAACTTATATGCACATTTGCATGACCCATAGATACAGAGAATAGAGTGGTGAAGGCCTGGGAGAGGCAGATATGGGTTCAAAGGGATCAATGGGAAAAACAATAAACAAAGGGGCCATCTCTAATACTTTAAGCAATAAAGATAAATTTTAAAAAAGAAACAAAATGTGTTGCCCCATTAGGAGCCTTGCTTATGGGATCATAGAAATGAGGTTTTAGCCAATGAGTCTCTTCCATGTGATTCTGTGATATTGCACGTTATAATGAACAAGAAGAAACACAGCACTTTGTAAGCCAGAAGAAAAACTTTGGGTATTATTTTCAGTTTGATGAGATACCATTGCAAAGAATTAGGCAGAACAGTGATGTGGTCTAATTTACAGTTTCAAAAGAGAACTGCTTGTTATGTGGTGAATGGATGGGGAAAGGCAAAACTGGTGGCATGGAGACAAGTTAGGAGGCTCTTACAAATTGCAGTGACCAGACAGTTTGTTCAAATTAGAACCCTTCTGAGAGGGGAAGAAGATGCTATTTACAGAACAGGAGGCGAAAACTGGGCATGTGGTCAGCATACCAGGGCATGCGGTTGCTTTAGCTATTGCGGTTGTTGTTGGGATAGTGGGACCTTTTATGCCATTTATTTAATCCCACAATAAGCTCTATGGGCCCAGAGCATGGTACATGGTGATAAATGTTTATTGGGTGAGTGGGTAAATGAGTGAATTTGGGGAGATTAATATCCTTGCTTTCTAAATGGCTATAAGTAGAATATGAAATCTAATTTTAATTATATATTCCATACTCTTTCTCTAATTTTTACCAACATCCATTTATTTTTGCTTCTCAATATTTCTAAAGTGTCTCACATGTATTTCCATGTTCTTTTTTCATTTCCTCCTCTCTCCTGGGTTTAGTGTTTTACATATAGCGGTTCTTCAAATATGTTTGCTGTACTAGTTTTTATCAAAAGCAGAAATCTTAGAGGTCATTGACAGTGTAGAGTCCCCAGGCAACTTTTTGATCTTCCCTTTGAAGCACACTGTGTCACATTTAATGCACAACTTCATAAGGCCTCCATCTGGGCAGTCTGTCAGGGTCCATTTACAACACTGATGGTGCCCTAATGTACCACTCACTTCTTATACAAAGAACTGCCTTCTCTGTCTTCTGCCCATCCAGGAAATTAGTACCACCTTACTCCCAGGTAAAGGGAGCGAGGCATCATTTCTGTAGTATGCCACCTCCTCTTTACAATTAGAGTAGTTATTTTAGAAGTTAGGTGCTTTTAAATATTTTTTAAATTAATTTCAGAGAGAGGAAGCGAGAAGGAAGGATAGAAACATCACTGATGAGAGAGAATCATTGGTCATCTTCCTCCTGCATACACCCTACTGGGGATCTAGCCTGAAGCTTGGGCATGTGTCCTGATGCTCAACCACTGAGACATACTGGCTAGGTTAGGGTAGCTTTTGCCCATAGGAAAACTTGCACCAAATTCTCAATAAAAAAGGTAATCTCACTTTCCTACTTTCAATTATGGGCATAGAAAAATATAAGTGTATATATTTACAAAATTTGTGTTGCAAATTGTATCTATGGCTTACTCCATAAACATTCAAGCAGACTTATTTTCTAATAAGATCAGGTAAAATAAAAGACTGGCTTTAGGGAGAAGGTACACAGTCCACTTCCTAAAGACCTTTCCATGCTTGATGCACAATGTGTGCATTGTGTGTGTGTGTGTGTGTGTGTGTGTGTGTGTGTACATACATTCCTGTGTGTTCATTATGACCTTGCTGATCCTTTGTAATCAATACCTGATGTAACCCAGTCAATACTGTTATGCTGGAGAAAAAAATGTTCCAGCTTGCATTTTTATACTCATTCCTTAGATTTTATTTTACTTATATGTATTGTATAAGAAAATGTAAACCTACTCACCATGACAGATCAGTATATCATTTGCTGACATTTGTAAAAATAATTCGATTATTCAACAAGGACACCTTACCTGTAGTTGAATTTATAAGACTAATTTCTGGCTCTAGCTGGTTTAGCTCAGCAGATAGAGCATCAGCCTGCAGACTGAAGGGTCGTGGGTCCAATTCCAGTCAAGGGCACATGCCCCGGTTGTGAGCTTGATCCCTAGTGGGGGGCTTGCAGGAGGCAACCGATCAATGATTCTCTCTCATCATTGATGTTTCTCTCTTTCACTTTCCCTTCCTCTCCGAAAAAAAAAAAATTAGACTAGTTTCTGTTTGATAGCCTAGGGAAACTCAGCTCTTCTAGAAGTTGGGAGATTTTCAGGTATATAATATCATAGCCCCACCCTCTGCTTAATTAGGGGAAATGAAATGGACTTAATATTAGCCTGTGTTAGTCATTGTATAAATATGAACTAGAAGATCAGCTACCAATATTATCAGAGAAGGGCAGAGCCAACTTTATTCTCAAACATAAACTCCCCAATAGTCAATGGAATATTTACTTTAATGTATTTAACAGAAATATATAGATACAATGAATGTGAAACTTCTTTCTTTATTTGTGTAACTAGAACTTATACTCCTGAAATTTAATACTGCAAGCATTTAGCTTTCATAATTTTGCCTCTCACTGTACCTACCAAACTGGGCTCAGATTTCAGCAGGAAAGCTTTTAGTTTAGCCCCGTGGTGGGCAAACTGCAGCTCCTGAGCCACATTCGGCTCTTTTTGGTCCCTGAGTGTGTCTCTTCCACAAAATACCATGGCCTGGGCGAGTTTATTTTGAAGAAGTGGCATTAGAAGAAGGTTAAGTTTAAAAAATTTGGCTCTCAAAAGAAACTTCAATCATTGTACTGTTGATATTTGGCTCTGTTGGCTAATGAGTTTGCTGACCACTGGTTTAGCCAGAAGGAACCGCACACTTGCAGTTAAGTTCACTTGAACCTTAGGATACGAGATAGTGAGAGAAATATAGGTGGATTTTTCTGTTTAAAAATTGATGACAGTGATATAGGAAGGGCGCTCTTTGATGTTGAGGAAATAGATTGTTTCCCAAGAATGTCTTGAGGACATAGACCTTAATAAATTGGGAAGTGTAAGATAAGCAAATATATTTTTTGTGACAGATGCTTTATTGTGATTCTTTCCCCTCTAAGATGTTAACATTTACTCTCAGTATTTTGATTTAATGTAGTAAATAATGATATCTGTTCTTTTGTTCAAAAATACCAGAAAGTAATATGTAGCTCTTTAATGGGAAATGTAATGTTTTTCCTTGGGCAATGGACTTCAGAGTGGCGAACTTGCAGAGATGAGATATAATGTTAGCCAATCTCAGATCTTCCGGCAACTCAATGTAGAGTGACTCTGGAAAGTATAGGCAAAGCTAATTTCATAAGAACTGACTCATACCAAGTCTTAGCTTATGAAAACTCCAACTCTTGGCATTTATTTCTTTGCTGAAATCATGATTCTTTTTTTCAGTGAGCCCAGTCACTGTGGGTTGGAGCAGTCAGTAGATATGTTTCCAACAAAAGTCCCTTTCTCAGTGTTGTGGAAGTCTGAGTAGCAACCTTATTTAGTATAATTTCAGTCAACTATGCACACTTTTGAATATTTCATGGCTTTTCTCAGCCCCAAATTGTGATTAACCTGAAAATGTGTGCAAGTTCTAGTTACAGAACACTGTAGAGCCACAGTGCCCTGCCAGGATTCTCTTCATGATCAGACCTTAGCAGGCTCCTCGCCAGGCACTGGGAAGCTGCCTGCTGCTTCGTTGGATTAGACGTTAAAATGTACCAAATAGCAGGGAAAGGAGGGCATACTGTAAATGTCTTTGTGCTAATGATGACTTTTCTTTTCTCACCAGAACAGCTGGAGGTAAAAGTTGTCAAAGACAAAATTATAAATGTTTTATATTGGAAAATGCCAGATGAGTTTAAGACATGGTCAACTTATTAGGTTACTGCCAGGAAGTAAACAATGGACTCATTAAAGCTGTAATTAGTCATTGTTGACACATTTTCATTTTTATCAGGGCTCCAGGGGGGATAAAAGTGAAATAATCTAGTGCTTTGTTAAGTAGAGGTAAAACCTGTTTTTTAAAACTCAGCCACGCTTTTTTTTCCTTGGAATTTCTCTACCACCATTTTTTTTTTTCTGAAGAATTTGTTGACTTCCTCTTAGGCTATAAAGTAATTTGTTAATTGATTAATTATTTCATGGTTTTGCTACATTGTATCATTAGTCAAAATGTTTTTGTTCTTTATGGTTTCTTATTTCTTGGCAAGTCAAGAGTGGAGTTGGAATTCATGGTGATGGAATGCATTGAGCCAGAGGTTTTACATACAACTACAGATAAAGACCATAAGAATGAAGAGTTAAGTAATTTGTCCATGGCCACATGTTGGGTAAATGGCTAAAAGTAACTCAGGGCAATGGACTCCAATAGCTACCTTTTACCATTACACCACTGTCAATCCTTGATCCTGCAGATCCTATCTCAGCAGCCAAGCCCTCAGAATGTGTCCTGTGCTTCTAAGTCAAGTTTCCTATAGCCAATAATACTGGGTACACATTCTACCTGCAGGATCAGTGAGTGCTCTGCTCATCTCATTCCCTCTTTTTTTCTTTCCCTATCAAGTTCCAACTCTTATCTCCTTCTCCATGAAGCCTTCCTAATTACTTCTACTCCTACTTGCTCATCCTTTATGAGTTTTTCCTTCTCCTCTTAACACCTTTGAGGTTTAAAACCCTAGATTTTCTGGTGTAGACCTCATTTTAAATAACTGGTCAGATAAAGGGGTTTAATGTTTTGTTTATTTTCTCTCCCACATAAGAATTAAGAACCATGTGTAATAGTCTTTTTTATTTTCCATTCAGCCTCATATCATTCATATTACAGAAATAAAATTCCAATTTAGAAATCTCTATTAACGTAAGCATCTACATAACACAAAGATCCCCTTGAGACAAATAAGCACTTCCCTTAGACTAACTCCATTCTTAGTAGATATAATCTCTCTTTGCCAACATTTGCTAAGCTTCTTGTTAAATATCAGCCAAAACAATGACCAGCCAACATTCTTTTTTTAAAGAGCTCTTGGATTTCTTATCTTCCTTATTCTTGGAGTTACCTCATGTTTAAGTGAGAAAATTATAATAATATGGCACATCTTATTTTCAGAGATATGTGCCTATGAACCCATCGATGCTATCTAACTTGGCTTCCTTATATCTCTGAGAGGCAGACTTCATGGGTACATTTTGGATTAGTATGTCTTTTCTCAGATAATAATGCAAAGCAAAGCAGTAGAAGTTGTCATGACTTCCTCAAAGCAGCAGCCAGCTGGAACATAAGCCATTGTGCAAGATGATTAGACCAATGTCTGAAAACTTAGGAAAGTGTCTTTTAAACCAGCATCTCTTTAAGTTAAAACCTTATCTGGAGACATTGTTTAAGATTAGATGCGTCTGTTTATACATATACACTTAATGTCCTTGGACACATCACATAACTCAACCGAGAACTGAAAAGGAACTGTCCTGTGACTTGTGTGGTTGGCCCATTGAAGCAGGTGACTATGGTCAAAAAGGACCCATCTTCCTGACTCGCTACTATCTTAGGAGACTATATGCCTTCATGAATGTGGTACACTCTTCACTTTAATTAGAGTACAAATTAGGAATCATTCATTGTCAGTGAAGAGTCTCTGCGGTAAGAGGAGGGGCCATGGTTCTCAAACTTAGTTGTGTATTGGAATCATCTGGAGAGCATCAGAAGATACTAATGCTTTTCTATCACCATTAGAATTCAGATCTATTTGGTTTGGGGTGTGGCCTGGGCATCAGGGAATTTTTATTTAATTTTTATTGAATTTATTGGAGTGACATTGGTTAAGAAAATTATATAGATTTCAGGTGTACAATTCCGTAATACATTATCTGTATATCATATTGTGTGTTTACCACCCCAAGTCAAGTCTACTTCCCAATCAACATTTATCTCCCTTATACCCTTTTCTACTATCCCCTGTTCTATACCCCACTTTCCCTTTGGTAATCATCATCCTGTTGTTGGTGTCTATAAGTTTTGTTTTTGTTTTGGCTTAATTTCTTCACCTTTTTCACCCAGCCCTCCAAATTCATCCCTTTTGACAGCTGACCATCTGTTCTCTCTATCTACAAGTTTGCTTCTATCTTCTTTGTTTATTTATTTTGTTTATTAGATGCCACATGTAAGTGAAATGATATGGTCTTTGTCTTTCTCTTACTGACTTATTTTACTTAGCATAAAAAGCTTCCAAGTTTGAGAATCACTGAGTTGGAAACTCCTTTCCATTTTTCCTGACTGATCTCAAGAAGACATTGGCCTCTGTAGAGACTTCCTAATCTACTTTATTACATCATAAGGCTTTCCTGCCTTGAAGAGATATAATTTGTTTAGAAGATTCTTTCAATATAAGGCTTTGCAGAATTTTAAGTATTTTATATTTCTTTCTCTTGCCCCCTAGCTGGAGTTTTGGCTAAAAGACCTAGGAGAGCATTGAAGAAAAGTATGACTCCCTTATGAAAAGTAAGTCATGCAGCCCCCTTATAAAGACAAGCAGAAAAGCTTTCCGGGTCAAATACTAACTCTTTCAGAACATTCTTGAAGCTTAATTATTTAATTTGAACATTCATGCAACATCTTCCGTGCATGTATTTAGAGTGAGTACAATACCATCTTGGGAGCTACTAATTATCAGGGAAACAAAATTTAGGATATGTGAGGGAACAAAAGTTACATGTAGCTGGGAAAGCATAGTAAGTGCATTGTAATGGGTTTCAGCAGAAGAAGGGACCATGAGCTGTGTGCCAAGCTTTACTGATGGCAGTCAGCAAAACGAAATTGCTCTAAACCATATCAGGATCAGGTCAGATAAACTAACTCCAGTGGGTTTTCTACACTAGAATGAGCTGAGTTGCTGGAGGGGGTTACATAGCTCAACATTCTGAAGGACCTGCTAGAGGTGAAGAATGATGATGGAGAATGTAATTGGCAAAGCGGGGTGCTCTTCTGGAGAGGCTCTGGAGTTTGTATTTATAAATCCCCACCAGGAATATCGATGACCAGCCAGGGTTGGGTCCCACGGGATAACATATGCCATCAGATTTCATCCCAGTGGTGTTTCACAGGGTCCTGGTAACTGGTCTGCCCTGCTATTTCTCAGTGAGTTTCAATTACCCAGTGCTCATTGTGAGCACATTTGCTCAGCACATGGGCTCTCAGGACACTGTTAAATGATAAATATTTTTACAATAATAAATTATTTTATTTAATTAGGTCATAGACTATCTTGATTTCAGGAGGGTATTATTGTTTGAACACACAGGACACCATTAGTAAGTGGCTTCATTGTAAACAAGTATGAATTAACATCTAGCTAAGACAAATCAATTATTTAAAAAATAAAATAGAGTATTCTTATACTGTTGAGCTTTAAAAATGATAGCTTTCCTGAGGTTTAATTCACATACCATAAAATCCACCCTTTCCAAGTATATAACTCAGTGGTTTTTAGTATATTTGCAAAAATATGCCAACATTACAATCTGAAGCCAGAACATTTTCACCATTCTTAAAAACAGAACAAAATAACAATAAAACACTCCTCATAGCCATTAACAGTCACTCCCGTTGCTCCTCTCCACATTCCCAACAAATACTACTTTGCATTCTGTCTCTATGAGTTTGCCTAGTCTGGATATTTTATCTAAATAGAATTATAAAATACATAACCTGTTGCTTCTGGCTTCTTTCATTTAAGCATAATGTTTCCAAAGTTCATTCATGTCGTAACATGTATCTGTACAGCATTCTCTTTTTATGGCTAGGCAATATGCTATTATATGGCTATACTATATTTTATCTCTTTATCCATGGGTAAATATTTGGTTTATTTCATTTGGGGGCTATTATGAGTATTTGTGTACAAGTTTTTGCATGAACATATGTTTTCATTTCTTTTGGAAATAAGCCAAGAAGTAGAATTGCTGGGTCTAAGGGTCACTCTGTGTTTACTTTTTTGAGAGAGTGCCAAACTGTTTTCAGAAATGGCTGCACCATTTCACATTCCCTCCAGTGACACAGGAGAACTCCATTTCTACACATCTTTCCCAGACTTGCTTTGTTCATTTTTTTATTATAACCATGCCAGGGGGTATGAAGTGGTATTTCATTACAGCTTTGATTGGTACTATTCTAATGACTAATACTGTCGTAGAATGTTTTCACATACTTATTAGAAATTTGTACATCATCTTTGAAGAAATATATTTAAATCCTTTGTCCACTTATTAGTTCAGTTATTTATCTTCTTATCTTTGAGTTGTAAGAATTCTTATGTAATTTGGATTCAAGTTCCCTATATGATTCACAAGTAGTTCTGAGGGTATATTTTCACTTGTTTGATATGTCTTTTTAAGCACAGTGAGTTTTTCATTGTGATTAAATGTATTTCTATATTTTTTTCTTTTGTCACTGGGTTGTTGGGTATTATATTTAAGAAACCATTGTATAATCTAAGATTATGAATATTTACTAATTTTTTCTAAGAGTTTCATCGTTTTAGCTCTTACACTTAGGTCTATAATCCATTTTTTATTAGTTTTATATTTGTAGTAAGACAGCAGTCTCAATTCATTCTTTTGAATGTGACTATCCAGTTGCCTCAGAAGCATTTGTTGAAAAGATTATTCTTACCCATTGAATTGTCTCACCGCTCTGGTCATAATTCACCATCAATGTAAGAATTTATTTCTAGACTCTCAATTTTATTCCATCAATCTATTGGGTGTGCCACATTGCATTGCTTACTGTATCTTTAGTAAGTTTTGAAGTTGGAAAGTATAAGTCCTCAAACTTTGTTCTTCTTCAGGCAAGATTATTTTGTTTTTTTCTGTGTCCCTTGCATTTACATAAGAATTTTAGCAACAGCTTATAATTTATGGCCAATAGCAGCTAGATTTTGATAATGGGTTAAACCTACTTGTTGCTGGGTTGTTTTAAAGATTAAATGTGTTAGTCCTTAGTACTTAGTGCTTAGAATAGTAACTTATATATAATAAAGCAATATATTCTTAGCTATTATTCTGTTATTATCTGAGTTGTCTCAATATCCCTTTCTAATAATTTGATTTTTATTTTTATTTTTAAGTACATTTGTTTTGTGTGTGGAAGTTCCCCCTTCATAGTCACAGATATTTTTCTTTGGTAAAACTTATTATACTTACATGAAAATTCTGTTAATTGGTACATTCTGTTGCATGAGTGTAATTTATACCTCTCTGAAGAAGCAACCATAAAATCCTATATTGTAATAGTGTAGAAAAACAGCTATGAAGTTTCTAATTGCTGTTTCTAAATATCATGACATTTTAAAATTAAGAGTACCATCTTATTCCAATCCATAGAAAAAGTATTCTCCCCGTTGGCTTAATACATTGTAAGTTGGGATAGAAGCCAATTCCCTCCTTCAAATCATTGATGTGAGCTGAAGACTGGTGTGTACATTTAAAGTGAAAGTTCTTTGATGCACTTGCTCATTGGTTATAGGGATGTGTCAGCACCCACAGGACTTCTTTTGGAGATTTTGGAGACATATGCCAACATCCTGCCTTTCAGTTGAGAAAGTTAATGTTAATTGCTCAAAACTGTTTTGCAGTGGGTGTAGAAATATGGCAATGGAATATAAAACAAATACTTCAGTATGAAGCCAAAAGCTATAGTTCATTTGAAGACATTCTTAGCTAGATATCAGGATAGCTAAGCAATCCTCAATGTGGTTATTGTGTGGCTCTTTTAAAACTTGGATTTATGACTTAAGTTATACAGGAGATCTGCTAGGAAATAGTTTCCCTTTCCATGTCTCTATCCTAGCTATCCCATGTCTATTACTTAATTTTATAGATATTAAACAATGAAGACATATGCCTGAAGTGGGATTCTCAACTTCCTAGCATTTGATGTCAATAAAGGTTTTAATTTAAAAAAAGAACAAAACAAAACAACAACACAGAATCACTATAAGGGATATAGAAAATGAGCTGTAAGGGGTGGGCAAATGTAGGTTTACAGTTGTATGTAAACCACAGAGCTTATTCTTGTATTATTTATAAATTATTATATCATTTTCTATACGAACAAATCTAAACCTACTTTTGCCAACACTTGTATTAATCAGACAGAATTTTATGCAATTGTGGGAGCTGGCCCTGCAGTCTATGTAAGCCTGGTGTTTTTCTGTTTCATGTTGTACCTGAAGTCAGCAGAACCAGGGTCAGGAAAGAAAGATGGATATGAAATGGGGGAGAGCAAAGAGTCCACAAGGTCAAACTGAGATCCAGGAGGATGCCTGGAACTTGCGTGAGTCTCGCACCACCTCTGGCCTCATGATGCAAATGACAAGTTGAAGAGGCTGTGCCTTCACCATTGAGCTGCACACACACTCAACCTAGGGTTTAGAGAAGCTAACCAGGTCTTTGGGAGCTGTAGAAACTGAACATCTATTTTTTTTTTCCCTGTGCCAACAAGGTGAGCTTGCAGATCAGTGACAACGTATGTGAGCTCCAAGACCTGTGCTCACAGCAACCCTGGACTTACACTGGGTTTCTCTGAATCTGAAACAACTACTTTATTTTGTTTCTACCGACCATTTACTCATCTGAAGCCAAAAGCCTGCATTGCTTTGACTAACCCTGAACTCTGGGGCATATCTGCTAACCTGTTTTTAAGCCTATATCAGTGAGGGGTTTGCTTTCTCCACAGGGGTACGAGTGAGCTTCAAGGGATAATGCTAGGCCATTGCTCTCCTGTTCTTTTCAGTAAGATTCTATTTAGAAAACCTGTCGATATTGTGCAACATCTGAGGACAAAATAGTTTTGTGCCTGGCTGGCTCCTGCTGAGTTGTACCGACCCAATAATAGGAAGACACATGAATGGATCAATCTTCATAAACAGAATAATTTAAAAGTTTTTTCAATTCTGGTAAAAATATCTTAGATCAGAGAGCAGTCCTATCTTGACGCTAATTACAAAAATTATTGGCAAGCTGCAGGGATCTCAGTAAGGGTACTCCTTGAGCAAATTTGGGTTTTAACAATGCCAAGTTCAGAATTCCAAGGCCTACTAGAACTTGATTCCATAGGACTATGTCCCTTGTGGATATATAGAAACTAGAGTCAAAGTGGAGAAGAAGTTATGAGGGGTAGAAGACATTTCAATGGAAAAAATATAATAGAAAATACTATTACTGAACTATGGACCACAATATGAAAATTAAAATAAACTCTTGAGGTAATAAGACTGTTCCTTTCATTGTCTTTTTAAAACCTTCTACAAATAAGTACAAATACACAGAATGGGACACATGAAGTGGAAAAAATAAGTATCAAAACAGAGGAAATGTAAAAATTAATATAAAAGTAGATTATATAACTTCATAAAGTACATTTGAATTTATAGATGAAATGATTAATGTTTTACAAAATTACAAGTTTGCAAAATTGATTCTAGTGAAGACAGGATTAAATGGGCCAATTATGCCCTAACTGGTTTGGCTCAATGAATAGAGCGTCGGCCTGCAGACTCAAGGGTCACATGTTATATTCCCATCAAGGGCATGTACCTTGGTTCTGCTCACATCCCTA
Source organism: Lasiurus cinereus (assembly GCA_011751065.1). Classification (NCBI taxonomy): domain Eukaryota; kingdom Metazoa; phylum Chordata; class Mammalia; order Chiroptera; family Vespertilionidae; genus Lasiurus; species Lasiurus cinereus. The sequence goes on from JAAGEH010000480.1 coordinate 8,482,828, forward strand.
GTAAGGGGTGTACAGAAGGCAGCTGATTGATGTTTCTCATCAATGTTTTGGACTCTCTTTCCCTCTCCCTACCTCTTTGTAAAAAAATCAATAAAATATATTTTAAAAAATGGACCAATTACCCAAGAAAATATAGAGAAGGTATAAATTTACAAAACATCCTAGGACATAGAAATTCTTTCTAACACTTAAAGATATGTAAAATTAACAGTACTGACACTACTCCAGAACATGGAGAAAGAAGAAAAACTTTCATATTCTCTTAATGAAGTGAAATTAATATAAAGCTTAAAAGCAAAGATCATTTCAACAAGATAAATCTTATTAACCTGATAAAAATTAAATAAAAACAGGAAACAAAACCCAGAAGCATATTAAAAGATAATATATCATTCACAAGTGAAATTTACTTTATACATGTGAAGATGTCACTATATAAGAAAATCCATTAATAAAATCAAGCTAAGGAGAGAAATCAGATGATCATCTCAATAGAAGAAGAAAGGGTAATTGACAAATTCAATAGCCCTCATGTTAAATACCATCAGCATCTGACTTAGTGGGAAAACACTAGAGAATTTACAACTAAAACCAGGAACAAGGATGCACGTTATTTTACATGAATGAATTCCTCTATAACCTAAGGTGGGAAAACCTTCCTGTGGTTCAAAATTTGATTTCTCCTCCCCAACACAACATCAACTTAATGTCCTTAGGGTGGCATAAACACATGAGCTTAGTGAAGAGATGAATGAGAAAATGTATTTGCAAACTCAAATAACAAAGTTTTAATATTTCTATCTGTTCAGGATCAATATATGATTTCTGACCTATCAAATACTCCAAAAGCCTAAAATTTGATCATTTTTGCTTTGGGAAGGTACAATGTCTATAGAGCTAAATTGAATAATTTTTAGAGATATGTACTGAATTATTTATGAAAAAAAATGTTCTGGTGCCTGGACTGTTTCAAAATAATATGGTATAGGGAGAATTTTGAGTACATGAAGCAAGATTGGTCATTTGTTAGTAATTTAGAAGCTGGGTGAGCAGTGCATGAGGGAATACTACTATTCCCTCCAGTTTTGTATATTTTTGGAATTTCTTGCAATAAAATGTAAAGGAAAAAAATAAATAATGTTCATATAGTTACAAAAGATTCCACAAAATTAAGCCAAAGGAAAAACTGTTACTTTTGAAAAAAAATTTTTGAGAAATAAATGTATTTATTGGTTTAGAAGTGAGTTTTGTGTGTGAAAATCATATATCAATGGAGATAAATCTATTTAAAACTGAATTATGTTAGAACTTTACCCTTTATTTCCAGGGTCAGTAAGCTGAAATTCAATAGATTATTGGTTTATCTCTATTCTTTTAGATCTCTTGGTCACAGAATGAAACAAAATGGAACACTTTTTATTTTTTAAAATATATTTGATTGCTTTAGTAGACAAATTGACCATTGTCAACTTAAGTAAAAGTTGTTTGATTAACTTAATGTTGACTTATCTTTGCAATTTAGTTTGAATCTTCCATATAGGCTCAGATCCATTAATCTTAAATAACCTTTAAGAAGAATCAAAATAAAAATTATCTTCAATAAACCTTTCTAATGGGATAAGATGTTATAGAATACACTAAAAATTTATTTTTTAAAAATGTACCCTTTCCCTCTAGAAAATGCCTTTGGTTCTACTGAGGCACAGCCTACAGGTCCCTAGAACTTCAGTCATCCATAATTTAGTTCCAACATCTAAGACATGATGTGGTTTTGAGAAGCAGTGTTTGAAGGTTAATATATGAGAATTGCCCTCAGGCTATCATTCAGACAATTGAAGTGTTTGCTATGAAAACCCCAGACCTCAAAATGTACCTCCTGGATACAAACACAAACCATTCAAAGATAAATAAAGATCTATTAAACTTCTGTTTATTTTGTGCTTGTCAGCTTTATTTTACTGAAACCATCTAAACTGAATACAAAATAATATTACTGATATTTTGTTTTTCTATCATTTTAAGCTTTCCAATGTGCCTTAAGAATGTTAAGTTGATGTTTATTAATTTAAAAAGTTCAAGTCACAAGGTCATTGCTTGTCATTGTGTTCTTCAGATTGTTACTGCAAAGAGTATCAGTTTGCATGGGTAAGTCGGTCTGGATAGTGGTCATTCATTCATATTGGTAGCATTTGTTAAGTTTCCCACTAGAGAAAGCAGAGTGTATCCTCAGAACCATGCCAAATAAGAGGGCCTTTGAGTATGTGGTAGATGGGCAAATGGATGCTTTTATGGAGGAGCCCAGTTCTCAGAGGACTGACCTATTTAACTGACAACTTTATAAACTCTGCCAGCACAAATCTCACTTTCATAAAGTATGGTCCCTCTATATTTCATTTTCCCCAGGTTATTTGGAAGGGATCCTCTAAAGATATAAATATTCTGTTTCAGAAGTGTGGTTTTTTTTATACTTTTGCGCAAAATATGATTGAAAAGTGAGCTTGGGAAGCCAGATCTAGAAAGTACCAAGTAATCGTTTAATCTAAATATTCACTTCACAGATGAGTCCTGAACTTGGAGTGACACAGCACTTCTTATCTCTGAGATGAATTGATTAATCATGATATTTGCACAGCTCTGAGTGGCTTAAATATACTTGTACACTCAATATACAAACATTAAGCTCCTACCATACACCAGTCACTGTTCTGGTCTTTGTGGAACCAGCAGTGGACAGAGGATATTCCTGAACTAATTCTGTATAATTAAAAAGTTAATAGGCATATTGACCCTCACACCCTCACACAAGATGGCCATCCCCATGTGGTCAAAAATGGCTGCCCACATGTGGTGAAAGATGTATGCTACAAGGTGGCCGGTAGGGAGGGCAGTTGAGGGCAACCAGGCTAGCAGGGGAGGACAGTTGGGAGTGACCAGGCCTGAAAGGGAAGGTAGTTGGGGAGGGACCAAGCCTGCAGTTGGGGGCAACCAGGCCTGCAGGGGAGGGAAGTTGGAGGGACCAGGCCTGCAAGGGAGAGCAGTTAGGGGTGACTGGGCCAGCAGGGGAGGACAGTTGGGAGTGATCAGACTGGCAGGGGAGGGCAGTTGGGGGTGACCAGGCCTCAGGGAAGTGCAGTTAGGGGTGACCAGGCCTGCAGGGGAGGGCAGTTGCGGGGACCAGGCCTGCAAGGGAAGGCCACTGGGGGGGCAGGCCTGCAGAGGAGGGCAGTTGGGGGTGACCAGACCAGCAGGCACGTGAGCAGTTGGGAGCCAGCAGTCCCGGATTGTGAGAGGGATGTCCAATGGCCAGTTTAGGTCCAATCCCACACTGGCAATCGGACATCCCCTGAGGGGTCTCAGGTTGTAGAGGGTGCAGGCTGGGCTGAGGGACACACCCCCACCCCCAGAGCACAAGTTTCATGCACCAAGCCTCTAGTGGAATTTATATTGAGCAAGAATGAAGCATAGCAGGGAAAAGAAAAGGAGAGAAACCATGAGCAACCTCTAGATTTTCTAACAATGAAAATCATGTTCCTATTAATGCCCAAGATGATTTTCTTACCAATTATGAAAATGTTTCTAGTTTCTACCTACCTAACCCAATTTTCACTTCAAATTCTAGTGACCAGTAGTTTGGGATTTCCTTCTATGAGAAACTGTCACCATACAAGTCACATGACATATCCATAAAGTGAAGGCTAGCCTACATAATTAATTAGATTTCCTTTTGTCTTTATGAATCTTGATTAAACAGAGCCTCCTGGGTGTTTTGGATGTTTTCCCTCCTCTGCCAGTGCTACAACTTTCCATGAAGGGTTCTAAGGATGACACTTCAGTTTCTATATCTAAAGGACCTCCTGGCTTGTGCGGTATAGCTTGTGACACAGTGATAATGGTGGAGAGTCAGACACACTTCCTGAAACACAGCAGTCTTCTGGCTTTTTCCTCCCTTGTGGGTCTATAGAACCAAGAACTGGACAAGACCATCAGTCATTGGACAGGAATAAACAATACTGCTAAACTTGTCAGCTTTCTGATCTCTCCCAGATCATTTTTTAGCCCAGTTCTTAGAAGAGGAAACTTTGCCAATGCTTTTATTTTTCTTTGTGGTGTTGTATGTACTGTGCTAAGGATAGAATATTGAGGCAATATGATTTTAGGACTCAGAAAGCCACATGGTAATAAAAGAGGAACCACACTACATATAAAAGAATTATGCACAGTTAGATATAGGTATGTGTAGACATATAAAATGAGAAGCAAAATTTGTTTTTGAAAGAAGTTTAGAGGTGAATTATCTCATGCCTAACTTAATATGTCAGTTTCTTTAAGTAGTCTGTTGGAAACACTAAATATAGGTTTACCACAGTGCCAAGTTTTACATTCATTTCAGGTGGAGAATTTGTGGTAAGGGTTGTGCCCACAACCCTTTATTTATAGAAAAGAGCTGGGCCCCAGTGGAATTGATCCAGGATTATTCATTCTGGATTAAAGCCTAGCTGGGAGGCAACCCCAGCATTGCCCAGGCAGGTTTATGTATGAACAACAGAGAACAAATTGACTCAGATCAGGAATACACATAATTGGCAAATAATGATAGTTTCATTCTACACGTGGGAAGTAAGAATCCTGCAATGGACCTGTATCTCCTCCTTTTGTACTTAATCCCTCCCTATGCTATAAGGTTCTCTTCCCCTACAAAAGGTTCTCAGACCACTGAAGACCATAAGGATTAATATTTTGTTAGAACTAAAAGCACACCTACTTGACTCGTTCTTCACTTGATCATGTTCTATCTTGTAAAGTTATGTTGCATTTTCTTGCATCCTTATTTAAGTTTTAAATGTTTGCATGCTTTGTCAGGAACTAGATTTTGAATTACATTTTTTGAATTTTCATCTTTGAACCTGATACTATTATCTTTTGAAGATAATTAACTAGATTTGCTCAAGATTTAGCCTTCCCTGACACTGTCACAAAAATATTGCAAAAAACAAACAAACAAACAAAAAAAACCACACAGTTAACTTTAAACTAAGTTTTAAAGTATGCTGATATATCTTCTTGGTTGCATTGTTTTCACTTTCCAGGGACCCACAGGACCCTCCAACTTGAGCTTGTATCTAGGCAGCCAAGTGGCTTCAATTTCTTCTCCAGATTATCAATGTGTGTGTCCAAGAAAAGAAAAGTAGGATCTGGCCACTTATTTTTTAGTTTGAATAAATGTTAATCTCTTTATTTTCCCATGAGAATTTTTTAAAATTCATTGATTTTTTACAGAGAGGAAAGGAGAGAGATAGAACCAGAAACATTGATGAGAGAGAAACATCAATCAGCTGCCTCCTGCACACCCTCTGCTGGGGATGTCAAGGTACGTGCCCTTGACTGGAATCCAACTTGGGACTCTTCAGTCCACAGCCTGACACTCTGTCCACTGAGCCAGACTGGTTTTGGCTCCCATGAGAATTTTAACAGTTTCATCCAATTCTTCTAGTGAAATGACAGACTTAGAGCTGTACATGAACAAGTTGAGTAGTGGTGGAGATAGACCTGAAATGAGGGGAAATCATGAGACTTTAGCAGCAGTCTTCTTTGGCAACTCATTTTGCTCAAAGACTAGAAGTATCAACATCTTCAACTACAAAGTCCTGGTAAGAGATTTAGAAATCACCCAAACTCAGAGCTAATTGCTGTCAAGTAGTCAACAAGTGCAGGCATTTTCTTTTCTTTCCTTTTTTAAAAATTTAATAAATCTTTATTGTTCAGATTATTACAGTTGTTCCTCTTTTTCCCCCCCATAGCTCCTCTCCACCTGGTTCCCACCCCTCCCTCTGCCCTAACCTCCTCCCCCATTGTCCTCATCCATAGATGAATGATTTTTGTCCAGTCTCTCCCTGCACCCCTCTCATCCCTCTCCCTCTGAGAATTGTCAGGCCACTCCCTTTCTATTCCTCTGACTCTATTATATTCACCAGTTTATTCTGTTCATCAGATTTTTAATTCACTTGATTTTTAGATTAATTTGTTGATAGATATATATTTGTTGTTCATCATTTTTATCTTTACTTTTTTCTTCTTCCTCTTCTTAAAGAGTACCTTTCAGCATTTCATTTAATACTGGTTTGGTGTTGATGAATTCCTTTAATTTTTTCTTATCAGTGAATCTCTTTATCTGATCTTTAATTCTGAATGATAGCTTTGCTAGGTAGAATAATCTTGGTTGTAGGTTCTTGCTATTCATCACTTTGAATACTTCTTGCCACTCCCTTCTGGCCTGCATAGTTTTTATTGAGAAATCAGCTGACAATCATATGGGTGCTTCATTGTAGGTAATTAACTGTTTTTCTCTTGCTGCTTTTAATATTCTCTCTTTGTCTTTTGCTCTTGGTATTTTAATTATGATGTGTCTTGGTGTGGTCCTCTTTGGATTCCTTTTGTTTGGGGTTCTGTTTGCTTCCTGGACTTGTAAGTCTATTTCTTTCACCAGGTAGGGGAAGTTTTCAGTCATTATTTCTTCAAATAGGTTTTTAGTATCTTGCTCTCTTTTTCCTTCTGGCACCACCATAATTCAGATGTTGGTATGCTTGAAGTTGTCCCAGCGGCTCCTTACACTATCTTCACATTTTTTGATTTCTTTTTCTTCTTGCTTTTCCAGTTGAGTGTATTTCAAATCTTTGACTTGATTCTTGCATTCCTCTAGTCTGCTGTTAGGGTCTGTATAATATTTTTTATTTTAGTGAGTGTATGTTTAATTTCTAGTTGGTCCTTTTTCATCTCTAGTTGGTCCTTTTTCATTTCTTCTTGGGTCTTGCTAAATGTATCCATCTTTTCTAGGAAATTCTAAAAAAACCTTATAACCGTTGTTTTAAACTCTATGTCCAGTTGTTTGTTTTCCTCCATTTCTTTCATTTGTGATCTTTTCCTTTGTCTCTGCATTTTCACTGTTTCCCTGAGTTGGTACAGTAGCTTTGTGTGCTAGGTGTCCTATATGGCCCAGTAGCTCTGCCTTCCCAGTTACCTGAGGTGGACTTTCTTGGTGCATCCCTTTGTGGACTGTGTGCACAGCCTTGTTGTTGTTAAGTCTTGATTGTTGTTGGTATCACTGGGGGTAATTGACCTTGCTAGCAGTTTTCAGCCTGTGGGTCACGACCCACAAGTTGAGAACCGCTGCTGTAGAGCCTAAGACCATCAGAAAACATAGATATTTACATTATGATTCATTAACAGTAGCAAAATTACAGTTATGAAGTAGCAACAAAAATAATTTTATGATTGGGGGTCACCACAACATGAGGAACTGTATTAAAAGGTCACAGCATTAAAAAAGGTTGAGAACCACTGCCCTAGAGGAAGCCAGCCAGGCACTCAGCTGCCAGTCCTCTCCATGTGCATATCTCTATACCTCAGCTTTTTGCAGCGCCATTGAATCTCCATGAGCCCCTCTCTTTCCTTCTAGTTGTAGAATTTCCGCTCAGCCAGCTTTCCTGTGGTTCTGGATGATGTCCATTCTGTCTTTTAGCTGTAGTTTTGAAATCGTTGTGCGAAGCAGCAGTTTAGGTGTTCACCTATGTCACCATCTAGGTTTCTCCCCGATAAGGTTATTCAGTGCAGGCATTTTCTGAGAAGAATTCCATGTCAATGGTTGAGATATATGTTTCTTCTTATTAAGGAAGACTGGTTGTTGATGCCCTCTCTTCCTGAGCAATGTTTATACTTGGTATAGCTATTAAAAAAGAAAATATAAACATTCATGGTCAGTAACCACTATGAGAGTCTTAACTCAGTGAAGAAAACATATCATTGGGAAGAAAATCTTTAGTGCAGAGTTATGCATTGGCAGCTCTTTTAAATATATATATATATACATATATATATATATACACACATATATATGTGTATATATATATGTGTGTGTATATATTTCATTGATTTTTTTACAGAGAGGAAGGGTGAGGAATAGAGAGTTAGAAACATCGATCAGCTGTCTCCTGCACACTCCCCACTGGGTATGTACCTGCCACCAAGGTACATGTCCTTGACTGGAACCAAACCCAGGACCCCTGAATCTGCAGGCCGATGCTCTAGCCACTGAGCCAAACCAAACAGAGTGATTGGCAGCTCTTGAAGCACCTATGCTCAGGAACCACTCATTAATTAAAAAACCATAAACCCAGAAATTGAGTAGCATTTAGCAAGAGTATGGTCTAAATTTAAAAAAAATTCTAATGTAAACAAATTTCAAATCTTCCAGATGATGTAATGGCACTGATTCTCTAAATACCTAATTATCATCATTATTATTATTTAACCCAAGACATAAAATGTTTTAGTTTTGACCACTAACTAAAGTGACAATATAAAAAGAAATTGTTTTATTTAAATTGGTGAACATGTGTATCATTTTTCTCTCCTGTAGAAGATTTCTAGAATCATCTAACAATTTTAGATATAGCCATAGTATAACATGTTATTGAAATTAATTTTAAGCACTTTAGAACTCCTGAAGAGCACAATGCTTTCTGGATCGTAGAGGTGGGGAGAACATTCCTTCTTACAGAGCGAGGAAAGAAACTTTCCCATTCCAATGAAATGTTTATAGGCCTTTCTCTAGACAAGGATATGACAAAATGATTTCTATAACCCACCAATCATTTTGCCAAACTCAAGATTGGAAACTTCACCAAGTATTCAGTAGGTGATGGTGTCCTTTACATGTGTGGAGGTAGTCTTGATGTTACCAGTGTGGGTGCACTTGACATTGGCCCTTGGCTCATCTTCACTGATAATCACTGTAACAACAGAAAAAATGAGGCAGAAGTTAGGGCACTGAAAGAAATGGCAACTGACATTGTTTCTTCAGTCAGGAGAAATATTAAATATTAGCAGAATTACTACAATTATGCCTCTTACTATCTTTTCCTTTTTTTTTTTAATGCCCAAAAAACACTTAGCTGACTTGCCAAAGATAACAGATTTACCATTGGAGAACAGTGTCTTTAGTATTCCAAAACAGAAGATTTTTAAGCATTGCTTTTAAAATGACTTCAAATGAGTGTTTTTAAAGGTTGTCATACCAGTTGTTAAAATTTTAAAATTAAAAAGGAATATTTTGTTCGCACATGATAGAAAGCTCATTCTTTATGATTAGATGCAAAACAGCCTCTAGGCTTTTCTCTTCCACTACCCAAATATAATGTCAGTCTCTCTCTGGCATGCCTGCATCATCTTGGGTGGGCTTTTCTGTTCCCTTTGAAACTCTCTCCTCTTCCCAGTACCATATGCCTGACCCCAAAGGGCTTTGAAACAAAAAGTGATGACTCTTTAGTTCTACTATTGTTGTGGCAATGTCTATTATAGATATCATGTAGCTTTGATCCATATTAACTGACCTGATGTAAAAAGATTTGTACTGACTGCAATCATAGATGTGCCCTGACTCCTGAAGCTGCTCAGAACCAGTTAATTGAGAATGTGACAGAATGAAGGCATTCAAAATTTTAAACTTTGAAACCTAACAAAGTATTATTCCTCTTCTACACAGGCCCAACAAGACCATCACTATGACTGATGGGGACTATGATTATCTGATCAAACTCCTGGCCCTTGGAGATTCGGGGGTAGGGAAGACGACATTTCTTTATCGATACACAGACAATAAGTTCAATCCCAAGTTCATCACAACAGTAGGAATAGACTTTCGGGAAAAACGTGTGGTGAGTTCTTACCCATACTGTTAAACTTATTGCTAATCCTTCTAGATGAGATAAGAATTAAGAAGCTATGTTTATTGCATGTGAGACATTTGTCTTTTATCACATGCAATTTATGGCCTGTCACTTTAATTTATATTACTTTTTTACTTTCTCCACTATAAATAACATTTTGTACAGAAAGACGTTGAGTGACACTATCGCTTATCTCCAAAAGTATACAGAGCAACTAAAATAAATAATGTATGAATTTATATAGTGTGTTTTCTACCAATTCTTAAGGACTCTTTCAAAACTTGAATTATTCAGGATAGGAAAACATTAACTCTTAGTCTGAGTTAAGTTCCTCAAAAAGAACAAGTTTTCATTTTTCTACTCTTAAAGACGTCAAAAGAGTGATTGGCAAATAGCTGGAACATGAGTTTTGTAAGTTCTTGCTGCATTTTTATTTATGTGTAGACTCAGCCATCAATCACTAGCTGATTATGAACAGAATGTGAGACCAATTCATGTTATTTTCCGAGATAAGGGAGTTTAAGTGAGAATTGCCACCACTTCCTTCTCCTGTGCTAGACGCTAATGACAGGAATAAAGATATTGTGACATGTGAGACGTGTAGCATAGACACATAAGCCTTGCCAGATTTACTGCCACCCAAGGTATCCTTAATTGCCAAGATGGCTGCAGCTCCCAGTTGATGTCAGAGATCTATTCCTTCCTCAAGAATTGAGGAAAAAAAAACCACAACAACCTACAAAGGAAATGATGGTTGAGAAGGTAAATCATGGTTTCTTATAATGTCCTATACCTTATCTGAAAGTCCATACACTGGAGTGTAGTCTTAGCAAATTTGCTTCCAACCCCTACAGGGTTTTCCTGTGCCTTCCCCACTCTTGAGTGCCCCACTAAGCTAGGTATATGCCCTTGCAGTTCTCCCTTTGAAACATTCCACTAAGTCATACTTAAGGGAGCTGATGAAGTATTAAAATTGTTATGCTTTGCTTAATAAGAATTCAAAAGACCGTAATTTAAAGAATTTAAAAATAGCTTTGGACGAAATGGCTAATAAAGGAATACTTAAAATATCCTGTGTGAACTTACTGAGAAATTCTTAGCAAATGCCATGGCTAAGTCATTCTGAAAGTCCAATGCCCAGTAAAAGATATTCAGGTATTAGTAAATCATTTTACTGGTTTAAAAATGCCTTCACATTTGGTATTTCATTTAAATTTGTGGTGACTGTAAAGTAGGGAGAGATTATGGGTCTCAAATTTCAGGTAAGAAAATAAGACTCAGAGAGGTTAAATGAAGAGTTGATTTTTGAACCTAGAACTTGGGTCCCAAACCTATTACTTGCTGTCTCCATGAGGAAATGACAGAAGGTGTCTAATTTAAGTTTGCAGTATGCCTAAATTGTGTTGAAAATCATACTTGTACTTGACATTTAAATGTGAGAGTACATGTGATACTTCTGGAAAAAAAAAACACAACAGAGCAAATATTTATCCTGCACTATGAACTTTGATTATAGTAATTGAGAAAAGAAAAACATGTTGAGTGAACCCAGAGAATTTGAATGTTGACAAAATCCAAAGCAGTATAAACTGATGAAAATCGTATCTTTCAGGTTTATAATACACAAGGGCCAAATGGATCATCAGGGAAAGCATTTAAGGTGCACCTTCAGCTTTGGGACACTGCAGGACAAGAGCGGTAACAGTAAATTACTTTGTTTCTAGCTACAAATAGCGCAGAGGAACTGATTTTATTATTTATTTATTTTAAGTTATAATTTACTTGTCAATATTATTTTGTATTGGTTCCAGTTATATAGGAAAAAAATTTACCCACATAATATGCAACTCTTCCCCTAGTTTAAAAATAGGTATTTGTATTGAGAAATAAAAATAAATTGTTTATAGTTAATTAACTATAAGCAGCATTGTGAGTTTGGTTCAGATTTCCAAAATCTCTATGAAGTTTCTTTCTACATTGTCATTGTATTTCACAATAGGGAAAAACATTTTCTCCAGAATTTAATTGAATTAAGAGGGAGGGGGACTACTCCAAGAAGGAAAGGGTGTTTAAATCTTTCTCATCTCTTTACACTCTCTGCAGAGCCTCTCTGATCTGTGCTATCTGACTAGCTTTATTCTCTAAGATCATGGATGCAGCATTGCCATCCATCCAGGTTGCCTTTCCACCTTCCCTGATCCTCTCCTTTCACCAGGCCCCACTCATATCCACCTCCCCTGGGGCCTTTCTGAACCCCCAACTGAAAGCAGCAGCCTCTTCCTTTTAGATTCCTACAACATCTACTCTACCATCCCCTAAGTTAATAAGTATTTACTTCTTAATGAAGGCAGTATTTTATTTTTGGTCTCTATTTGCTGTGCTTTGATTCATTTGTAGCCTTGTCACTCAAACAGAATTGTCAGAATTTATAAGGGCAGAGATTATGCTTGGTTGTTCACTGTCATCTCTGGTACAATGTCCAAGATAAGAGCTACTCAGTAGATAAAAGTATTGCTTGCTTATTTGATGGCAGTATATTTCTTTGAGTTACGAGATTTCAAAGGTGCTAAAGACCCCAAGCTAGTGAAGCTCTTCAATATTAGAGTAAATAAAAATTGGCAATAGATTGTCAGGATAAGCTACTTAGAAGGCACACACCTCCACATTCTGCATCACATTTCTTAGAATGTTTATGCTTGTAAACACTGCAGTGTTTGAAATGCATCCAAATGTTCTCGCCTTTAGTGAGTGTAAACGCCAGGAGAGCTGCTGGGCCCTCTCAGTTAGCTTTTTTGACTGTGAATTCCATTCACACACATCCTTCAACACTGCTGGTGCTGCTGGAGTCATTCCTCACAAGACTCTCTGTTCATATGTCAGTTTGGTTGTCACAAAGATGTATGTTTTGTAGACCAATTTGATTCCTATTTGAAGACGTAATATAAGAAAATGTGGTTCCCATATGTCTTCACACATGATTTGTCAGCCTACATGATGGCAGGCTTCTCTCATCTATTCCCTTAAGACAGCTGCTCCATGAGGGAAATGGGAAGACTGGGGACAGTCTTGATAACAATGGGGTTATTTATCCATTGGGAATTTTGCATTCTGTAAATACAAGGTGTAGCTAAGCAACAAAATAAAAAGGCCTCACACTTCAACCCTGTTCCAGGACACCTGGCAGCATAACCCATATAAAATAATGATTATTGATAAAAATGATATTATGGGAAGGAGGAAAACAATAATACCCCTATGTAAGCCCAAAGAATACAGGGCACAGCCTTTATTCCCAGTGAGGGAGAACCAATGATAATGTGACCCTGGCATCTGTATTTTTTAATGGGTTCCTAGCTTTTTCCACCCTGCAGACAAAATGAAGTTAGTGGGTAAAGCAGAAAATCAATTATCTTCCCTCTGGAATAAGTCCTGGAAAAAATGAAGGATAACAAGGGTACTGGGGAAAAATGGTCCAGGGGATAAGCCATGTCCAGACTAAGAATATCCTATCCACATTGCTATGGATGCAAAAGGATTTGCCCCAATCAAATCCATACAATTAGCATGTTTTTAAGTGATTTTGTCATGTGAACAGTGAGAGGGGAATAAGGCAGAGTCTTATCCTTAAATAAAACACACACACACACACACACACACACACACACACACACACACACACTCATGGAGAGAAAAGAGAGCAGGTTGTTATGGGTGAGTTAACCACACTATTGTGGTTGAGTAACAGACAATTTTATGAGTACAGCTAGTTCCCAAAGAGAGGGATCCATTCAATAAAAGTACTATAATCTATGTGAGCTTCCAGTGACTAGTAGAAACAAAGCCACAAGAAAAAATTGCATATAATTTTTGGTATTTCATAATCATCATGATTATGTCTTACCCAAAATATCCTAATTTGGAAATTAATAGTTGTTGAAATATCTCTTCTCTATGCTTCAATGTTAAAGGTTTTGTTCTTTATTGAAGTCATTTAAATCTTTACTAATTTTATATTTTGCTAATCTCTTTATTTCCCCCCTCTTAATTTGACATACATTTAATGAGTAAATATTGTGTTTAGGGCCATAAGACATAATGCACAGCAAGTTTGAAACACAGCTCCTTTGCTCATGGAGCTTACTGTGTAGGGTAGAATTGCGACAAACAATAAATTATTGTAATATAGCCTTAGGGCAGTGATAGGAAACAAAGGGTGGTCAGAAGGTGTACCAAAAGGAGCCCATAATCCTGGTTGTTGGGAAGACTGCTTGGGGAGGTGATATTTTCTCTGATATCTATATCTATATCTACATCTACATCTATATCTATACACTCATACACAATGTATGAGTGAGTCTTTTTCAAGCTAAAGGGGAAGTGGGTAAAGGAAGCATTAAGGAGAGGTTACCCACAGAAAGAACAGCGTGTGTGAAAGTCCAGGGGAGAGAGTGAACTTTCTAAGAACTAAAAGAAGATTAGCATGTCTGTGGGTAGTCCAGAGATGAATCTGGCTAGTGAGCCTTGACAGCTTATTAAACAGTTCAGTCATTATCTTAAAAGTAATGCATCATCATGAATATGTTTTTATCAGATGATTTATATAATCAGAGGAAGAAACCAGGGAAGGGACGGGTCCCCCCAAAAAACTGGAGAGAGGAAGTCTATTGAGAAGGCTGTTGAAGTTATCCAGGTGAAAGATGATGGGTTCAAAATTAGAATAGTGGCAAGGAGAATGGACATAAAGATGAAGGACAGGAGATATTTTTTGATTGAATAAGGAGGTAAAGGAGAAAGAGGTTATAGCAACCAGAAGGATGGTGAAACCAATGACTAAAAAGGAAATCAGGAAGAAAGGGCAGTTTGGTGTTAGACAAGGGAAGTTGGAGGTATGCTAGGTTCCTACAACTGGAAATATCCAGCAAGTAATTCATTATACAGTATGGAGGCAGGCAAATTCTAGATCTATAAGTTTGGGGTTCAACATATTGGTGATAATTGAGCCAGAAGGTGGATGAGATTACCCAGTGAATGTGGTTAGAGTAAGACAAGGTCAAGAATAGAACCTCGAGGAAACCAAAGAATCTACAAGTAAGCTAAAATAGAAGACCAAAATTGAGGTCATTTAGGATAGGAAGTAATATTCTTCTTAATTTCAAAGTTATGTGCCTTTCTAAAAATATATTGCCAAATGCATCTCTGTGTCAACCTTCTCTGGTTCGTATATGTGGTGTCTGGTTTCACCTATTCCTAACATTAAATGGGCCTCAGCACATGGTCCACTTCACTGAGGATGTTGTGTGGAGGGGGTCAGAGCAGAGGAGAGACAGTCTTTACACTGCCCAGGACAGAGTGTATTCTTCAAAATCCTCCAATAGAGTTGAGTACTCCCTTTTCTCCCTAACAACTGAGTCTGCCTTTTCTTGGTTCCCATAATCATTTTCTCCATCTTCCCTTCTTCACTGTCTTTCCTCTTCCTCATGCGACATAGAAGCCACTCTTTAACTCCAAAGTGTGCTCACAAAAGAGTTTTCTCACCAACATTGCTTTTCCCTACAAAGGAAATCTGGATCCAGATGCTAACAAGCTGTGGTTTTCTACATGTAATCATAAGCACTCATTTTCAAGCCAAAGTTTCTGGGCACAGACAAGAATGACTGAAAAGTATAAGTTAAAGTCTCAATATTCTAAAGTGTTCTCGGTGTTATTTGTGGATCACAGGAGGCCCGTGAGCCAATGAGTCCAAGGGGCTGTGTAAGCCTGTGTGTGATTAAATGTTACAAAATTCCTTGTGCGTGAGTGCTATGGAACATAAAGCCAGGATGTGGTCTTAAAAAGAACCTACCAGCAGACACCCTCCTCTGCCCCTTCAGCAGTCTTTCAGGGTCATCTCCCATTCCATAGGATAACCCATGAGGGATGCCATAGAGATTTATATTTGAGAGGGAAACAGAATTGTTTGTATTGTCACCATTATATGTACGTGGACTAACTTTCAGAACTACCCACTGTGCTTTCTCGGCAGATTCCGGAGCCTCACGACCGCATTTTTCAGAGATGCCATGGGTTTCTTATTAATGTTTGACCTCACTAGTCAACAGAGCTTCTTAAATGTCAGAAACTGGATGAGTAAGTGGGACCACGTGACCTGTGTTGGTCACTTTGGAGCCCAAGAGCTCTATTTGCTTGTTGCCTCGCAAGATGAAAGAATAACCTTGGGAAGTCATGAGTTTAGTGTTTCCGTGTCACTTTCTAAGTGGGGGCCTTTATGTGCATCCCCCAAGGTGGCCTAGAATTGTATTTTACTTTGACACTCTTAGAGGAGGCCAATGTGGCTTCAGATCCATCATATTTAAGGTCTTCATTTTTGCAATTGTAAGGCCATTAATTCTACTTGTCCAGCCATTTAAAGGGCTTCCTAGAATAAAGATGGGGAACATCCAGCCCCCGGGCTAGGCCATAAAAGACCCTCAAAATCATTTGGTCTGGGCCTGCCATGGCATTAGGGGTGAGTTAATGAAATGTTTGAACAAATATAGCAGGCTAACTTTAAAGTTGATAATTTTGTATAGCTCGTGAATGATGTGATAAATATCCAAATGGCCCTCAACAGAAAAAAGGTTCCCTGTCTTAGAAATATGTGAGCTTCCATATCTACTACATCTAATCTAGAAAGGACATAGAGAAAAATAGCTGTTTTTCCTGAGAGGGTACACTGGCACCTAAAATGTCTTTCCCTGCACTTAGGTTAAGTAATGGGTTAATTAACCACAGGGTGGTCAGGAGAGAAGCTGCAGCAGAGGACCAGCCACGTGAAGATGAGGGACTGTGTGCCACTCAAGCAGCTCACATTGAAATTGCACTTTTTTCTTCTTCAAAAATATAGTCGATATGAGGAAGTCTCATATAGAAAACCTATTCAATTATGATATACTGTGAACCTAATCAGTCATTAAAACTTAATTAATATATGTCAGCACAGAAGACTAGTATACTATTTTTACTTTTACTTGATGTGGCACTAAAGATAATATTTTATTTGCTATATCTAATATATATGTCATTATTATATATTATTTGTAACAAATAATGTATGGGGGAAAATATTGCTTCTCAAAATGAGTAATTATCCTAGGATCTGTCTCTATTTCTTTTATTGTTATACTAGAGGGCCTGGTGCATGAATTTGTGCATGAGTAGGGTCCCTCTCCCTGGCCTGCAGGATCGGGCCAAAACCAACTCTCTGAGATCTCCCCAGTCACTGGAGGAGTCCTGGATTATGAGAGGGTGAAGGCATGGGAAGTTGGCCAGTAGGGGAGGGACTTTAGGAGGGCTCTAGGGCATGTCCAACCTGTGGTGCTCAGTCCCAATGGCCAGACCACAGCAGCAAGCTAACCTATCAGTTGGAGCATCTTCCCCCTCGTGGTCAGTGCATGTCATAGCGACTGGCCGACTGCTCCATGGTGGTCAGTGCATGTCATAGTGAGTGGTTGAGTGGCCTTAGCATATCCTTAGCATATTATGCTTTGATTGCTTGAATGGATGCTTAGGCACTTAGCATATTAGGCTTTTATTATATAGGATTTCCTTATTCAAACTTTGGTGTTATTAGATTCTAAGGAGATAAGGAGATAAAATTATTTGACAGATACTTTCAGAGAAAAATTTATTCATTCTTTATCAGGGTAGATGAACCTCTTCCTTGTTTTAAAATTTTTTCAGAAGGATAATATTGGGATTTAAGATAATTCATTGCTATGTCTAAAAAACATTCTAACACCCAAATAATTGATGTTATAGGCTAAGCCTTTGTTTTTTTCCATGGGAAAATTGCATGTATCAGGCCTTGTGATAACATTAGAGTAATCCCTCTAACCTCCAAACCATAAGTTGACACATTTTTTAATCATTTCCTTTCCTCTCTTTCCTCTCTCTCTCTCTCTCTCTCTCTCTCTCTCTCTCTCTCTCTCTCTCTCTCTCTTTCCTGGGAAAACAAAGACAAAAACCAAGTTTCCTATCTTAAAATTGCTTTTACATGATATTATAGAGGTTCAAAAATGTTCCACTCCCTTAGATCACCACCTAAGCTTTTAAAGGAAAGAACAAACTTGTGTACTTTAAAATCATGTTCTGTTTTCTCCACTTATGTTTAAGGAACAAGTGATATGAAACAATATGTCCCTTTTGGAGGGCACTTCCTCAGATGGAGAAGAGCACTGATAGGTGTTCATACAGGTGCTTCATGTAAATTATGATTGGTCTTTACCACATGCAGCTTGTGAGGCAGTGTGTCCATACTTGGCTAATATAATATAAAAAGCTGGAGATAAACAATTAGATTAGGAATCTCATATGAGCAGTCATTTGACATTGCTTGTTTGTAACTAGCTTGCTGATTCCATCTGCTTTCTTTCTAAGGCCAACTGCAAGCAAATGCTTATTGTGAAAATCCAGATATAGTATTAATTGGCAACAAGGCAGACTTACCAGACCAAAGGGAAGTCAGTGAACGGCAAGCCCGGGACCTGGCTGACAAATACAGGTAAGACAGTCATCTGGCAATGTCATCTGACCTTGTACACTGATGCTAAGTAGTGGGGCAGGGACACAAGGTTGATACTAGGAATTACAAATATCACATACATTCCTCCTTCAGAGGAATGTATGTGATATTTTAAATCAATTAATCATTAATAATAGCAACTAACATTTACTGAGTACTTATTAGGTACTAGCAACTGTCCCTAGATTTTAATTTATTTAACCGCTCATAACCATATGTAGAAGGCCTAGAGTTGTCTCATTTTATATATCAAAATTAGGCATAGAGAGATTAATAACCGATGGGAGGCCATATCGCTAAGCTGGTAAGCAGCAGAGCTGAATTGAACCCAGGTGGTCTGAGATCAGAACTCACGTTCTTCAAAATTATCCTCTACGAGTGCTTCTCGATGGATAGCTACAAACCTCTAAAGGTGATACCTAATGTGGATATAATATTGCAGCCTTTATTCTCAATGAATTTAAAGGCAAATGAAAAATTTTAAAGCACCCCATGCATTTATAAATTGACTTCCAAATCAGACTTTGTCATTTTTTTTTAAATTTAAAGCAGTTTCATTACATCGGCCATTCTTTTTGGATTGTCCTTGAGAACATTAAAATGGTACATGTATTCTTGAAACCTTTGATTCCAAGTAAGTGTAGACTGTAGTCACCTGAATATCCTACTCGTGGCAGTTTAATTCCTAAATCAGCTATCTAGATAATTGATTAGAAGGGAAGTAACATTGATCACTATTTTACCATTTTTTACCCTTTTAAGCTTTAAAAATAGTTACAGTGCCTTGACTTCAAGTTCCTGAGTACCTCCTGTATCTGCTTTCTTGCCAATAGTACTGGTTATATTCACACAAATGAGCAGCTCACCAGTTGTTACTCACTTAGTAAGAACAGGGATGCTTTCCAACTCAGCCAGCAAAACCCTGAATATTGTGCAATCTCTGTCAGCCATATTTTTATATGTGTGACTTATTTGTACATTTTGTTGCCTCATTTCTGATTTCTTCCTCTCGAAAATATTTCTCATCTCTTCCATGCTAGCATACCATATTTTGAAACAAGTGCGGCAACTGGCCAAGATGTGGAGAAAGCTGTGGAAACTCTTCTGGACTTAATAATGAAGCGAATGGAACAGTGTGTAGAGAAGACACAAGTCCCCGGCTCTGTCAATGGTGGAAACTCTGGGAAGCTCAATGGGGAGAAACCAGCAGAGAAGAAATGCTCCTGCTAGACCTCACACAGGAACTCATCATCCAGATCTCGCCCAAATATTACTTCCCCAAATGGTGACAAACCACACAATTGTTGGGTAGACCATGCATAACGGCACATCTTTCTTTTTCTGCCAGAAAATGTATTTTAAGAAACCAGAATAGTCAGCAGCATTCAAAAGAATCAAGCAGTTGTTTCTGAGGCCCCTTCAAATGGGATAGAAGATTTTTAATGTGATCTCACCATCATGGATGCCCCGTTTGTTTGTTTGATTTTTATAAAGAAGACAAATGTGTAAGGGAGTACACATGATAAAATAACAGGGAGTTGTAAATGAGAACAAAAATTACCCTGTCACAGTGGAGAGAGGGATGTTACCAAAGGGAGAACATAGAAAGTTGATTTTTTTTAAAAAAAGAGTGGGTTTACTTCACATGTAGAATCTGATTATTACTTTTAGGTTTGCATTGGGGAAACATAGTTAAAAATGGATACACAATAAAGAATTCTAAATGGATCATTAACAATGACATTATTCTGTACACCCAATTCGCTGTATTAGAATGACTTAATTAGTGGTGAGGTTATGAAATAAGGATGAATGTCAGACTTTTGCTAAAATGTAGGAGAGTGTGTAATAATGCCATTTTTATGTGATTAATAAATGGCAGATAGACAAGAACAAGATTGTGGATGACAATGTACAAGAGAAATGCCCTGGGAGAAAAATAAAAGGATGGAAACATGGCATTTGGACAAATGAAGTTAAATTTATCTATTACAGATGTCTGGAAGAGTCAATTAGCCAACTTTCACTCAAGCCAATGAGAAGTTGACATTATCAGCTGGGATTAAGAGATGATCCAGAGGTTTCCATTTCAAACAAAATTTTAGAAATAGGTTCAGTGTTTGGCTTCACATTTCTTCCTTTCTTTCTTTCTTTTCTTTCTTTCTTTCTTTCTTTCTTTCTTTCTTTCTTTCTTTCTTT
>JAAGEH010000480.1:8503318-8518907 GCA_011751065.1 Lasiurus cinereus
TTTCTTTCTTTCTTTCTTTCTTTCTTTCTTTCTTTCTTTCTTTCTTTCTTTCTTTCGCAAATAGTTATAGTCACAAGCACAAATTAAAGATTGCTGTTTATTAAAAAAAAACACCTCTTTTTAAAAATGAAGTCAACAAAAACTATTTCACCTTAATTTCTTTTAGATAAATAGGCTGGCGGTGTGAAACAGAAAGTGACTATTAATTGTGGGGTTCTTTTCAATTTACAAAATCCAGGAAATTCTAAATCAAATTTTCTTTTCCTTAATTCATATTCTAGCATTGAAACAATTGTAAAAATACAGGTGTGTCACTTTGTCAACCAACAACTTCAGAATAGTCATGCATCCATGTTATGGTCACTCTGAATTTTCATGTCACATAAGAACTGATGAAACTCATGCCATGTTATAATGTATTTAGCACTTGTTTTTATTTTGCTAAGGCAAAATGCCCATAGTTGACCTTTGTTTGGGAATTGGGAATGGAACTATCATATCTCACCCAAAAGTTGGTTAATCACTTTATTTTTTTTCTTTCTAAAGATGATCTCCAAAGTATTTTTCATTGGCCTATCCTTATCATTATTCTTATCCTTATCAATTCCTATTAAGCCATTATTTAAATATTTCAATGAATTTTATCAATAACAAAGGCATTACATTTTAAGTTTTCTTTTTTTACTTTCTTCAGAATGGTTCCTCTTACTATAAAGTTTTGCCAATTAAACTTTATTTTCCCAACTCGGTGCATACTTACTTTGTTAAGTTACAGACACTGGAAACCCTAAACCCAGCTCCCCCCACCCCTTAACCTCTGCCTACCAACATCTATCTGGCATCAGATCTGTTTTAGGAACTCAGATCCAAGGGAATGTCTACATACAGGGTTCTTAGTGTGGACTAGACCCAGAAATATGCCATGGATCAAAGCAATCTGGAAACTTGGATGGGCTAGCGCCTGGTGGAGTTCTGAGAAAGATAGTGCTTGGGTATTCCCTCCAATGGTGTTTTTCTCCGTGATGCTCTTCACGACCTCAGTACCTGTGCCCTGAGGGTAGAAAGCTATTGGCTAACATGAAAGATGCTTCTTTTGGAAGAAAGTGAGCAGAAACAATGTAGCTATTGTTTTAGCAAAATGTGG
Source organism: Lasiurus cinereus (assembly GCA_011751065.1). Classification (NCBI taxonomy): domain Eukaryota; kingdom Metazoa; phylum Chordata; class Mammalia; order Chiroptera; family Vespertilionidae; genus Lasiurus; species Lasiurus cinereus. Next base: position 8,504,463 of record JAAGEH010000480.1, read on the forward strand.
TGGACTTTTGAGGTCATTATATCAATGTCTTATTTGGATCCAAATTGTGATATCCCCTGCATTTCTATAATAGGGAATGTTTAGCCTTTTTGAAAATCCTGAAGGTATTCTATTTTGGATATGTTTTTTGTTTCTTTTGATTTGCCAGTTACATGATTGACTCACTTATGCCAAGTTTCTGTCATTGTCAGTTATTTAACAAGTATTTATTCAGGGTCTATTTTAAGATTGTCATTTGATAGCTGCAGCGTGAAGCAGAGGGTGATGATGCCCATAATTATAGAACTACGCCTGTAAAAATAACAATTATTGGGTAATAATCTCAAGTAGGACAAAACTTAAGACAAGAAAATTACTTTGTAGTGGAATTCTACTTATAAAAACTTGACCTCAGAAATACTTTCTCTGTCAAGTTTGACATCTGACCCCAAATAATATGTCAAAGTTAATAGAAATTCCTCTTATTATTTTCCAGTTAATTAATTTGTATTATTTATTTTACAACCTCAAATTGGTTTGGGGCCCTGAAGTATATATAGACCATTTAAAGGATTGTATAGCCCCTTTAAACCACAACAATATATATGTTTAGCCAAAATGAGCTCTGTAACTAATTATCTCCCAAATGCTCTGGTAAAAGCCAAATTGTATCTTGGAAAAAATCTTTACAGTGTACATGAAATGCCTTTCTGGTATAGAAACCACTTCTGGAGTGTTTGCTCTGTTTCAGTGTTTACATTGCTCTAACACAGTGCCTCGGATACGTCTGTGACCACATTTGTCTCCAACTTATAGCTCACTTCCTATAACGTCATTACAGGAAGGGCTCACAGAGATATTAACACAGCTTAAGGTCTTTGATGTCTTTGGCAAAGAGTTCAAGGACGTCATCGGGATCAGAGACCATTACCACTGTCTCCTCGTTTCCTAGCTCACTTCTCATGGAGTGAGCATTACTTGAGACTCTTAACTGAATAGGTAGAAGGTTACCTTTCTGCATAAAAAGAGAAAATGCCTTTGGCAAATGTATCAAAAATAGGTGAGAGAACACAATGTTTGCCTTAGTATGATGAGGGTGGCGGGTCAGGAATCGGCAGAGAAAATATTAAGTGCTGGGAGTTGAGCTTGCAGGTCTCTACAGAGGCATTTTAAAATTCTTTCCAAGTCACACCCTAGCCAGTTTGCTACCATTTCCATAGTATCAGCTATCACACTGCACACAATTCAAAGCCAGCATTTTCTAAAGTAAACCTTTTACCTGTTGTTTTTAACCAGGTGGGTCACTCTTTGTATCAGAGGATGTTTTTCTTATGCTTCTAGTTACCCTCTGCCAATCAGGTTGGATGAACTGGGCAAGAGTTTTAATCAGCCCTTGTAAAAGACAGAAGCTTGACTCTAGAGAAGGACATGACTATATTAAAAAGTAATAATAGCTAAATATTTTTAAACTGTAAATTGAGTCAATAAATTTGATGAAACATATATTTTCACCAATAGAGTGAGCACAGCAGATAGAGAAATATGTAAATATGTGTGATAGAGAGAGTGTACAACTAGGTACATTGTATTACCTGGAGACTTGTGTCTATGAAACAAGATTGTTTACTGCCCATATCTCTGTTCACTTGAATAAAAAAAAAGAGGGGGAGGCACAGGTATGCTCACCCATTTGAGGGAAAATCCTCATCCATAAAGAATTTTGGAGTTTAAAACTCAAACTTTAAAGAAATAATATTGAAGTTTCTGTTTCCTAAGATACTGAATAACTCTTTAAAAGAATGTTCTGAGAGTTGATGTTAACCAAAGTGATTTTAAAAGTTTACTTTCATCCTCTACTACCTAGCTTTAAAGCATTAAGAGATGTTTATAATGTTTAAGTATTTTAGGGAAAGCTTTATCATTTTTTAAGGATGCCAAGATGCTGTCTGTATTTGAAAAAGTTGTCTAAAAGTTCACCAAAAGCTATGTTTCTTTCTTTATTTTGTGACCAAGATGATATAAACTTATTTCCAGGGGAGTGTGCTAAGCTCTTACCAGGGACAATAGATATAGAATATTATCTGAGATGAGTGTTGTCTCAATGCTTTACAAATCTATGAAAATACTTGTCTCACAAAGTAGGACTGATAAAAATTGTTGCTAGATGTATAGAGAATGTTATAAACTTATTTTCTTAGAATGCTTGGATGAAGACCCACCCATGATGACATTGCTGAAGGAGCACTATAGAGAGAGATAACAGTTACTAGTAAAAGTTGTCTAAGTAGAGCCCTTAGATCTGGCAAAACATGGAGAAGTTCATACTTAAAAGGTTGATTTTTAGGTAGGAAAAAAAAAGTAATGGAGTTTTTGTAAGTAGACAAGTAGGAAATATTTATTCATCCTTTTTATTTAACAAGTAGAGAGGAGTCTATCTTTAGCACTAAGCTAATAAAAACATTTAAGCTAAAAAGTATTTCATTATTAGCACCAAGCTTTTGGAAACTTAGGGACAATTTATTTATCTGAACCTCATAAACCGGAGTAGCATCACATATATGATGATAGGAAACCTCCCTCCACCTGTGGTGAGGGATGTGGAGGTGGGGTGGGGAGCGGCAGAAGGAGATTTCCTATTGTCATATGTAGAGAAGAGAGAAAACAGTGACAAACTAGTGGGATTCTTTTAAAGGATGTCATCTTTTAAAGAAAAAAAATACAAACAAATCATCTTTAGATTGAGTCATTTAAATGTTTTCAAGTTTTTTTCTTTCCCACAGATTGTGGAAGTCATGACTAAGATCCCTCAGCTGACTTAGTCTTTAAGCCTCTTTAGGAAATTGTGTAGGAGCTGGTATATCTGTCCTTAACCCAATAGGTCTCTTATTTAACCAGTGGCTGTTGTCTTTATATCTGTTGGCACATCAAAATAGCATCCCTCGTGATGTGTAGTAAGATATGCTTATCCTTCAGATTATTTTTTTCAAATGCCCATGGAGAGGCAGCCATCCCGAAAGAACAAGCTGGGGACACATGTATGTTATTAAGTATCTTAGTGGTTTCTCCTCATGTGGAACTTACAAGCCCTGAATGTCTCCCAGGGTTCATTTCAGGCTCAATGGCGAACATATATAAGTTGGTTTGTAAAGTTTATTCCATTTCATAAACAGACACTATTATCACAAACTAAGAACTAATAAAAATCACAATCATAATCTAAAACTGGAGACACAACTAATTTTAGTAGATACACTGGAAATTACCAATGGGTAGTCAACTTGAAGTCATTGTATTTGATTGAAAATGTTTAATATATTTCAAGTTACTGAAAAAAAAGAGTTCTATTTCATTTTGTATGTTATTTATATTTCTTTACAGAGTCCAATTATATTCCAGATAGTATATTACAACTTAGTCAACAACCTCTTGTACAAATAGGCCTTCTGTTTCCAAAGTCTTGTAAAAGATACTGACTCTCTCTGAAATTATTTAAGAAAAGTAAGTTTCCCTATTTAATGTGTCAAAAGTAGACAATGTTCTGACATAACACTGATGTGCTTCATGTATCCCAATGGTCTACCGTTGAGTGATATTGTCTTCATTTTTAGGCTAAGCACGTTTGGTTGTTTTTGTCATCTACATCCATCTCTGTTTTGACTAGTGCTTTGAATGAAACTTAAAACTTTAAGTATGGAGTTTTTTTCCCTATATGCTCCTGAGTAGACTGTGGTGCCTGACAGACCCCATTAGGTCATTATTTTGTTGTACCAAAGTTCTAGTGACTTCAGAAATCATTGCATCCAATGATTTTATAGTGTCTGGGCTTGAATACTATGGCTGAGAACTGTATTCAGTGATTATTACTGCACATTTTCCAAATAAAAATGAATTTTTATCAATTATTTTGTGTAGTTAAAGCAGCCTTTTTTCTATGCTGAAGGTCAACATGCCATGGGTCAGGGAACATTAAATGGATATTAACATGAAACTTGCATCACATTAAATGGTATCCACCTGAAAATAATACGTTATGTTAATTACACATCCATTAAAAAGGAAAGGTATTCTTTAGGATGCAGTCAGAGATTTTTATCTATCTCTCTAAACTTTCTCATTTATTATTTATTTAAAGACTTGGTTTTGCAAGGGAAATCTATACTAATAAAAGAGTAATATGTTAATTACACTGGGAGGCCTTCCAGGAGACCTTCTGGACATCTTTTCAGACAAAGCCATGGTGGCGGGGCTGAGGTAGAAGCAGTTAGAGGCGATCAGGTCAGGAAGGGAGGGCAGTTGGGGGTGAGTAGGCCAGCAAGGGGGGGGGGCAGTTGGGAGCAAGCAGGCTAGCAGTGGGGGAGCAGTGAGGTGAGCAGGTCCATGGGGGCGGGGAGGAAGATTGCGATGGAAAACCTGGCAGAGGGAGGCAGTTAGGGGAGGTCAGGCTGGCGGGGCAGTTGGGGATGAAAAGGCTATCAGGTAGAGTGGTTAGGAGCCAGCAGTTCAGGATTATGAGATGGATATCCCTGTGGGATCAGGCCTAAACTGGCAGTTGGGGACATCCCTCAAGGGGTCCCAGATTGGAAAGAGTGCAGGCCAGGTTGAGGGATACCCTCCCTCCCCCGCTGTGCACGAATTTCATGGACTGGGCCACTAGTTTTCTAATAACTTTAACTTATGCATTTATAAAATTAGCACTTACCATGTTGAAGTATTCTATAGTATACAACACTTCCACATGTTATAACCTATTTCTTCCCCATAAGAGAATGCTAAGGCAGGCAGTGGTGTCTCCCTTAGTCACAAACTGGTGAAAGGACCATTGTTCAAGGAAAATTCTAGATGACAACCATGCATTTTCCTCGCAACCAGGCATGTGCCCTGACTCAACCTTTGACCTCCTGGTTCATAGGTCAACACTCAACCACTGAGCCATAAGCCGGACTGCTTGTTTGTTTTTTAAAGTGACATAGTTTGCTAAATACTTAAGAAATAATTCTTTTTGTTAGTGTTGTTAATCATCACTCAAGGACATTTTTTCCCCAATTAATTTTTTAGAGAGAGTGGAAGGGAAGGAAGGGTAGAGAGAGAAGGGGTGGGAGAGAAACATCCATGTGAGAGAGACACATTGATTGGTTGCCTTCTGCACATGTTAGGCATTGTGCTACCAACTGGCAGGAGGATCATACCTGCAACCCAGTTATGTGCCCTGCCTGGGAATCCAATAGGCAACTTTTTGGTGCACAGGACAACGTTCATAACCAAGATGCCCTTCCTTATGGTGGCCTCCAGATACACATTGTCCATGCCAGTGCTGGCCCTGCCCACCACCTGGAGCTTCTCTGTTGCATTGAAGACATCCACGGTCACCTTGGTGGCCAAGCAGATGACAAGGCCTTCACAGTCCTGCAGCTCGGCTATCAGTTCCTCTTTGCTCAGGTTCTGCTTCTCCACCACCTGCAGCCCTTTATCTTACAGGATCTCCTGGCAGCAAGGGTCCAGGCTGTCACTGATGAGCACTTTCTGTAGATTTGTGAAGGCCATTGCTGGAGCCGGCCATGGATTGACCCCTCTTCCTGGACAGAAACACCTCCAAGCCCCCAGATTTGGTTTTGATTGGTCAGTTTCTATGCCAGTCAGCATCAAAAGCTCCACCTCCTAGTCAGCCATTGGCTCCTCACACTTCACCCAGGATTGATCAGTTTCTATGCCAGTCAGAATCTCTGGGCCTATCAATGGGACCTGGTCAGAAAAGTGGGGCTAATCAGCAGCCCCAGTAGAGTTCTGGAGAGAAATGAAGGTGCAGCTGCTGGCCAGACTGGGAAAGAGAGAGGCAAGTGCTGGTCAAAAAGCTGCCACAGAGGTAATGGATCAGTACCTGCTTCTCTCTTCAGGCCTCTCTCTGGCCTTGATTCACAGCTCCCCTGCAGGCCTGGTTGCCCCTAACTATCCTCCCCTGCCAACCTTGTCACTCCTAACTGTCCTCCCTTGCAGGCCTCCACTGCTGGTCCAGTCATCCCTAACTGCCCTCCCCTGCAGGCCTGGTCATCCTCAACTGCCTTCCCCTGCTGGCCTGATTGCCCTTAACTGCCCTTCCCTGGTGGCCTGTTTTCCCCCAACTGTCTTACCCTGTAGGCCTGGTTTCCCCCAATTCCCCTCCCCTGATGGCCCAGTCACTCCTAACTGCCCTCCCCTGCAGGTTTGATAGTCCTCAATTGCACTCCTTTGTAGGCCTGGTCTCTCCCAACTGTCCTCCCCTGCTGGCCTGATTGCCCACAACTGTCTTCCTTTGCTGGCCATCTTGTGACAGCCATCTTGTGTCCACATGGGGGCAACTATCTTTGACCATATGGGGGTGGCCATCTTGTGTGTTGGAGTGATGGTCAATTTGCATATTACCCCTTTATTATATAGGATTTGTTCATTTATTTATGTATAATAATTTTAATATTAAGAGAAAAAATTCATAAACTATAACATAAATGTCTTTATTGTAAGACATTATAAGCAATTATTCAAAACATATACTATATCAATGGTTTAAATACTTCTTAATGATAAATTGTAACACTATATGTAGTCAAAGTGAAATTAAATTTGCCTGACTAGCATGGCTAGTGATAGAACATTGACATATGAACCAGGAGGTCAAGTTTTGATTCCCATTCTAGATGTTGCCCAGGTTTCAGGCTCAATCAGGCTGATTGAGCAGCTGATCAATGATTCTCTTTCGTCATTGATGTTTCTTTCTGAAATCAATTAAAGTATATTTTTTAAAAAGTGAAACTAAATTTCTTTTTATTTTCATGTTCATGTATTCACTTCAAGGCCCACCTTAGATATTTTTACCCAATATATTAATTAGTATAATTATAGGTGCAATTATTTAGACTTCAACTGAACTAGTATTTGTTTTTGTGTCTTTCCTGTGTGGCAGTACTTTTAAACTAATAAACTTTTCCACTGTTATCATTTGTTTCATGACTCAGAAATGTTTATTTAAAAAAACGTTTCAAATAAGATGCTGAAATAATAGAGATAGAAAATAATCCATTTATGACAAATAAATGCTGCTGCTGATGCTACTAAAAAGACACTTGTGTTTGAAGAAGTCAGATCTTTTCCAGCTTCTGAACCTGCTTATTCTTATACTCAGGAGATCGCAAGACCATTCATTCCAAACTGAGCCCACAAACCCCATGAGCAGGTCCTATCTGTATTATGTCCAACTGTACTTCCATGTTAAAAAATGAGTATAGTTAAACCAAAATAAAATCCAATAGTATTCTTCCATTTAGACATTAGAATACATTGTTCTAATGGATACCACCCAGGCTGTTAGCTCAGTTTAATGGGTTTATTCACAAAACTCATATTTATTACAATCCAGCATAATGACTGATGGGTAAGAGGAACCTACATGGTATCTGAGTGAGGTCTCCTACTGCACAGTATGTAACATTTTAAGGGTGACAGTACTTTGATGGATTTATAAATATATCACTTTGCCTCATTTGTTCAAACCTTTAAATATTTCATAGATGACAGTGATAATTTTACATTCCACATGGAAAGGCTTTGAGCATCTTTCCTGAGAAAATGTTTTGAATTACACACTAGAGAAGATGATCAAAAGACTTAAAGTAGTTCACCCTTAGAACTAAGGTCTTTGATTATTCCTTTAGTCGAAGAGCATTCTGCTTTCCTGGCTGTCAGTATATCTGCATTTTTACAGGTTAGAATTTGGTTTCACTCAGAACAATCACAAGCTCCACCTGTAATTAATGCATGTACCAACATTTAAGTACACTTTCACAAGAACACTAGACATACACTTCTAATTTGTGAATTCAGATTCTTCCTGGCTGCAGACTGCATTGTTATGGAGGTCTGAGCCAACAACACTGTGTTCTATTCCTTACTCAACCCCAATATTTTACTTAGAAAATATAATAAATATTGAAAAGGAAATTAGCCAGGAAGGCAATCACAAAGTGGATTCCTTTGTACTTAGGTGTGTGTTGTCTTCAGCAACCAATGTTCAGTCCTAGCTTAAAAACCCTGGTTTCCTAAGGTGTGGTGAGTAGCCATGTTTCTCAGTTTGGGAGGGGTGTGTATACTGGAGAATTAGCTGAAAAGAATCTTCCCCTGCCCATAACTCAGTTGAGAATAACTGAACCACTAACAATGGTCAAAAAATGAACTTATATAATCTACACGAATAAAAGAGAAATATGCAAATTGATCACTTCATGACACCCACCAGCCAATCAGGAGTGAGCATGCAAATAAACCAACAAAGAGGGCAGCAGCCCTGCCACCCAGCCACTCTGGGCAGCATGCATGCAGGCACAGAGTGGCCAGGTGAGGCAGGACACCTGCTATGCAGGGGAGGACAGGGGGCGGAGGGAGCTACAGGATGGCCCTCCAGCTGGAGCAAAGACTGAAGGCTCCAGCGAGAGTGAAGAAGGAAAGCAGCAGCCAGAGCAAAGGCCTGGATCCTGTGCCAGAGGAAAATCAGTGCCTGCAGCCAGGGAAAGGAAGGCCTATTGCACGAATCTTCATGCAATGGGCCCCTAGTAGTAAGATGTATTTTATTATCCAAAAGTCAACTTTAAAATATAACATTTATTCATACACATATACACACTTCTTTCTACTTACATAAATAAAAACCACTATCAAAGGTTCAAGTTGACAACCTTAAACCATTTTCTTCAGTAAAAAATCTGCAAGATAAGATAGGTTTTTAAAAACTTGAAAGCAGAATTTATCTTCCATCGTAGGAAAGCTTCCGGTTTCTTCATCCATTAAGTAAATTTTGAAGAAAGAGTTTTTTCCCTCAAATATATGTTTGTTTGATTTTCTGGAATGTCATCTTGCTGCAAAGCTATTGATGTATAATGGATTCCATTAAATACTGGCATTGGGCCATTTTAACATGCAAGTTTAGATGCTTTTTCAAAGACTAAGTAAGACCCATGGAACAATTGTTCTCATTCAGATCTTCAGCCAGCCAGCTCATTTCCGTAGCCTAACCAACATCAAGTAGGGGGTAGAGCCTTCAGTCTTCAAGTCACTATAGAAAAGACCATACAGTCATCAAGATCAAGCACATTAAACTGAAAGGATATAATTGCTGTACCACTGCCATTACCATCTCTACTGTCCTACACCACCACTTCACAACTAATTGCTTTAATCTAAGAGGTAGTGGTTAATTGATAGATTTCAATTCCCCATGTGATATAGGAGAATCGTGTTGTGGAAGCATTAAACTTAGATAAATTCACATAGTTGTACTAGAACAAAAGTGAGGAAACATGTCGGGGAGGGGTGTTCAGGAGAGTTAAAGCCTGTGTCTGCCACTCCACGAAGTGAAGATACTCACTAGAGTGACCTGGAGATGGGAAACATATCAATGCTCCCTCAGAATGTTTTAATTCTGTGCGTTTCTCAAAGGCTGACCTTCTCTCTTTTTCTTTCTCTCCCCCTCCCTCCCTTTCTCTTGCTCTCTCTCTGTGTGTGTATGTGCATGTTTTATTTTTATTGTCACTGTATAATGACCTCTAATCTCCACATCTACTGATGTTCAACCCAAGAAACATCTATATGTTCTAATGCTCAAGGGAAAAGCAAAGCAAAGCAAAACAAAACAAAACACAAACTTGTTTTTGAGTACTTACTGAGAGGTGGCATGGAAATGTATTTTATGGGTGATTTAAGAGATTCGCCTAGATTAATTTTTAAATGAACCTTCTTTGAGTTAAGGGCTACATTTTTATTCCACTCTCCCTAGAGTTGTAAGCCCATTGTATGTTGGCGAATGCAGACTTACCAAATCGTACTACTGCTCACATTCTCAAAGGAACCAATTAACCATATTTATTTTGCAAACATGAGACCTACCATTGAGATAGGGTATGTGGTGAAATGACTGTAATAAGGGCTACAAGGACTATCACATATATAGTAAGACTAACCCCCAATGAATGTATGGCTGAGAATCCACAGAAAACCAGCTCGATCCAATGTGGAGATTAATTTCACTTTGCAGTAATCCCTAGCTTCATTATATGCACATTGTAACGTATTAACATTCTAAATCATGCACCTGGCTGCCATGATTGGAAACAGAAAGCCAATCGATAAAAGAACTCAATATCGTCCCTGGGAATCTTCCAGGAAGTCTCCATCCTGAATATTCCTCTCCCTTATTGAATGTTCTATCCTCAGATTAAATGATCCTAAATAGGGGAAGTAAATCCCACTAGGGCAGGGCTACTCTGCCTATGAAGTAGCCTTCTTGTTCACTGCTTCACTATGAAAATTTCACTTTGAACTATATTCTGGCTCAAATTTGAATTTGTTCCTACATGAGGCCATAGGCTCACAGTGGGTCCCAGACCCTCGGGTTCCTGGGCCCCTGGAATGCCTGAATCGCCACCATATCATTCTGTAATTTCTATCAAAAATCATAAAACAAAGGGCATATTCAGTCCAGTTTCCCTATTTCAATTAGGAACTATTCCCATGTGCCCTTTCCCAAGTCATAAGAAGAAAATAAATCTTTAAAACTAAAAGGCCTTTCACTCTAAATTAACCACAGCTGCTGTAGGATTGCCTGTAGAAGCCATTGTCTCCAACACATCCCCTCTGTTCCTGCAGCTTTCCTCACTGGGATCTCTGCACTCACTCATTACTGCATTGGTTACCGTAAGGAGACAACCAGTTCCTAGCTGGCTCCATTCCTTCCAGGGTGAAAACAGTGGATGCTGGCCACAATGCCTTACCACCGCAAGGGGAATGGTATCTGGTGTGGATGGAAAGGGGCCACATACTAAACCTGACAAGCTCAAGAGAGACCTATATGGCCAGCTTTGCAAACTCAGAGACCTAAAGTAGCCACATACGGTTTTCTGAAATTAAAACTTCCTAACTAAAAGCAAGTCAAGGTGATTAGTCAAGTCTTAGGCCAGTATCTTCCTTGACGAAGGTCAGTCTTCACTTTAACTGGGCCTGTCTATTGTCCTTTTGCAGCTATAATAACAAACCTTTGGAATGTCAGAGTAATCCCCTTTTTCCAGACCCTTCAGGGCACAATCTCCCACCAAAGTGAGAGACCATGTAGCTCCTCATTGGTATCTTGTTCTCCCACAGTCCAGTTCTATGTTCTCTAAATATTAATTAACTATCCTGTACCCACCAATGTAAAAGGATTTGTCTTTCTGTTTCATTCTTTATCAAATATCTGAGATTTTCTTGGTTTGCTTTCTCCCCCTTCGTTAATCTACCACCAATGAGTATCATATAAACTCCCACCCCCTTAAATCTCCATCTTTAACTCTAATGTATAAAATAAGCTGCAAAACTGCCATTCTCCAGAGAATTTGCCCAATCTGTTGAGATTTTGCTACCTGGCAATTGTCATCAGTTTAGCCCAAATAAAGTCATAAAAATTCTCTATAGATTCAGAGGCTTCTTATGTAGATGACACTGTTAACGGAGAAAAAATATGACTATCCCCTCCTCCCTCATAAAGTCACAAGTTATGTTTTGCCTTTCTATTCCAAATTCTTCCCCCTCCCTGTTCTGAAGTGACCTTAATAAGACCTCAGTATAATGTACTAATTCAAGTGAAGGGATGTCTGTTAAAGCAGAAAGTCCCTTATATAACAAAGTAGGTTTTCCAAATGTGTGTGTTAAAAATTTAACAAGTTACTTAGTTTATCTGTTTTTACTTATAGAGACTTGCTTGTGTAATTAAAATTTAGTATATATGAAAGGTTTAATTTCACAGAAAAGTTTTCTACATGTTTTACTATAATTTTAAATTTATACTGAATAGGTCTAACAAATGCATGCATTCATCAGTCACCATGAGTAAGCAAATGCACACGGCTGGGCATGGCTTAGCCCATGTGGGAACATAGGCCAGCAGGAATTAAATCTGCTGCAGAAAGTCTCCAGATAACAGAATCAATTACCACACAGGTGATCCGGTATGATCAAGTGCTAATCATTCCCTGAACATTGTGTATGAGCAGTGACTCTAGGATTTAAACATGTAGACTACAGTTTTGGTATATAGTATTGATCTACATTTGTGAAATTACTAGTGTTTTGTCCAACATATGGCCTATTCACTAAAATTTGTTAATAACAGTGAATTAATGATAAAAAAAACCTATTAATTTGATTATAGGCAAATCTTGGTTAAAAGCATTTTTAAATTATCAGGGTGTTAATTTTCACTTATGACATATGGACTGGAAATTTCATCTGTTAAATCCCGAAGTTCATTAAATCGAGGTCCACAGAATCGAGGATTTACTGAACTCTCACTGCATCTAAACTGCGGGCATTTCACTGCCTCCTTTATTACTGCTGGGGCTATTTTCATTTCTTGATTAGAAGTTGCAGGGCTAGTGGCCAAAAGTTAAGAACAGATCATCTGGGGGTCCAATGATGTTAGAAGACTGGCTCATATTGGTTTCCTCTCTAGGCTGTAATTACATGTATGATTAGCCAAGTGAAGCACTTGCTTCAGGGACGAAGACAGAGATGCTAAGGCCTGAACTTCTAGCCTGATGCTAATCACAGCGGGATTCTCCAGCTCAGGCATGCACCAAGAGTTTCAGAAAATGGGCTTCTGCCCCTGAGGGGCTAGACTGGGAAATTCAAAAGCTGCTAGAACAGGAAGGTTTTAATCACTTTTTAAATTATTCATGTAATTACAGACTGTTTTCTTTTAAGTGAATATTTCATAGGGTATTATAAAAATGAGATTTGAGATCAGAAGTTTTTTTTTTTTGTATGTTTGTTATTTTGTTTTACATCTTGTCACTTTGGATTTGGTCAACACTAGAAAGTGACTTTTTTTGTTTCAACTATCATTTCTATTGATTTACTGGGTCATTATTAGGTAAGTTATTGAAGACACTTGTCGTTAGCAATGCAAGCAGGAAAGTGAAATAAAGGAACTAGTCTTACACTCTTGACATTTATAGCCTATTTTGATTTGAGATATAGACATGGGCATTTAAATAAATATAAGCAATTTATGCTTAAAATATTCATCAATAGTACAGAACATGTGGGCAGTAGAAGAACAAGGACAAGAGAGGAGCCTATCTAGTTTGTTTGCAGAAAGTATTGTAGCCTAGATTGGGCTTGTTTTATAGCAAAGAAGAGATAAGAGATATCTAAGTGAATTAATTCATTTATTCAGTAAGCATTCACTCGTTAGGCTCTGAGAAATCAGTGATGAACAAGATTAACACAGTCCCTAGTCTTGAAGAACCGAGAAATAGAAAGTAAACAATGACATAAGTATCAATACATGGGATCTCTCTCCAGTTGGATAAATGTTAACATTCATGAATGTTCAACAGAGGTTGTGAAGGCAGGTAGATAGAGAAGAAGAGAGACTTTACCTTGTAGTGATGGCCTTAGATACCATTGTCCTAGGAGTTTCAGACCAAAGTGCCACCTTGGTTTTTAGTTCTTTATTCTAAAGTTGAAAAAAAATAGTTCAGAAATCACGTAACTAACACATTAATCATGCTCCTGATCAACTTTATATCACTCCTTCTCATTCCTGTCAGAACACAGAAGGTAACCAGTTGAAAGTCACTAATATCTCTGAAATTACACACTCACTAGCTGAATGACCTCATTCAGTTACTTAATCTCTCTGTGCCTAATTTCTTCAGCTGTATAATAGATATAATCATAGTCTGTTCTTCAGAGGTTCTGAAATGAGATAGAAATATGTAAAGAACTCAGCTTAGTGCCAGGCACTGATTTTTAAGACCTAAAAGCAGTTGGTTTTGAACTGCACTGAGTGATTGCCCATTGATGATATGTTTGCATGACTTTTGGTGTTATATTTGCTTGTCCATATTTACTACTTTTATAGAATGAATTAATATGTTAGCTGTGTAAAAATAACATAAGAAAAATATTTTATCAAGTACTATTTGCCAAAAGGCCACTATGTAAGAAAAGCAGTGAGGAGATGCCTTTAAATATATTTCTTAGCAGGCAGAGGCTGTAATGTGCCATGAATCATATCACCTGAGGCCCTCCGAAGTACTATGATCAGGCCTCATGGGGCATTTGAGTAAACACTAGTTTTGAGCCAATTATTGTACAATCACCATGTTTGCAGCTATGGAGAGCTGTAAGCATTGTCTTGATCAATGGACAGTCCCATATGACCTAAAGCAGGTGAGAACCTAAGTAAAGCCTGAGGCTTGAGGGGTTCACCCCGCAAAATGAGGAGAAGAGTGGTTTTCTGGGATGGTAGATATGGTTACAAAATTCAAGAGGTAAAAATCTGGACAATCGCTTTCTGCTATGAGGTTTTTATTCTGTTGGGAAAGCAGAAGGAACACAGTGGTGGGGTAATGGTGAAGTGGGAGGAATGGTGAGGTGGGAGGAATGGTGAGGTGGGAGGAATGGTGA
>JAAGEH010000480.1:8524360-8592551 GCA_011751065.1 Lasiurus cinereus
TGAGATGGGAGGAATGGTGTGGTGGCATGCTGGGACTGTGACCATGTAGCTCTGTTCTGCCCTGGGGAGGAGCAAAGCTTCAAAAGATGAACAGGTTTGCAAGGAAGTCAGAGCCTCTAAATATTCACAGAACAGGACAACAAGGAAGCGGACAGTAAGCAGGACCAAGAGCTGAAGTAGCCAAGGTGGCCAGGTCTGGGAAGTCAGTGACTAGCCATCTGACAAAGGCAGAGGGGTGACCCTTAGCAGGAAGTGGACGTGAGGTTGCTATGGGGGCTTCATATACCCCAACCTCAGTGGGGGCTTCCCTAGTTCAAAGGGAATAGTGTGCAGATTGAAAAACATCTCAGTAAATGATCAAGTCTTACGTTGAGTTTTAAAACTCTGAAAAATAAAATTATAAGAGCCTCTTGAAGTGAGTGAGCCCTGAGGCAAAGCTTGGAAGCCATGTGGATATGGATAAAGGAAGAAGAGAGAGGGCACCTCAGGCTGGAGACAGCAAACAGGCTGTCTGACTAAGCTGGCCTTGACCAAGCTTCTAATGCCAGACCATATCAGCTGTCTCCACAATATAGCAAGTGTTCTGGAAAATTTACATGGACTTTTAACAATTATTTAATTAATATGTAATGTTAATAATATCAAATGTTTAATACTGATACTTAGTAATGATTAAGAGCACCTCTCCCCAGAGCTATAATTTCTTATGCATAGAAGATGCACATAAATACACATTCATAAAAAGATACTCATAGATCCCCACAGATATGCACATATACTCACACATGAACACCCAGACACAGTTGCACACAACTACACACATACATACACACATAAGACATTCGTAGATAGGTTCACAGAAACACTGAATATACACACACACACACACACACACACACACACACACACACACAGTCACATTCACACTGAAATATATAACAGATTCCTCCTTACCTGGGCTTCAAGTACATTAACTTTTTCTTTCAAATTTTCAATTTTTTTGTCTTGTTCTTTTAAATTAATTTTTAAGCCTTCCATCTAAGAATTAGGAAACACAATTCAAAAACCTTGTCAGACCCAACAGGGAATAGTTACATAAGTCAGAAATTGTGCAAGTTTCTGTGGTCAAATGATGTACATCCAATACAAAAATGAAATCCCAAAGCATCAGGAGACTCAGTAGGCCAAGGAGAATTGTTGAACAAATTGGCTCCTGGGGATGTGAGCACACTGACAGTGCTGTTAAATATTTCAATCTTTGGGAAACCTGTTTAAACCAAATTCAGCAGGAGTGTGTCTGTGGAAAGCAGCAAATTCAGCCACATAATGTTTTCAGACTGCAGATGCAGAGGCCAATGGACAAGCTGCCAGGCTACTGGCTGGCACGGGGAAGCAACCTGAGGCAGAGATCTGGTCAACCAGCAGCATGATGAGGGGAGCTTGCTTTGCTTCAGAAGAAAAGCATCAGGCCAGTGGTAGTGTGGACCTGGGAGGTGGATGAAATTCAGAAGGGGAAACTCATGATTCTAAGGGCAACCCTGCCACTACCAGCTCCGATATTTAACTACTGTGGGCCTCAGGTTTCCCATCTATAAAATGAGAACGGGGGGATGCCCTAAGCCCTTTTTGACCCTGAAGTGCCCACAGTCAATTCTCTTGGTGAGGTTTTAACCACATAAGCACCAACGTTACATTTATGTCTGGAAGGTGTTTGAGATATTTAGAAAGACTTCTTTTGGAAACAAATATTAGTACAAAAAAAATGAATGGAGACACCCCTTTTCTAACACTCCTCTTAAGTAAATGTACATGAAACTCACCAATTATTCCTTCCTCAAGAAAAGGCTGAGCCTCCAAATATACACAATCTTCTAAAGAAGATTGTACATTACCTGGCTCAGGACACTTAAAAAGTCACTGAAACATCTAAAGTAGCAATTTTCAACTGGTGTGCCAAAAAATTTTTAAACATGCAATACCTGACTCTTTAGTCAGAGGCACACTGACCTCTTTTCTCTTAGATTGTCAAATAAAAAGTGACAACAGCCAACACAGTAAGAGCCGTTCAGGTGTGAATGAATCAAAATTATTTTTTTTGTCAGATCAGCAAAAAACATACTTTGGTGTGCTGTGGGATTTTAGTAATTAGTTTATGTGTGCTATGAGATAAAAAAAAAAAAAGTTGAAAATCGCTGATCTAAAGAGCAGTTAAACACAATTTCCTCGATATCTTAGTTCAAAACATTCCAGGTATTGGTGTACAGAAAAAAAAGGTTGGGGGGGTGGGATTTGAAAATAGAGGCGTGATGTTTGGGAATAAAAAGCAGCCGTCCGTGGGGAGAAGAATCTGGGTGCCTGTGAAGCCCAGGCAAGCCGCTCCTATTGGATCTTCTCATTGTAAACATACCATCTCCCCAGAAACTTCTGGATTAACCTGACCTCCTGGATGACTCTGCGCAGGCTCTGGTGTTGGGAGTGGATCACGAACTGCAGGTGAGAGATCTGCTCCTGGAGAAGGGAAATCTCCTTCTGCAGACCCTGAACACTGGAGATACAAAGGAAGAGAGTAAAAGATTCACAAATGCATCATACTGCTTTTTTGTTTGTTTTGTTTTGTTTTTTAGAACTGTGCTGCTAGGTTCTCCTCACATGCTACCTTGCTACTTACTGGGCATTATGTGAATCAGATGCCCAGGCCCCTTCACATAAGACACACTGATGAAAACAGCTGTAGGCAGCCTCTGGTTAGCTTAGATAGGAACTTCAATAAGAATATAAATTCATGTCGAATGCTTCTTTCTGGTCCACCAGCAGGTAGCTGAGCTGAGTTGTAGTGACCAAGGTGCAGCATCTGCCTATCGAATCTGTCCTGCCAATGAACACCTATGGACCTAGAACCCATCAGAATACTCAGAGAATTCGAGGAGGGTAAGAGTTTAGAACATGGGTCCAGGAATGGAGACTTTACATACATACCAGAAACCAATGTCTAATGACACAGTTAGTATACCTTATAGGTTGTGTGTTTGTCTATTTATTATTTTGGCTTCCTACTTTGGGTAATTCTGCTACCTGTAAGTAGCTCAAGGGGGATTAAAAAGGAGGAAATTAAATTCCAGCTAACATTTTGAGTCTATATCAACCATTGTGAAGAAAAAAAAATGGTTGAGGTTTAAGTTTAGATTATTCAGTTTCCTAAAGCCCTATTTAGGTAACTGGAATTGATTATATAGTTCTGATCAAATGCTAATGTTATCTGAGTTATGAGACAACAGCATTATGGCAAGACCCACCAAACTTGGGAGCCTCGTGAGTTTGAAGTCACACACCTTCCTAAGCCTCAGTATAACAGATATAATAATTCCTACCTCTTCTACTTTACAAGATTGTACTGTGGACTTAAAGGGATGAAGTGAATGTACTTTCGGAAAATAAGCTCTTTACAAAGTAATATATGAATATAATTTTCACTTATTAAGGTTTTATGATTATTGGCCAACATCCAATGCAATTGCAATTCTGATTTCCATTGCCTATTCAAATATTACAGAGGTCATGGAAATTCATGCCACTCTACAGAACATGTTCTCATTAGGAAAAAAAGTCTCTTTTTTGTGTCACAGCATGTACTAAAAATTGCTTCTCAAACTGCATGCATGTGCATTGGAGGATCTTGTTAAATTATCAGGGATCTTATGCATACTCTGATCCAAGAGGCATGGGCAGGGCTTGATATTCTGCCCAATTCAGGGAGCAGTATTAGGCCAGTCAATCTCTTTCCTTTGGAACTGGAGAGGAAAATGCAAAGAATATAAACCAGCTGGTGAAAATGGTGGGAAAAGTTAATGAACTGTACAGAGTGAAACTGCTCACACCCAGGACAGAATGGGAGCAACAAAATAATCTGTTTTCTAAAAGCCACATCAGGTGCCCAGGGTGGCCTCCTGTCTTCCCAGAGATGCCTGCTCTCGAGGGCCACAGCTCTCCAATCTTAAACTAACCAAGATCACCTTTATTTGTGGGGGCTTAACCAAGTCTCTACTGCTTTAACCTGAGTCTCATTCATGCTGATTTCATTTTCTTGCCTCTTAGCAAAGTGAATGCCTCTACACAGAGATCAGAAAAAGCAATAAATGAATATTTGTGATACTTACAAATCTATGAAAATTGCATAAGCCTTGTGTTCAAACATCTTTCTATAAACATAAAACATCCATTTCCCACAAGATATTTCTAAAACCTCTTTAAGAATTGTTTGAGGATTCTTTATAACCATTGCTCATATAGAATAGAACTGAAAAAAAATAAGTCAATTTCATTTTTTCAAATAGTTACTTTTTTTTTTTTGCTCAAAGACTGACAACAACAACAAAAAAACTATTATCAATAAAAATTTTTTTTTCTAAAAGAAAATCCTTAATGGAACTAAGGAGTTGTTCACATTATTTTTTGTCACTCCCTACAAAGTTGGGGAACACCATAAACCTACCTTACCATTCCACTGTGGCTGGACAATTTAATGTCTGCTACTGCAGAGACCCAAAAGTCAGAAGCACAGAAGGATGAAGACCTCCACAGCATCCCCTTTATCACCAAGGGTAACTGGGAGGGGAGGGGCTCCCTCAGTCTTCAGAAGGATTAACCTTCCCACAGTTTCTTTCCCTGGAGCCCAGTGAGTGGGGAAGGGGAGGCACACAGCGGGTAATGCCAGGAATTCTCTACTCTCCTGCACTTACAGGACTCCCGTTTCCTTAGGGGGCAGTAGCCTTCGGTCCACTGGCCAATGGACCAGTGGAGAGAAAAGGTTCCAGGAACTGCTATTACTTAGGAGGTAGATTCGCAAACCTTTTAGCATGTGTGGTGTCGGATCTGAGTTGCAGCAGTTTGTTTTCCAAAGACAGTTTTCTTTCTAGCAGGGTTCTTTTTTCCTAGGAGAAAATAAGATACAACATTTGCATATATTTTTTCTCTCTCTCACCAACATGTGCATGTGTGGTAAGACCCTAATTGCAAACTGTTCACAAAAGATGCTTCTTGCGATAACAGGAATATCTCTTGAGCTAAAGAGGTCATTTTACGGAGCAGTGACAGCCCGCCCTCGTGGAGCCTGGCCAGGCATTCTCTGTGTAGCTTTCATGTAGTTTTCAAAGTCCATTTGTCTGCCCTGGCTGTGTTCACTGTCCTCACCTGCCCACAGCACTCTTCCTGCAACCCAGCACTGCCGACACAGCCTGTCCAGTGACCCCTTTCCTGCTTCTCCACCCCACTCCTGCAAGCCCCTGCTTATCTCTCCCATGGCTCTCCCACCACAGGTGCTTCTCCATTAGACTGAGGTAGGTACCCCAAAACACTATTGTGTTTATCTTGATACCTACCTGCTTAGAGGGCATCTGTCAGGAAGTAGGAAAGCAGCAAATGCATTTTTAGGAAAGGAACAAGGTCACAAATGATAAAGTCACTTCCTAAGTAGGATGGTATCAGTAAGTGAAATGACATGGAGAAAGAATAAGCCTTAATGTCATTAGTAAGCCCAACTCTTTCCATCTGAAAGGAAAATAGACAAGTCCATGAAAAACCAAGCTGTGGTGATTGTGTTCTTGTCTATATTTATTTCACACAATACTGTTTACGTTCACTCCTGCGACAGTATCCCTGTGGGTGAAACACAAAGCAGGCTATACAGCAAACCCAGCATTGGAGCGGCTTTGGGCCTGCATTGACCTGGTTTTGTAATTTTATGGCTGCATAATTCTTGCCAAAGCTTTCATCTTTCTGGGCCTTATTGCTATTAATAAAATCAACCAAAACTTGAAAATCAAAGTAATGTACAGCATGTGGTTTTAATGTCCTATTGGGTCACTTTAATAACATGACCCAAGGATTATTTCATTCTCTTGGAGAATTTCCCTGTGTTTGATTTTTATTATTTATTATTACAGCCCTGACTCTGAAGTTCAATATTAATTTATAGATTCATGTCTGTTTGAAAAGATAATCCCAAAGGTTATGTATTAATTGCCTTAAAGAATATTAACTGGCTAAATAGCTAACCTAGTAATCCTATTCTATATGCCCTTTTTCAAAATGCCTTTAAATAGCCAGTTTCTCTAAATATTTTACTTAAACCATTTTTTTTCTGGTCCCTCATTAATGAATGACTTGAAGAAGACATCTGACATGTATTTATTCTATATTTGTATAAGTCATGTTTTTTGACTCTTTGAACATCTCTAAAATGGGAATAATATTCCTATATTGAAAGTTGGGATGATTGAAGATAATATATGTGAAAGGCCTACGGGCTTCTCTGGAACGTATTAGGACCTCAATGTATAATAATTTAAAGGTGCCAAACACTTCATATTTTATCGGTTGTTATTTTTTAAATTTATACTTTTTCAAATCTTTTCCATAGCATTCCTGTGACATAGAAATTGCTCCAGTGTAGCACTAGTTGCGTTCAAGTTATCTCTGAGGGATCACAGATATGCCTTTTAAGCTTATTATAGTACTTGGTTCATCAAATAAACATATTACCGATAATATACTTTGAATTTGTAGGGAGAAAAATGGTGTTGAATGAACATTCTTTCTAATGGATTTAGTCCATTATCTTTATAACCAAGGTGCAAGCAGACCAGACAATTGGACATGTTAATGTTCTGCCTTGAGGAGGGGTCTTAATACTTCTTTTTTAAAAACACAGAAAATCACACTATCTCAGCCAGCGCTTCTCAGGGATAGTGTCTTCTAGAAGGGAAAGGAGTTCGCAGTGCCATCCAGTGGGAAATCCACTCTTCCCAAATCACCCCTACTCATCATAATGGAGCAGACACTAATTTAAATCATCTACATGACCAAGGACGCCATTTTTATCCAGCATCAGAGAAGTCGGAGAGATAGAGACATAATGGAAAGGATTGTAAACTGGTAACTGGGCGACCATGAAATAGTTCCTGTTTGCATTGTCCTCATTTGTAAAATGAGAACTAGATGGTCTCAAAAGCACCTTTGAACTCTAAAATTCTAGTGGAGCTAAATCAATTACACTAGAAAACAAATATGGTGCAACAGAATTGCATTGCTCACAAAAGGAACATATGCTGTATTACAAGGCTCTGACTGGACATTTTTGCTGGCTTATCACTGGGTGTATGGAGTTCATTCTCACTGCATCCCTGATTAAAATGGGACAGATGGTGAGGATTGTAAGTAATGTGTTCATTACCAGACCTCATACCACTAATGGCTATTTACTGGTGAGTAGAAAATGACTCTTTCTCTGGGGGCACCCCCTACCAGGGTGGTATTTATCAACCTTTGTTGTGGATGTTCATTTTCAATTTTCATTTCCTTGTTGAACGCACCTTTTTCCTATTAATACAAAAGTCTCTGTACCTCCTTCCCTTCTTCTGATACATACTCTGCACCTGAGAAACCCTTCATCACAGTCTATATTCTCAGTATCTCCTTAAACCAATTTGCTTTGTCCAACGTTGCTTCTTAAAGTTTTATTTCTTTGAATGTTTGCTTTATAAATATGAAGTATTTTTAAACTAAATGTCTTAAAAAACACAAAAATAACAGAGAAAAACTCCATTGCCCTTCTATTCCATTCTCACCTACCCAGACATCTGAATGGATCCACTCTAAGAAATCATTGAACTAGTATTCTGGAAGTTACTGAAAGGCCTTGCTGAGCCATGGGCATCTTGTACACTCACTCTGTCTAAGAACTCCAAGAGACAGTCCACCACGATGGGTCAATATCAAGACAAATGCTCATCACTTCTGAGACATCTACCTCTTACTGGGTATATCCCCTATCTTCAGTAGGGGTGCCAACATCCCTAAGGAGCCCTAAGAGAATGGATGAAGGAAGATCTGGAAAGTTCCTTGAGTCCGACCCAACCCAGATATACTACATTGCACTCTCCATAAACAGACTGTATCTGGTTCATTCATAAATAGATACCTAGCCTCTAGCTCAGGCTGGCACATGGTAGGTGTTCAAATATTTGTGGAATTAAGTTAAATGAATATATTCCAGAATTCTAACATGAACCTATATTGAGCACAGATTTCTAGGAAATGAAAAGTATATTCCACGGTTCTTTTTTTCATTCCAAGGACTGACAGTTGGCCACTAACCTTCACTCAAAGCTGCTGGGTTTGAGATGAGTGCAAGTCTAAATTTAAATGTCAAACTAGTTCATCAACTTGTTTGGTTAAACAACCCTATTTGCATTCCAGAATTGTATTTCTTTCCTAATAGCAAGCATTCTTTGTGCTATCTTAGTTTGTTAAATTATTTATTACATGATAAATATCCTAATACTACAAATAATCATTCAAATGTTATAACTTGTCCAAAATATTATAATGATGGACTGCCACACTTGGATAAACCAGTTGCTGAAGGACATAGTGGCCCAGTGACTTTGGCTCAAGTGCAATACTCAGTGACCCATTGCACAACATAGATGTAGCTGTGTAATATTATTATTTGACTCAGTTCAATTTAGGCTTATTTAGTTTTTGTGATTTCCTCACAGGACTTTCATTAAGATTATAAATTTGGCCAAATGCACAGTGTTACCAATTAAATTCTTGGAAGATATTTAAAAATTAATAAAAGTCCTTTTGCCAAGAAATGTGAATATTGAAATGGGATGCTTTTGAAGTGACATTTCTAAAATGGGATCAACTGGGGGAAACTCGTTAAATAAAACAAGGCTGGAAAGAACATAGGTAAATCAAGGAATCCTATCTAATAAAAGACTAATATGCAAATTGATGATACCACACCCATAAGCCATTCCCACCAGCCAATCAGAGCAAGTATGCAAATTAACCCAATAAAGATGGCGATGGCCACAGGAGGGAGGCTTGGGTTGCCCCTAACGATGGAGAAAGGCAAGTGCCCAGGCCTCCGCTTAAGGCAACAAAGTTTCAATGGCTGTGCCAGCAGAAGGCTTAACTCTACTCCAGACTACAAAGTTTCAATTGTAGAAGATAAATAAATCCCAGATACCAGGGCCTCTGCTTGGGTCACTGGGGTGCGTGGTCAGCCTGCAAACCACCATAGGCCCCTCACCCAGGCCACCCACACCCCAAGGGAACACCTACCCTGATCAGGAGGGCAAACTAGCTGGCCCCCACCTGTGCACCAGGCGTCTATCCCATCTAATAAAAGAGTAATATGCAGATTGACCATCACTCCAACACACAAGATGACTGCCCCCACAAGATGGCCAGCAGGGGAGGGCAGTTGACAGGGACCAGGCCTGCAAGGGAGGGCAGTTGTGGGTAATCAAGCCTACAGGGAAAGACAGTAGGGGTGACCAGGCAGGCAGAGGAGGGAAGTTGGAGGGGGACCCAGGCCTGCAGGGAAGGGCAGTTAGGGGCAAACAGGCTGGCAGGGGAGCAGTTAGACATCGAACAAGCTGGCAAGGGAGTGGTTAGGGGGTGATCAGGCTGGCAAGCAGAAGTGGTTAGGGGCAGGCAGGTGAGCATTTGGGAGCCAGCAGTCCTGGATTGTGAGAGGGATGTCCAACTGTCCATTTAGGCTCGATCCAGGTAGGCTAAATGGGCAGTCAGACATCCCTTAAGGGTCCCAGATTGGAAAGGGAGTAGGCTGGGCTGAAGGACACCCCTCCCCCATGCATGAATTTCATGCACTGGGCCTCTAGTCTATACTAATAAAAGGGTAATATGCAAATTGGTCAGGACACTCTCACAGTAATGACCAAACAGCTAGCTGTGTGGGTGACCAGGCTGGCAGGGGGATTAGTGAGGGATGACCAAATGACTAAATAGCAGGCTGCGTGGGATGACCAGGCCAGCAGGGGGGCAGTGAGGAGCAACCAGACCAGCAGGAGGTGGGGCGGGGAGGCAGCAGTTGGTGGCAACCAGGCCAGCAGGGAGAGTTGTCAGGGGTGACCAGGCAGGCAAGGGGGCCAGTTGGGAGCAAACAAATGAGCAAGGGGAAAGTTGGGGGCAACCAAGCTGCCAGGGGGCATCATGAGGGGTGACCAGGCTGGAAGGGGTGGCCAGTTGGGGGCTACTAGGCCAGCAAAGGGGGCAGTGAGGGGCAACCAGGCCTGTGGGGGAGACAGATGGCCAGCAGGGGGGAGTTGGGGTGATCAGGCAGGTAGGGGGGCAGTTGGGAGGGACCACACCTGTAAGGGAGGGCAGTTGGGGGCAATCAAGTTTGTAGGGGAGGGCAGTTAGGGGTGACCAGGCCTGTGGGGGAGACAGATGGCCAGCAGGGGGAAGTTGGGGGTGATCAGGCAGGTAGGGGGGCAGTTGGGAGGGACCACACCTGCAAGGGAGGGCAGGTGGGGGCAATCAAGCTTGCAGGGGAGGGCAGTTAGGGGTGACCAGGCTGGCAGAGGAGGGAAGTTGAGAGCAACTGGGCCTGCAGGGAAGGACAGTTGGAGGGGACTCAGGCCTGCAGGGGAGAGCAGTTGTGGGGGAACCATACCTGTAGAGGAGGGCAGTTAGGGGTGACCAGGCCTGCAGGGGAGGGCAGTTAGGGGCAATCAGGCTGGCAGGGAAGCAGTTAGGCATCAATCAGGCTGTCAAGGGAGTGGTTAGGGGGTGATCAGGCTGGTAGGCAGAAGTGATTAGGGGCAATCAGGAAGGCAGGCAGGAGCCAGCAGTCCTGGATTGTGATCAAGGGGATAAACTTGGTGATCTTCTCCATTGTTTCCATTCAGGTCTCACCTGGTTCCCCTTTCTAAGTTTTCAATTTACTGGAAGGAGAAAGTGACAGAGTGATGACATCAGTATTTGTAGAGAGGTCAATCCTGAATAAATAGATCATATTAAATGTGTAAGGACAGAGACTAGCATCACTGAATACTTCCTAAAGTCTTAGGAGTTAAAAAGAATACTGCTACTTAATGTTATCTTAGTCATTTTGGTGTTATTTTTTAATTGCAGGAAGAAATCCCTTTAATTCTCTAGCTCTTTACCTTTTCCATTCTCTGTACGAGGCTTTCCAGTGCTGTAATTTGATTATGCTTTTCTTCAAGTTTATTAGCAACTTGATTCAGATGTTCAACCTGTTGTTTCAATTCCTGTTCTTTTTCAAGTTTGTTAACCTTTGGTCAGAAAGACAGTTGTCAGTTTATTAATTTATTAAACCTATTCACTAAATCCTTAATTTTGCAAACCTCAATTTAACATTCAAATTTAATAGACAAAATTTCTGGTTCATGTGTCATATGTGAAAATTAACACCCTGTTATTTTTAAAATGCTTTTAACCTAGATTTGGTTATAATTAAATTAACAGGTAATTTTTTTGTGACTAAGTCACTATTATTTTTAACAAGTTTTAACAAATAACCCTAGTTGGTTTTGCTCAGTGGATAGAGCATCAGCCTGCAGACTGAAAGTTCCCAAGTTTGATTACGGTCAAGGGCACATGCCTGGACTGTGGGCTCGATCCCCAGTGGGGGGCATGCAAGAGGCAGCAAATCAATGATTCTCTGTCATCATTGATGTTTCTATCTCTCTATCCCTCTTCCTTCCTCTCTGGAATCAATTTTAAAAATTTAAAAAATAAGCCAAATGTTGAAAAAAATACTGCAGTAATTTCACTGATATAAATATTATATATCTACAAGAATAGTCTACATATTTAAATCCAAGAGTCACCGTGTGTAAACAATGTCCAGGGAACGATTAGCACATGATCACACCATGTCATGTGAGGTAATTAGTTCTGTTGTCAAACAGTATTACTTTTCTGCGACAGTTGTAACTCACGCTGGCCAAAGTTCCCAGTGCACTAAGCCACACCCAGCCGTGTGCATTTGCTTACTCATGGTGACTGATGACTGCACACATTTACTAGCTCTATTCAGTGTAAATTTAAAATTACTGTAATACATATAGGAAATTTTTCATACATACTTCATTTTAATTACACAAATGTATCTACATAAGTAAAAATAGGTAACCTAATTTGTCAAATTTTTAATAAATTTGTTTAAAAAAATGGAAAAACTTACTTTCCTATATAATGGACTTTTGGCTTTAATGGACGACTTCTTGCCTAAATTAGTCCATTATATCAAGGTTTAACTGTACAAATATTATCTTCTGTAATTTTCTGAATAACCCAAAAAATAATAATAACAAATTGCACTTGTTTAGAATTCATTTTTTAATTCAGTATTTTCTTCTAAATAAACCTGATGGGCTACAACAACACCAAATCAGTGAATAATTAATAATATATAAATATCCCTAGGATATTTACATTTGTTACCATAAAGCATACTACTTGAACTGGTATGAGAAAGAGAGACACAAATTTAAGAAAAACAAAAATGTTTACCTTTTCTCAACAAAACATATCTAGAACAAAAATGAAATTTTATATGTTTAAGAAAAATAATGTTTTATTTGAACACAAAAGGGTCAAAAAGTAGAATAATTCTCTCCACTGTGTCCGGGCAGGTAGCAGCTGTGCTGAAGACCAGCGTAGAGCAGTCCACCTGGCTGCCCCCGGGCCACAGGTGGGCGCGTTTCAGCTGACTTCTGACATGCACACTCACAGCTGCGTGTGTAGTTAACAGATTTGAGAGTGTACAGTTTTTTAAAAGTTTCTGGCTTCCCTTGACAATACCAGGCAGGCATTGCTGCCAGGCCACTCCAGGCTGGGACTGAGCCCCTTGGCGGGGACACGTGCACTACAGCCCCACAGGCTCACCCCTCACAGAGCACTGGGGTCCTCACAGCCTGCTCCTGTCACTAGGCTCTTATCTGCACCCTGAGTGCTGTGAATTTTCGACCAGCACCTCCACAGGCTGAAGCATGAAGGCATGTCACCTAGGAGAGAATTTCCTACTGTGTCCCACTGTGCTTTCCTAGGTCCAGCGCTGACAGGGATCCAGGCATGAACGGGCTTCCGTGCACACACACACACACACACACACACACACACATGCATGAGCACTATTATTTTTCTTTTCCAGCTCTGGAATACATTCTTCAGATAAACTTGTATTGGCCCTACAATATATACTTCAGATTTAAAAAGAAACAAAAAAATGTGTGTCTACAATATATATACACCCGTATATACATATTTAGGTTTTAATATTTTTAATTTTTACCTGTTAAAATACAAAATATATAATTGTCATATATCTTAAAACATATATGTACTTGCTTGGTTCTTGCTCAACCTGAGAAATGTATTCTAGGATCAAAGCCATTTTGAAACCATTTCACTAGCCCAATTCTTTCGTTCTAGACACAAGGAGGTCCAAGTCCAGCAAGGTGGAGGGACTCAACCTCAGCTAGTTAGTCCAAGGCAGAACCAGAGGAAAAGTCACTGGCCAGGATCACCTGGGACAGCTCTGATTTCTAGGCAGGGTGGCATGGCCCACCTGCCACCTGCGCTCTGCAGGGCCCTGGGCAAGGGTGCTAACACAGCAGCTTGGCAACATCCAGGAGCCGGCAAAGCAGGGGTGGCAGGGGTGGGGATGATCAAAGAGCACTTCCTGCCATTCCCATTGCTTGTTTCACATTTAACTCTTCAGAAAGGGGGACCAGAACGTCTGGGGGCGATTCATCCAATAGGCAAGTACCTGGAGGAAGTGTGTACTGTCCTCATGTTGCTTTTTAACTTCTTCAGACTGTGTTTGGTAGATTTCAAATAATCTCTGGGCCACGTTTCTCAGAGCCGCTGCGCCTGCTTCCCTGGAGGCTTCCAACTAGGAAAAGAAAAGAAAAAAAAGGTCACTGTGCAGGTTTTGACATTTACAGTGAAAAGGTTCTCAGGCAGAATGGTTTGACGGGCAATTAAAAACACAGAGGCGGTAAAACACAGAGGCAGTAATTGTCTAGTTTGCACCCCTGTTGTCAATGGACAGGAGAAAAGACGCTTTAATTTGTAAAAGGAAAATGTAAAATGAGAAACCTTATTTAGTGGGGCTGTCATGCAAACCAACTGGCCCTGGGAAGGCCAAACCAGAGTTCCATGAACATCAGTGCCCTGCGTGTACAGATTGTACCCTTCAGACTTCCACAGTGCCCATCAGCTTATGCATGTATTTGCAAGCATTTTATCTTTCATGTTCAGAGCAGTACTAAAAGATATATTGTCCTGATATAACAGTGATTGAAATAGACAAGATTGGGGTATTAAGGCAGTAAAACTAAAGTGTAATGAATCTTTCAAGAATTTAACCTAAGGATGACTGGAAAGATTTACCTACCAAGATAGTCATTGCAGTACTATATATGTGTATGTAAAATATATCATGATTTATTAAACATGTGAATACTTTTAAAAAATTTATTGCATTAAGAACACTTCACACAAGACAGACCTCCCTTAACACATTTTCAAGTGTCCAGCAGTATTAACTAGAGGCACCATGTCATATAGCAGATCTCTAGAAATTCTTCATCTTGCCCAATGGAGGAGTAGGCTCCCAAATAAAATAGTGAGTTTTAATTTATGAAACATCAAATGCTTCTCTACCTACGTGAGCCTAGGTGTGTATCTACAGCTGTGTGTGCAGGTCTGCTTTTACAGATCCATGAATCTATCCTATTGGCTCAAAGCCTCAAAATACCCTAGAGAGTTCTCCTTGTAGGCATACCTTGATTTTCAATACTTCATTCTCTTTGTTCATTTTTAAGAGCTGTAAATCTTTGCCTTTCATCTTTTCCATGAGCAGATCCAGACTGCAGCATGAGGGGTGCATTTCAGAGTCAGAGCCATTCTGAATGTTTCGACAGCACTGCAATGAACAAACGTGAAAATCACAGACCCGACCTTTTCTTTCCTCTACAAGCTTCAAGAACAATGATCATTCCCTATTATGTATATCAGAGGAAATTCAGGTCAGCACAAATAAACCTTCTGATCTCAAAGACCAGTAGAGGTTTCTAGATAAAGCAGCTGGACTCCGTATTTGCTTAAATTTGAATAGATTCTTATATTTAAACTAGAGGCCTGGTGCACAAAATTCGTGAATGGGGGCATGGTGGTATCCTTCAGCCCAGCCTGCTCCCTCTCCCATTTGGGACCCTTTGAGGGATGTCCGACCCCCTGTTTAGGCCCGATCCTAGGATCGGGCCTAAACAGGGGGTCGGACATCCCTCTCATAATCCAGGATTGCTGGCTCCCAACTGCTCACCTGACTGCCTTCCTGATTGCCCCTAACTGCTTCTGCCTGCCAACTTGATCACCTCCTAACCACTTCCCTGCCAGCCCATTTGATGTCTAACTGTTCCCCTGCCAGCCTGTTTGCCCCTAACTGCCCTACCCTGTGGGCCTGGTCACCCCTAACTGCCCTCCCTTGCAGTTTTGGGTCCCCCCCAACTGCCCTTACCTACAGGCCCAGTCACCCCCAACTTCCCTCCTCTGCCAGCCTGGCTATCCCTAACTGCCCTCCCCTGCAGGCTTAATTACCCCCAACTGCCCTCCCTTGCAGACCTGGTCCCTCTCAACTGCCCTCCCCTGGTGGCCTGATCATCCACAACTGCCCTCCCTTGCAGGCCTGGTCCCTGCCAACTGCCCTCCCCTGCTGGCCATCTTATGCCCACATGGGGGCAGGATTTTTTGACCACATGGGGGTAATCATCTTGTGTGTTGGATTGATGGTCAATCTGCATGTTACTCTTTTATTAGCTAGGATAGGATAGAGGCCTGGTGCATGGGGGTGGGGGGTTGGAATGGGGGACAGCTAGTTTGCCCTGAAGGGTGTCCTGGATCAGGGTGGGTATTCCCTTGGGGTGTAGGGTGGCCTGGGTGAGGAGCCTGTGACGGTTTGCAGGCCAGCCATACCCCCAGCGACCCAAGTAGAAGCCCTGGTATCTGGGATTTATTTATCTTCTGCAATTGAAACTTTGTAGCCTGGAGTGGAGCAAAGCCTCCTGCTTGCTCCATGGCAGCAGCCATTGAAACTTTGTTGCCTTAAGCGAAGGCCTGGGCCAGCCAGGGTTTTCAGAAAGCTTGGCTTCCTCCATTGCCAGGGGCAACTCAAGCCTCTCTCCTGCTCTCTCTTTGGCCATAGCCATCTTGGTTGGGTTAATTTGCATACTTTCTCTGATTGGCTTATGGGCGT
Source organism: Lasiurus cinereus (assembly GCA_011751065.1). Lineage (NCBI taxonomy): Eukaryota > Metazoa > Chordata > Mammalia > Chiroptera > Vespertilionidae > Lasiurus > Lasiurus cinereus. The sequence goes on from JAAGEH010000480.1 coordinate 8,540,460, forward strand.
GGCTGGTGGGCATGGCTTGTGGGTGTAGCAGAAGTATGGTCAATTTGCATATTACTCTTTTTTTAGATAGGAAGAGGCAGAGTACATCTTTTCTGTCTTTTATATTCCCCACAAGTTTTAAATATATCATTAATTCCTTTTAAGGAAATATAATATCTACAAGGCCAGATTTTTTTTTAAAAAATTGAAGTTACAAACAAATGCAGTTTGGTTACTTACATTGCATTACAAACTAATACAATCAAACCTAATAGTTACAATATGTAATATTATATACTAATGGATTCTATAATTATAACAATTTTTATTCATTAAGCATCTATTATGTGTCAGATAATTTTATAGCTGCTTAATACACACTCCTTTGTCTGAGTACTCAGAACACTAGAAGGTATTATGTCCATTATACAGATGAAGATTAGAGAGTTTAATAAGCCCAAGATTATATCCAAAATAACTGCTCGGACCAGGATTAGAATTCCAGCTAGCTTAACAACAAAGCCTATATTCTCTTTAGTACAATAGATGGACTACATAAATAATTGATTCTGTCATGGTTTTGTTTTTTGTACTTCAGACACTCAAGCATATTCTCACTCTCCATATATAGAGTAGGTATTGTTTTCTTTTTTAATTTATTAAAGAATATTTGACAGGAACACTCCTGTAGAACATAGATTACTATCTGTGGTAGTTAACCACAAAGATCAAAGATTAGTGCTGCTCAAACTTTAATGTGCATATGAGCCACTTGGTGATAGTTCTGGTTAGCATTCCTGGGTAGAGCTCTCGATGCCACACTTCTAACAAGCTCTCTGCTGTTCAGCTGCTGCTGGGAATATAGACCACACTTTGAGAGGAGCATTTTAGAGTGAAATGCTTGGCCTCTTTGACTCCATCTTATTGAAGATGCTTTGTTCCCTCATGGCCTTCAGGCTAATAGTTTCTTCAGATCAACATGCTAATCATTAGAGGAATTCTGCTTGCAGCCTGAGTTTTTAAAAAAAAGATTTCTGACTAGAAGGGGCCTCTCCCAAGGAGATAAGGGAAGTATGTACAAAATCGATTGTTTTCCAAAGATTTGCAGGGACTCTGTGACCTGAATCATATCAACTAGAGTAAACAGACTAAGACCAAAGAAGTTTCACAATCTTTCTTGGACCTCTATGGTGCCCAGATGTCTGTGATCATCAATCACCTCTTGCCACTCCAATTCCTCCTTCTCTTGACATAAAAGAAGCCTAAACTCTGTACACTTTGAAGATGGACGTGAAGTAGGTACCATTACATTTTCTATCTTCTCAGTTGGTGCCTTCTTGGTCAGTAAACATCTTACTTTGAGCTCTGATGTTTTGAGTTTTGGCATTTCAAAGCATTGGGCATACAAACTTTAGTTCTGTAACAGCAGAGCCTTAGATCATTACAGTTAAATCTCTTCTGTGACATTACCCAGATACCAAAGAGAGGGGCTGATATTTTGATGCTTCATTTGTCTGCTAATCTATGGTTTGAGATGGCTGAGCAGAGACACTGGCAACACAATTCATCTCCATTTGTAAGAAACTACTTCTATTAAGGTCCTCAAAACATCCCCAATGTTATAGCCAATGGTCAATGTTCAGTCCTCAATTTACTTGGCCCATGGATACCATTTGACTCAGTAGTCCAACTCCTCCTTCTGAGACCCTTTTTCTTGTATTCAGTGACTCCATTTTCTCTTGTTATTCCTCCTAATCCACTAGTCTCTTTCCCCAGTCTCCTGTGATGATTCTTCCTCTTTTTCCTAAGATCTAATATTGAAAATCTCAGGAATCAGATCTTAGATTTTTCTCTCATTTCTATCCACACTCACATGCTTGGTGTTCTCCTCCACTTTCAGGAGTTTAAACATCATCCTTACTCACTCAAATCTCTACCCTATAGCCTGGACCTTCTATCCCAGACCTCTACCCTCCATTCCAGAATCAGATATCCAGCCACCCACTAGAAACCTTCACTTGGAGGTAATAGGCAACTCAACAGAACCAAAACCAAATTTTTTTATCATTCCCATCATTCATAAACATTAACTTTTTCCCCCAGTTTCAGAATACTTAATTTAAGAAAGTAATTAAAGCTAGTTGTGTTAGTTTGGGGGAGCTGAGGATGATACAGGAGACTATGTTCATGCTTCATACTCTATCTTTGGTGTTTTCCATGACCAGACAACATAGCAGATGACATTGATGCTAACAACGTGCACTTGGCTCAGATGACATTTAACTTGGAATAATCCAGACAAGGCTAAGTGCAGATTGCTCAACCTTAAGAAATAAGGCTGTTCACTGGAGAGGGGGATCTTTTAAAGTTCTCAGTTGTCTGGTCACTCAGCCTAATGGTTTCAACTGCATGGCCAATGTTGAGGCCCAGATAAACTTAAAAGCTTGTGTCTCTGTCTGGTATGTTTGGTATTGAGAAATGTTGCCGTCAGTATCTGGGCTGGCATCTTCCCATATATTCTAGATAAGTAAGCCCAGTTTAAAATATTCAGGTAAGGCCTGGTCGTTCCAATCTGATCCTAATGCTATCTGTGGTTAAATATTTCATGCATATGTCCATTAACATCTTTAGATAGTGATAAAATATTTAACATTCATCATTCAAAGCATCAAAGAATAATTTCTATTTGGCTTTATGCTTATTTGCCAAAGAAATAAAGGTAGCACATTCGATAAATTCATTACCTTTGAATCTAGTTTGTGTTTTGTATCGCTATGTCCAGTTTCATCTTTAAACATTTGGTTACGGATCTTTTCCAGAGTAGCTCGAATCTAGGAGATAAAAATATTTTCTTTTTTTTTTTAAGGCATTTAATGTCCAATACCTTTTTTTTTCTCTATACCAGCAGCAGTGTACCTGATTTATTCAGACAGTCATACATATATACTTATGTCAGATTTAAATAACTACCATCAATCTAACTTGCATTATTCTAATATTGTTTAGATTGCAGAAAATGGAGCACTTGATCCTTATAATTCTGTCAAATCTAAAATACAATCTGAATGAATACTATACGGCAAAATAATTACTATTTAGTAATTAGTATTTAATTCTATTTAGCTCTGCTTTTTCATATAGTAATTTAGTACAAATTTACTATGAAGTAATTAGTGTAAAACAATTACTATTTAATAATCACTATAAAATAATGACTATTTAGTAATTACTATAAAATAATTACTACCTAGTAATTACTAAAGAATAATTGCTATTTAGTAATTACTAGAGAATAATTACTAAATGGGGATGATACAAATTTACGTATGAAATATAAGCCCCGTGACCTGGTGACCTATGGAATTGCAAGACTCTCAGAGATGAATTAATAGATCTGAATGTTACAAACTCGCTATGTCCACACTTTTCCATCTGTTCTAAGAAACAGTTCCTACGAATGTAAGTTTTGTTACCCATTATCATTGGATTCTTACAAGAGTTCACAATTTTCATGAAGAAACATGCCAACATGTAGTCATTAGCAGATAGCAACCCTGAGCTATGAGAAGGAACAAGGTAAGGAGAGAGAGGAAGTCAGCAGAAAATGTAAACATCTCCTGGGGAATGTGGTACCAACACTCTGAAACAAGTGAAAAGAAATGTACCCAGTAGGAACTGCAGTGGTGAATAGTGCAGGACAAATTAAGTGCTGATAGGTGTTCTGAACCCCTCTAGCTCATTCTTCTATTTCACTCTAAGTGTGAAAACAGTGGACTTATAGCCTCAAGAGAATACTAAACAGGTGTACAAACTCCAGTTATCAAGATTGTCCTCTGTTCTTCCTTAATCATTTTCAGGAAGGAGAAACAAAGACCACTAATCTGTATTACTTTATTTTAGAAAATCATATCATGCTAACATGATGTCTGGTACCCACATACCATTTTCACATATTCGGTTTCTTCAATAATGTGAGCTGACGTGGACTCATATGAGGCAGGATTGTCTTCTATCTTACCCCTTGAGGGAACCTCTGTGGTCACTGTTATTGTTGTCATGGTGAATTCTGGCTTTAGGAACACATAAATCAGTTAGACTAACTCATTTGGTAATATCATTATATGGTGTGTAAACTGTGCTGTCACTATAATTAAATACTGTATAGTAGAAAATATAACTTATTGATATGTATATGTACCCATAAATCCAGTAATTTATTTAATATTAAAACAATACTAGCTGAAACAATCCTTGATTAGAAACTTAAATATTATCTGAGAAGGAAATATGTAACATTTTTCTTTTTGATCCACATCATATTATATTCTAAATATATTTTATTTTTATTGATTTTTTACAGAGAGGAAGGGAGAGGGATAGAGAGTTAGAAACATGGATGAGAGAGAAACATCTATCAGGTGCCTCCTGCACGCCCCCTACTGGGAATGTGCCCACAACCAAGGTACATACCCTTGACCAGAATCAAACCTGGGACCTTTTAGTCTGCAGACTGACGCTCTATCTACTGAGCCAAACCAGCTTCAGGCATATTAGATTCTAGATACTGTCACTTCTTCATCTTTATATTCTAGGACATTGTAAGTGCTTAAATGGTTGTGGAAATAAAATAATGCTATCTAATAAAGAAGGAATATGCTAATTGACTCTCACACCATCGCAAAGATGGTGGCACCCACAGCCAATAAGGGAATATGCTAATTGACTGCCCCGCCATCAAAGATGGGGGCACCCACAGCCACAGATGGCAGTGCCCAGTCCCCTCAGCCCTGCTGGCATGCCTGCCTCTGGAGTCCCCCAGTCCCCTTAGCCCCCCAGCTATCCAGGGCTGGCCCAAGGTGCAGGCACGCCTCAGATGGTGGCTGCCCAGCTGCCCAAAGCCATCTGAGGCTCAGGAAACCAGGATTGGCTGAGGCTTGCACTGCTGGCAGCAGCAGAGGTGGGATGGGGGTGTCGCCTTTCCCTGATCACTGGGTCATCTCCCACCCCTGAGGGCTCCTGGACTGAGAGAGGGGGCAGGCTGGGCTGAGGGATCCCACTTCAGTGCATGAATTTTCATGCATCAGTCCTCTAGTATAATTATAATATGTATATATACATATATCACTTATATACAGAGTATGGCAAATGTAGGTTTGTAGTTGTGAATATACAAAACAGAGATATTTTGTCCTCTAGATGTGGTACAATCACAAGTAGAAAGCATCACCTATAAAATATGATTTTTTTAAAGTAAGCCTAAATCTAATCAAGCTTCTAAATAACAGTAAATATGTGAACAAGAGGAAAGTGATTAATGCAGTGGTTCTCAATGTGGTGCACACACCCCACGGGGGACAATTTAATTTTTAAGGAGGGCAATTCAAGAATGAGTTATTTTCAGTGAATTTTTTACATTTCTTACGGTACTAGGGGCATCACATACAGTATATCTATATATATAAAACCCTAACATGCAAATAGACTTAATAGTAGAACACCAAACAACCAGTCACTATGATGTGTACTGACCACCAAGGGGTGTGCATGAAACATAGTGGGCCTTGGCAGTTGGTGGCAGAACACAGAACATGACAGGGATCAGCTGGAGTAGGTGAGCAGGGGCGCCAGACCAAGGTGGGGCATCGGTTGCTGTCATTGGGGGTCAAGCTTCTGGTAGTTACTGAAAATTCTTTGCTCCCACATGCCACAGTCCTGCTTGGTGCTTGCACCTGCTGCTGGTGCTGGCCCTGCTCGCACCCGCTGCTGGCACCCAGCACCAGCAGTGATCACTCAGCGCCATCAGCAGGTGCGAGTGGTGGCCCCCATCACCCTTCAGGGCTTCTCCATTGCCCCCTGCTCCTGAGGGGCAATTGGGGTTGGCAGCCACCTCTCACACCCACTGCCAGCAGCACTTGCACACACTGCTGGTGCCAGCCCTAATTGCTCTGCGTTGTCATTGAGTACGAGCAGGGCTGGCGCTGTCAGAGCGTGGGAGTGGTGGTGGCAGGAGTGGGGCTGTGGGCAGACAGGTGATGGGGGAGGGGGAGGGCTTTAGTGGGAAGGGGGAGGCAGGGGCTCAGAAAATGGGCTGAGACCCACTTACTGAGCCCATCACAGCCTCGCAGATCACAATTCCTTTCAAGGTTCACGAATTCATGCACTGGGCCCTTAGTAAATATATATTATGACATATTTATGCATTTCAGTTCTCTATTATGTTTTGGAATTTTATTTGCTATTTTTTCATATCACTTCATATTATTATTATTATTATTATTATTATTATTTTATTAACAATTTCTTAGTGATTTCTTCCTCATTACCCACTACCCAGGCCATTTAGGCTTCCTCTATGTTAATAGGAGCCCACTTTTTGAATAATAAGAATTATATGTCATAGCGGGGGCAACAGGATTTTAGAAATGCTTAGGTGGGACATAGCTAAAAAAAGGTTAGGAACCACTTGTTTAATGACCTACAAGGGTAAAGGTTGCAACCAGACAAATCCAGATTATGTGAAATATTAGTGGACAAACTAGTTCTTACCACAGTTAAATTATATAAAGAAAGATGAGGCAAAGAGAAATTGCTATAAATTAAGAATCTTAAGAGACATATGACCAAATGTAATATATGAATAGTATTTGGCTTCTGATTCAAATAAACCAGGGATATAAAGATATTTTTAAGGCAATTGGGAAAATTGTAACACTAATTGGATAATAGATGATGTTAAGGACTCACTGTAGTTTTGCTAGGTGTGATAATAAATTTATGACATTCTTTAACTAAAAATCTTGCCCAGCTGGTGTGGTTCAACAGTTAAGTGTTAACCTATGAACCAGGAGCTCACAGTTTGATCCCTGGTTGATCCACATGAAGGGGTTGCAGGCTTGATCCCAAGGAGGGTACATGTAAAAAGCAGTCCATCAATGATTTTCTCTCATCATTGATGTTTCTATCTTCCCTCTCCCTTCCTCTCTGAAATCAATAATATATATTTTAATCTTATCTATAAGTCATACTTTCTGAAGTATTTTCAGTGAATAATATATTTGGAATTGCTTTAAAATATTCTAATACAGAAGAAAAATTTGAGGGTAGGCAAAGATGAAAGAAGTTTGGGCAAAAATGCAAGGTATTGCCAAAGCTGGACAGATGGGGTTCATTATATTCCTCTATCTACTTTGTGTCTGTGGGAAATTTTCATAATAAACGATAATGAACTAAAAAATAAAATAAAAAGTCCTTTGAGATAGGGATTATTAATCTCATTTTCCCGATAAGGAAGCCAAGACTCTCACAGGTGATGTTAACTTACCTGAGATCACAGTAAAACTAACAGAACAGAAACTCAAACTTCTGTCTTATAGACACCAACTTCAAGGGTATTTCCATCACATTAAGGCTGGCTTCCCTAGTGAGAAATAAACAACAAACACAAGTATTTAAAGTTTAGCAATAGCCTATGCAGTTAACACAGAAAGAATTTTCATATTGACTAGCATCAGTTTACAGCTGGATAGCTTTTGGGGATAATGCAGAGTTTTGCATTTATCCTTTAATCTTCGGTGAAATTGACGGAGTATGCCAAGAATTTTCCATTTTATTCTAAATCTTCTTAGACAGCCACGCTGACTTCTATTTGTTTAGACTGCAGTGACTTGGCAGCTGCAGCTCTGCAGTTACAGAATTTGAGTGGAAGTACTTCTGTTACTGAGTCCTCTTAAGTCTCTTCTGGGATTAAGTTCCCAGTTCAAAACAACATCAAAATGCTCAGAGTACAAAATAAGCTCCAGAATATAAACAGACTCATCCATACAGAGTACAAACTGACAGCTGTTTGAGGGGCGTGGCTTGGGGGCTGGGTGAAAAAAAGGGAAGGGACTAAACAAAACAAAGAAAAACAAATAAAAAAGCTCATAAACAACTGTGTGGTGATTACCACAGGAAATGGGGGGTGCGGGGAGGTAGGAGAGGTCTAAGGGGACATAAATGGTGACAGAAGGAGACATTGACAACATAATATACAGGTGATGTATTATAGAACGGTGCATCTGCAACCTATATAATTTTATTAACCAATAAATTCAATAAAAATTAAAGAGAAAGAAAAAAAAACACAACCAACAACACAAAAACAACGTGTTTGGAAGATGGAGTGGGTAGGCCAGAGTGGTGTTCAAGCAAACAGGCCCATGAGCCCAAGCTGACTTCCTGTCTTTCTGGACAGCCTATGGACTAAGAATGGTTCTCAAATTTCAATCATTAATATATATATATATATACACATACATACATATATCAAAAGAATAACATGTCATGGCACATGAAAATTATATGAAGTTCCAATTTAGTGTCCTTAAATAAAGATTTACTCTAACCAGAGCCAGTCATTTACATAGTGTCTATGCTGCTTTAGCACTGCACACAGGCAGAGTTCAGCAGCTATGGCAGAGAAAATATGTGACAAGCAATGTTTAATGTGCTCCTTTACGGAAAAATCCGAGGTTAGAACGTGCCAAGGAATGGGAGCAAAATCAGTGGGAAAACAGAGGCAAGCAAAACATGGATTTGGTCTGAGTTGCTTTTGGTTCTCCAGTTCATTACCCCTTGATCTATAGTCCCCTTTGGTGGACTTACCTTCTTGTTTTCTTTTTACTATGCTATGCATTATATACAAATGATAAGAGGTATTTCATCATAGGAAGTAATCACTCTTAAGAATGGATTTCACTGATTTCTCTCAATCTTTCATAATTTGAAACCCATGATGGGCCTCATGTTTTATATCCAAAATATATTTTTTGTGTGTGTCATTTATTCTTAATATCAAGGTATGCAGCTCCTTAATCACTGTTAATTTCCACTCACTGTTGGGCCATCTTCAACAAGTGCCATGAAATCCTAGGCTCAATTTACATATCTGTAAAATAGGGGTGGAAATGCCTTGAATTGTAAAAACAAAGTTGTTTTTTTTTAAATCTTTGTTTGCAGAAGGCAGTCAATGGAGAGTAACTGCTGATATTACTGCTCCTATTATTTTATATTATTGATGACCATAGAAGATAAGCAGCTGGTTGCAAGGTTTATACCCAACTCTATTAATATAAAATCAAATTCCATTTCTCTGTTTGGTTTAGAAAACTTTTTCAACCACAGTCCTTGATTTGTATAAAGAAACCCAAGGGGAACTTAAGCTCACAAAGTCCAAATTGCCATATGGCATTAGCTTCCTGGGGAAAATCCATCTTAGCATTTTATTTCTGCCAGAAGTAGATTAGGCAGATAAAAATTTCAACATAAAACACAATCAGTTAATTAAAGTGAGAAACGAATTTTATTTGTTTTCTGCTAGAGTGGATTGAAGACAGCTTACAAGTGGCATCCCTCCAAGAGGTGTTATTTCCTAGATCAAAGCTGTGCAGAAAGGACTCTCAGGGGACAGGGGAGGTGCTGAGCAGGCCGGGCTTTGGCTTCTCATTTGAACCAAAGAAGCTCTTCTTTGTTCAGTCTCACACTGATTTTTTCTGTGAGACTTTTCAGTGAGGAAAGAGCTTCCTACAAAGAAAAGTTTTCGATCTAGACTATCTAGCTTCATGGCCTGACCCTGCCACTCAGCAGAGGTATGACTTTGAGCAAGTTCCTTAACCTCTCTGTGCCTCTGTTTCCTTATTAGTAACATTCAGATACTATTAATAACATGAATAATTAATAATATAAATAAACTGCATGGAATTGTTGAGTGAACATTGTTCAAGTCCTTGTAACAGTGCCTAGCACATAATAAGTTATTCATACGTGTTTGTTAAGTGAGTAAATTAAAGATGAAACTATCAATGGTAGAGAAGAACCAGGTAATATTTAAACAGTCTGCAAATTGAGCTGGGCTATAAGAGCAACTATTTGGAGGAATCTAAAGACCAGAAAACCCATTGTATCAGTTCTTTCTTGAGAAAGCATCAATAACCTATCAATATCTCAACTGATTATGCTAACAACTAATGAACAGTTTGCAAGTTACAAAGCAATTCATACACATTATTGTGAATTGTGATAAAGCAACACCTCACTGGTCACCCAGAATAATGTGACTAAACCTACTTCTCTGTTTAATTACAGAAGAATGGCTTACCCATTATACAATCAACATATGTAAGGCAGTGTTATGGGTTGAACTATGTCCCCTTTCCCATTTACATGTTGAAGTCCTAACCCTCAGTACCTCAGGATGTACCCTTATTTGAAAATAGGGTCACTGTAGATGTAGTTGGTTAAGATGAACTCATATTTGGATAGCGTGGATCCCTAATCCCATATGACTGGGGTCTTCATAAAAAGGGGAAGTATGTACAGACATGCACTTGTAGAGAACACTTTGGGGAGAAGTGGAAGGCTACAATCAAGGTGGTGCTTCTACAAACCAAAGAGCGTGCTAGTGTGCTAGAAAACCACCAGGCGATGGAACATGAGAAGCACAGAACAGATTGAACAGATTCTCCCATGAAGCCCTTAGAAGGAACCCATCCACCAATAGGGCCTGGGACTCCCAGCCTTCAGAATTGTGAGACAGAAATGACTATGTTTAAGCCCCAGTTTGTGACTTTGTCATAGCAGCCCTAGGAAACTAACACGGGTACTATTTATATTCTAGAGATTCTAGCAAAGGTGTTTCTTTCCTCTACTTAGCACTTAATCCAGTCATTCATATGTTAAGTGTTTATTAAACACAGCTGTGATAAGAGCTGTGGCCATGGAGGTGAGCCAGAGACTCTGCCTTCATGGGACTTTCCGTATACTGAAAGTACAAAACAGTAGCATGTAGAGAAAATAATGGGAGGTGATAGCAAGTGTTATGAAGAGAAGCAGAGCAGGAAACAATAAAAGAAGTGCTAGGTGGGGTGGGAAGGCATTTAAGCAAAAGTCTTGAATAAAAGAGGTGAAGCCCTGTGGCCATAAGGGAGAAGAGGACTCCAGGTTGTGGGAACACAGTGTAGCTCACCGTGTTTTCTTTTTTATTTTTAATGTAATAGGGATTTTTTTTTTTAATAGCCTGAAATTTAAGACTCCCAATTTGCATAAGGAGCTGTCACCACAGCCACTTAAAACAGGTCTCCTCCTGGCTGGTAAGGCTTCCTCAAGCTTGGTTCAAGGAAAAACAGGGTAGAACAAAGTCAAGGCAAGTGCAGCTGACTCGAGGTCAGGCAAGAGAAGGGGCCATAAAGTCCAGGTGACTAAGTGGTCTTTTCAACTCATTTCCCTGGGTGCTGATTGAAAAGCTCTGTGGTGGATGAGTGGCATGTTTTGGTTGTTCAGTACTTGACCCTCCTTCCCAGGTAGTGTACGGAATCAGCATCTGTAGAGTCTTTGCAGGAAAAGGAGCCTTGCCTGTCTATCCTCCCTCCTTGGGGCTAGAGCACAGGTACAACACCTAGACCCAGCCCACTGAGGACTCTCATCTGGAAATGCTAGTAAGGGATTGGCCATCAGGCATGTGGAAGCTGGAGTCAATGAAAACCCCATTCTTATTCTGGGAAGGGAAAGATCCTTGGCTGGCACAGCATGGTGCTTTGTGCCCAGGAAGGAAGGCCAGTGGAAGTATCTAGTGACCAGTGACAATGCCAGAAGGACTTTATCTTGCTCTTGCTAACGTCTGATCTTTGCAAGTTTTCCCCTCAATTCTGGATGCTATTCCACATCCTTCCAGTAAATTCCATTTCTGCTGAAGTTAGCCAGAGTCAATTACTTAGGTTTGCAACCAAGAATCCTGGTTAGTTTGGACATAGTTTCTGAGTGTTCAGTTTTTCAGTTCTGAGCTAATAATATTAACTAGTGTTTCCTCATTCTTGATCACTATTATATAGAGTTTAGATATTAGAAACTGAAAAAGTCATACCATACAAGTGTTATAAGCATAATCAGGTTATGTGAGGGGGGAAAGCTCACATATCTCCAAACTTCTTTTTTAAAATATATTTTATTGATTTTTTTTACAGAGAGGAAAGGGGAGGGATAGAGAGTCAGAAACATCGATGAGAGAGAAACATCGATCAGCTGCCTCCTGCACACCTCCCACTGGGATGTGCCCACAACCAAGGTACATGCCCTTCTGGGACCCTCCAGTCCACAGGCCAACACTCTATCCACTGAGCAAAACTGGTTTCGGCTCCAAACTCTTGAAGAGACAAACTTTTGAGTTTTAAAGAGCATACCTGTTCTGCATCCACATTCCACAGCACAATGGTGACATCCAGTGTCAGCTAGCTAAATCTCAGGTGACTGCAATTTACCTGGAAAGTGATGCACAGTATACCAAAAGACATGCATGTAAACACTAAGCCGAAGTAATAAGTTTTCAAGTAATAATCTAAGTTTTTTAAAGTACAACTAATTGTATTCATTTGCAAATGCTACTCATTTGTACATACACATATATTTATATCATAGGCAGCACTATACAAAGCTCCTACATATGAAATAAAAGCAGGTTAGTTTTTTGGGGGGAAAGGATTGAAATGTTGGTACAAACACAATATACAAATATAGATTCTTGACAGAGTACTGTGTCATTTACCAATAAATCATTTTCCATATGCTCTCAAAATTAATCATTATAATATACTATCTATAGTTATTATCCATATATCTCTATATCTATCCCTCTATATGTATGTATAATGCAATCAAGTCACAGACAAATGATTGAAGTTTTCCAAGGTCATAAATTGACCTCATTACCTGAACCCAGATAGATTGATTGCAAATCCAGGTTTCTTTGTAATGAAATGATCTCTCCATTTAGAATTTTGGAAAACAACTGAAGATTTTACCCAGTGCTCATATGGCAACTAAACTGCAAAGAGGGCCTGCGAAATCACATGGATCCCTTCCCATTTGGAGAGGTGGGGAGCAGGGCTCAGGGTCTATTGCATGCCCATCACACGAAAGCTAGGGTATGCTGCCTTTAATAATCCTCACAAATACCCTGAGAAGCTGGTGTTATTAGTCCCATGTCACAGACGAGGAAATGAGGCTCAACACAACCAAGTGAAGACTGCTACTTCATAATGGTCATGAATCCCAACCTATGAGCCCGCTGATTCTTTCCAGCTTACCACTTTGCCTTCTGTTGAATTCCGAATGGATTTCTAGGCCCAGTTTCTAGAGCCCCAGCAAGTTTAGCAATCAGAGTTTTCCAAAGCAAGTCACTAAGTAACAGTCAAGTACCTCCTGATGTGAGCTCCTAGGTATGTCCTTCAGGAACCTGAGCAGAGAGTGCTGTCCCCATAGATTTACCTCACAAACAGAAGGAGTATGGACTCATGGCTTAAAAACAGGGGCTTTGGATGAGGTGCTGCCCACAAGACTTCGTTCTCCTTCCCTATTAGTTGGGAATGCTTTAAAACCCCTTAGACTTCAACTGAAAATGTCAGATGACAATGCTGACTTCCCCTTAGAGTTACATGACGATTAAATGAGGTAACACATACAAAGTGCTCACTGGAGTATCTGACCCATAATACGCAGTTAAGGAATATGAAATACTTAAATTCACAGCTTATTGTGGACACTGGTTAAAAGGACATCACTTGACAGTGTCAAGGACACACTCAGTTGACCCCACTCAATTGCTCTCCCATCAGCCAATTATTCCTCCTGCTTTGAGCTTTTCCATTAACAATCATTTCAAAAGCCACTTATGATTTGTCACTGAAAAAAAAAGAAACAGATGTCAATGCCATATATCTCAATCATTTGTAACATTTATAAGGAAAGGGTCCTTTTGGAAAATTTCTTTTGTGGCTTTATAAAATATTTTGAGTAAAAAATTCAGGAATATATAAAATAGTGATAACTTTCTAAACGCATCCTGGAATATTTTAGCTTCAGTGTAATTTATTTAGTTTTAAACATTACCCAGTGTGTGTGTATGGGGGGGGTGGGGTGGGGGGAACAGACAACACCAAGTGTGGGTGAGGACATGGAGCTGGAACTCCTGTCTGTTGCTGGTGAGAATGAAAAATGTGCTGCCACATTGGACAACCCTGGGTAACTTCCTCTGAAAGTAAGCACACACTGTGCAACCCAGCAATCCCATTCTTAGATGTTTACCAAGTAAAATGAAAGTTTATGTTCCATAAAACACAATGTTTATGATTGCCAAACACTAGGAAAAAATCAAATATTCATCAACAGGTGAATCCTACTCATCAATATAAAAGAATAAACTCCTGTTTCAGCCGACAATATGGATGAATCTCAAATGCATTATGCTGACTGAAGATGGCCAAATCCAAAAGGATACATATCCTTTAGTTCCATTTATATAACATTTTAGAAAATTCTTTGGGGACAGAAAACAGATCAGTGATTACCTGGGGACAGAAGTGAGGGAGAAGCTGGCTCCAGAGGAGAGCCAGGGTATTTTTTTTGGAGGGGAGAGAAGGGGGATGATATAACTGTTCTTTGTCCTTATGATGATGGTAGTTAAATGACTGGAACCATTTGTCAAAACCTACAGGACTCCACATTAAAAAAAGAGAGTAAATTTAGCCGAGACCAGTGTGGCTCAGCGGATAGAGCGTCGGCCGGCGGACTGAAAGGTCCCAGGTTCGATTCCTGTCAGGGGCATGTATCCTGGTTGCGGGCACATCTCCACTGTGGGGGGCGTGCAGGAGGTGGCTGATCGATGTCTCTCTCTCATCGATGTTTCTGACTTTCTCTCCCTTCCTCTCTGTAAAAAAATCAATAAAATATATTTTTTTAAAAAGAGTAAGCTTATATATTTTTGTTTTTTAAAAAATAATAATCCAATAGTACCATAAAAAAAGCAAAATACAATTCAGATTTCAGAATCCAAGGATTTCACTGACTTTATCAGAACTACCTGGAAGCCACAATTAGCTTGATTTTCTTTTCTCCAAATTATTGACCCCCAAAAAAGTAAATATAGAAAAAAAACAGCAGTGGAATCAGGATTGTTAAAAAGCAGGTAACAGGGCTGCTGCTAGTAGAATTATTGCTGCTATAAGAATAGTCAGTAAAACTTGGCATTCAATATGGTGATAGAAACAAGAGAAATCTAAACATCTTAAGAAACTCAATTATAATTATTATTTAGTAGAGGGAAAAGTAGGAGGAAATATAGAAAAATTATGTAAGAATATTTGCAACAAGATTGAAATCTAATTAATGAAACTAGAACTCCTTGTCTTATCTATCCATCACTCTTCTAATTACTGTATTTTCTAGATGCATAGATGTTATTCTTTTCTGTTGTCCATTTGTATGTAGGCTATCCAACCAATGGCTACAGAGTCTGCTCAGATTGGCCATGGCCTGAAGCAGCAGGGACCCTGTGCTTGGCAGGCTCCACCCACCTTATAGCTCCAGGAAGATGTCAGACTGATCTGAGGGCAGTATCCCACCAAAATCCAGGCGGTAAGAGAAAAATACAAGGGTGAGAATTAGCTTCTGTTTTGGTAAAACCAAGTTCTTTATATTGGATCATGTCAACAAATTTTATGATGAGTGAGCTCATCAAAATAATGAGAAGGTGCTTACAGCTCTATGCTGATGGAACCTTCCTCCAGAGAAGCGTGCCCATGCCAATTTCAAAGTCTATGAAAAGGATGAAGACGGATTCCTACGATTGGTATGTGACTCTTAGGAGACATTTGAAATGAAATTGGCAGTGTATGGCTACAAAAATGCATCTGTCCTGGAAATGTTTAAACCCTGACCAAATTAAAAAAAAAAAGTTATCAACAGAGACTGATCAACTCACTTACACACAGATCATCAAAAGAGCAATGTTCCTACCCAGGAGTTTCAGCAAGTTGTTTTGATCTTTCAAACCAAAAAAAACTGAGCTCCAAGGAAGCACAGTCAGCTTTGGAAAACTGTACTATTTAACCTAGAGTCTCTTGTTTGCAAATTTTAGAAGTTTAAAGATAGAATCCTTTGCATTCTAAGTTGTCAATACAATAGATCTTCAAGTTATGTTAGTGAATTCTCCCCCACACCCCAGCCATACCACACATTCAAAGACATATGTATTGTCTTCTCTTTCGCGTCACAGATTCTGCCAACTTTAGAGAATGGTTTCTTCTCAACTAGAGAAATCTCCTTAAGAAGATCTGTAAGCATAAGCTGTCAAGTGCAGCTTCCTAAAATGAATTTGCTGCTCAGTAGTTGGCACAGAGCAAGGTGAATGGGGTGTATGAGAAAACAGCTGTGACTGACTGCTGTTCAAGGTTCCCAATTGCTGAGAGAGGCATCCCAAAGTCAATGCCTATGCAGTGTTAAGAGGTTCTTATTTGCTCTGTTCTATAGGAAACACACAGAAAAACAGCACCACCTCCCAGGAACCTGGGTCATTTACAGTTTCTGTCTAGCTCCTAAAAACAAAACAAAACAAACAAACAAACAAAAAATGGGAAAAAAAAGGAGTGGCATTTCTTCTGTTTTGGATTTTCTCTAATCTACTAGTAAGAGCTCAAACAAGTACTGATTTTGTAAATAAAAAAACAGGTATATCACTTTCATTCTTTAGCACAGTCATAGAAACAACATAATAAAACTAAAAGCTTATAAATCTAGATAATTTCCCTCCGAATTATTGGCTAAAGGGTATGGATGATTCATGCTTTATGTTAAATGTACCACTGAAATGTATTACCACGAAGCGCTCATATTTCAAAGAGTAATTCAATTGTCACTGTTGGATCTAAGGATCATCAAAATCCCCTTATTCTAAATGCATACATTTGGGATGAAATGTAGCAAAGGAGATGTATCTTCTTTGAAAATATTAATGTCAAGAGTTAAACACCTTCCAAGTCCAACCTAAATGACTGAATGGCTCTAACTGGAGAGGTTCATTTGGTTGAGTGTTATTGATTCCTGATCAGGGCACAAGCTCAGGTTGTGGTTCAGTCCCTGATCAGGGTAGTGTATAAGAGGAAACTGATCAATGTTTTTCTCTCTCACATCAATATTTCTCTTCTCTCTCTCTCTCTCTCTCTCTCTCTCTCTCTCTCTCCCTCTCCCTCTCCCCTCTCAAAAAACCAATAGAAACATTTTAAAAAGGACTGAATGACTGACACTTCTTTCTATCAGCATGAGGTTTACTATTCACAATTTTCATGGAAGAGTCACATAAAGATCAGAGTTATGTCACATTCAGGAAAGATCAGCCATCCATACCAGGGATATATTTTTCATAAATATAAGTAAGAGGTTGACTCCCATCAGTTATTTTCAAATTATGCTCCAAGGAAGCTTAGACTAACGTGTCCATCTTACCACCTAAATGTAATTGCAGAAATGAGTCACAGCCATACAGCGGAATGAATATTAGCAATAAAGACAAGCCAACCACTGAAACATGCTACGACCTGAATGAACCTCAAAAACATTATTTTAGGTGGATAAAGCCAGATGCTGATGACCAAATATTATATGATTCCATTTGTATAAAGTGTCCAGAAAAGTCAAATGTAAAGAGACAGAAAATAGATTAGTGGCTGCTGGGGCGGAGGACCAGTGAGGCAGACAGCCATGTGGGGTCTTTTTGAGATAATAAAAAATGTTCTAAAGCCAGATTGTGGTGATGGTTGTACAATTCTGTAAATTTATTAAAAATCACTTGAATATATTTTTAGTATATAAATTATACTTTTAATAAAGCTGTTTATTAAAAAGAGCAGAAAAAAAGAGGAGAGGTAAGAATGCCTTGAATAAAGTTACTCTTTACCTCTGAGAGGAAATATAATTACTGTCATAATATACAAGAAAATATAATTTGATGCATAGAATTTTCTCAGTTTGAAGTTTTTCCTCCTAAATTATTGACATCAACTACTAAAAGTTTAGTTTTGTTTTTAATACATTTTATTGATTTTTTACAGAGAGGAAGGGAGAGGGATAGAAAGTCAGAAACATCCTCCGCCTCCTGCGCGCCCCACACTGGAGATGTGCCCGCAACCAAGGTACATGCCCCCGACCGGAATCGAACCTGGGACCTTTTAGTCCGCAGGCCGACGCTCTATCCACTGAGCCAAACTGGTTCTGGCAAAAGTTTAGTTTTTTATTAAATTTATATAAAATTGATATTTAGCTATTTTAGTTTTAATATCTCAATATTTCATAATACTTGTTAGACCTCCCAGAATGTTAGACCTCCAGGACGATGGGCAGGTACAAAAACTCTGTAGGGCAGAAAGGCTGTGAATGCCTAGCTAGAGGCAAAACTGGGAAAGTAAGAACCTTGCCCCCAGGGTAACCTATCCTCTCTTAGCAAATCACTGGTCATGTGACCCTTTCTTCCCTAATGATAACATCTGGTCCTCAGCTGTATTTTTGCTCCAGGTCCAGAAAATCGGTAAAACCAAACAAGTGGCACTGTGGCTACCTCAGTACCAGCTACATTGATTAATGATCCCCCAACCCAAGCCTCATCCCCTCACTTTCCCCATCCCCCACTCCCTCCACTCTGTCCTGGCACTGACCAATCAGTAGAGACCAGGACCCTAGAAGAGCACACTTGAAATGCTGATGAATATTCTATTAAGACCCTCCCTGAGACCTCCCCTAAGATTTCCACCTGCAAGACAAAGGACCCAGTGCGCATTCTTCCTCCAGGAGCACACCCTTGCCATTCCCCCACTGGCACGTGTCCTGCAACCTCTAAGGGAGCACATGAGACTTGCAACCAGGGGAACAATGGGCAGTTCATCCTGGGCTTACCCCTGAACTGTCTCTAAGGCCCCCTTTTCTCTGACTTCCCAGTAAGCCAGAGCAGCCCAGCCTACACTCTCCTGTTGCTTTGTCTATGCCCTTCCTTGTTTACTGTCCCTAGTATATTTTGGCTGCCATCATTGACCCAATGTCGGTGCTGGGCAGCCCTTCCCTTTGGATATCCCATTCCCCATTCCCTTTCCCTAAATAAATTAAATTTTCTTTAATCACTGTCTGAGATGACTATTTAGCCTCCCTGCATGCATCATGTTCACCTTTCAATATTAAACCCAGAATACATGATTTCTGTGTTCTTCCCCAATCTAAGCAAAAGAAAAAACCACTCCCCACCCTTGCTCCCCTCTTATTGCTTGGCACTGATTGCCTGTGCACCTTTTTCCTCTGCGGCTGCCCAACTCCTGAATCAGCCAACACCATGGGTTTTGGAGTTTGAACAGGCCCACTGATCTCCAGGTGCTCAAAAGCCAGATCCATCCAGATCTCTGTGCCATCCCAAGGAGACGTGGCTATATTTGAAGCAGTCTCGGTCTACCACGTCCCAACGTGTATCATCCCCCATGTTGGTATCATCACATCAAGTCCTACAAAAAGGACAAGACCAGCCTACCCGGAGAGAAGACAGCTTTGGATGAGTATGGCCCTGCTAATGTGGAAGACACCACAGGGAGTAGAGCTAGATACCAAAGATGATGATGACATTGATCTCTTTGGATCTGAGGAGGAGGAGGAAAGCGAAGAGGGGAAGAGGCTAAGGGAAGAACACCTTGGACAGCATGAGTCAAAGAAAGCCAAAAACCTGCACCTGTGGCCAAGTCTTGTGTCTTATTAGATGTAAAACCAGGGAGTGATGAGAAGGAAACGGCAAAATTAGAGGAGTGTGTCGGGAGCACTCAAGCAGACGGCTTGGTCTGGGGCTCTTCTGCACTAGTTTCAGTGGAGCATGGGATTTTTAAAACTTCAAATAATAGAATGTGATGGAAGACGATAAAGTTGGGAATAGATATGCTGGACGAGTGAATCATTGCTTGTGAGGACTATGTGCAGTCCGTGGATGTGGCTGCTTTCAAAATCTAAATTCATTCTGGGTCATTGCCCTTAAATAAAAGGCACATTTTTATATTTCTTTTTGAAATATAAAAAAAGAAAACAGAAAACCACTGACCCGAATAACACAACAGTTCCTTCACAAATGATTTAAAATCGGTGTAAGCTGTAAGACAATATGTGGTTTGAAACTAAGCTGGTTTAACTCACTGTCAAAACTGATGATCCTTGATGTGGATGCTAATCTATGGTCTCAGTGTCCTGGAGGATTCCAATGTTATGTCAATTCCACAAGGACAGGAATGTGAGCTATTTACACAGGGCTGGGTCCCGCTGTATCTCCAATACAGAACACGGTGCCCTACAAGAGGAGCACTCAGTAAATATTGGTTCAATGGATGCATTATTAAGTCGGAAACCCAGACACACCAAATATTTTCTAAAATTGAATGGAAACACATACAGGCACTTGTTTTCCAAACAAGTAAGTTTTCATGCGTTTAAAATGTAAGTTCACTTAAACGTGTAATTAAGATGATAGTAACATTTTGCCATCGTGAACTTTTTTTCAGTGAATACATACATGGTCATGTGATTTTGATGTAAATACCTCAGTTCAAAAGATTTGAAACAACTACTTATTCTAAAGACTTTTAAATTCCCTCCAAAAATCTTCATTTCTTTTTTTTCCTTTTCTGTCCTTATCCCAGACAAATAAACATACACTTCACTTTTCAGTTTTAGTCAAACTTGGCTTAGTTTTCATCTTTGGCCAGAACTTGGATTAAGCCCACTAGATGTCCAGCACATTGTAACCTATAACATGCTTGTATTGATTCATAGACCATAAAGGCATATAAATAATACAACTGAACTAGTGACTATTTCAAAAGCCTCTTTGTATTTAGAACAGGTTGAAGTTATTTAGCAAATCACAAAGATAGGCTCCTTCTTAGGAAGTTTGCCTAGGTCCCAGGAAGTGTAAACTGTTTTCATTCTTTCTATAAATCCAGGGGCCGCAGGGAGTGCATTCCCTACCCAGGCACGCATTCCTTTGGGTGGGTGACCTTCACTATCCAGGAGTGTGAGGGGGGGCCGGAGGGGGGGGGAGGTCCTGGCCTGGGGACAGGAAACAACAGCTCCAATTGTGTCTGTCTGGTACCTGAGACTCCAGCTCAGATCAAATTTCTGAAAAACCAGACTTCTGCAGAGCTGAATATTTAATAGCATTGGGTAAAATCAAAAGGACAGACTATCTTTTTTCCCCTCTTGCCAATGCAGAATACAGTAATTCCTCTCTGCATTTCTCTGCTTATGTATCAAGAAATAAAGGAGGTTTGGATTCCTAAAATAAAACAATATAGTGTGATGGTGAACTGGCACAGTTTCAGCTATATGTGGGGCTAATTGCTTCTTCCAATCTATATAGTGTATTTACTGGCAAATATACTCTATATGGGCAAAAGTGGGTTAATAGTTGTTCCTATGGAAAAAGATATGCAGGTTATGACAATAGCTTTATTTACTCAAAAGAATGTCATGATGGCACAGTAGATCTACTTTTGCCTGTCCGTGTGTGTGTGTGTGTGTGTGTGTGTGTGAGAGAGAGAGAGAGAGAGAGAGAGAGAGAGAGAGAGAGAGAGAGAGAGAGAGATTGTGCGTGCATTTTTCTTTTTTCATTACGAAGAGGGTTGAAAGCCAAAGCCATATCATCATCTCATCTAAAAACCAGCCTTGCTCGGCCCTGTACTAGCCTTTCCGGAAGGTAACACTGCGCCTTTGCACAACTGCACTGTTCTGGAACTCCCAGCTCTACCATCCCACCACAGCACACCTGCAGCTACAGAGTGCAGCAGGAATGAATGAAGGGCAAGACAACCACCTTCATTCATTCCGCATGTTTTTCAGAGGGCTTTCTCCCTGGCTCTGACAACAAAAACCGCGGGGTCCTCTGGCAACCGACATAATCTGGCATTCACCGAGCTAAGGACTTATCTTTGCTCTGGGGGTGGGGGTGGGGTGGGGTGGGAGGGAGGAGAGAGAGAGAGCTTGGGGGATAGGAAGGAGGTCTGGGAAAGCTACTTTCTCTTCTGGGAGGAGCAGAAACTTCTGGCCTAGGGAATCCGGGCACAGAAGACCGCTTTACCGGGAGGTATATTCTCCTCACAAGGGCCCCTTAACAGGGATATGTCCCCGGTTAACTGAGCTGCGCTGGTGGAACCGGCTTCAAGGGCACCTGGATGCCCACTCACCTGGAGGTGACCTGGCGCGCGCTGGGGGCCGCAGATCGCCTACCTTGGAGGGCGCTGAGGGCGCGCGCGCGGGGTTCGGAGCCGCTCCTCCCCTGGGATCTCCCGCTGGTTGGCCTCGGGGGCCCTGGGGAGCTCCTGGGGGACAGATCAGCTCCGCCCGGAAGGGCGCGCCCGGGGCAAAGTCCGGCGTCCTGGTGGCTCCGGGGAGGAGCCTGGGCTCCCGCCGCGCCCGGCGCCCAGACGCACACTCCCTGCTCCACGCACCCCGGGGTGCGCTGCCTGCACCCCAGCGCTCCCGAACACCGCACGCCTCTCAGTAGAGATATAAGGGGGGTAGTTTATAAAGACGGTTCTATTTGCACTCTAAGTTCATAAACTTTTGTGTTTTTGTTGTTGGTAATTAAACTTTTTATTTTGGAGTAATTTTGGATTCACCTAAAAGCTGCAAGGACGGCACAGAGTGCCGTAACCTCTTCAGCCGGTGTCCCCTAATGTTCATTCATGTCTTTCATTACCTGGTGCCTTTGTCAAGTCTAAGAAATCAGCATTGTCCATACAGGTACCTAAACCCGACTTAATTCTCATTTCACTAGTTTCCCTTAACATCTGTCGGTGGCTCCCCTCCCCCACCCCACCCCCCACCTCCCGGATTCCACCCTGCGTTTAATGTCCTGTCTCCTAATCTCCTCTAGTCTGTGACAGTTTCTTAGCCTCTCTTGTTTCTGTTCCTCTGTTGAACTTTGACAGTTTTGAAGAATTCTGCTAAGCTGATCTGCTAAGATTTCTCTTGTGTGTTTTTGGCCGGTGTTTTCCTCCTGACTAGACCACGGTGATGAATTTGGTGAAGCAAGACCACGGAGGTAAAGTGCCTTTCTCATAATAGCATCTGTGGGGGCACAAGATAACACTAAGACCCAGTACTGGGAATGGCAACCTTAGTCACTTGGTTGAAGCCCTGCCTGCCAAGTTTTTCCAAGGCAGTTACTCTTTTTCTGTCATACCCTCTTCTTTGGATGAAGGTCACTAAATCCAGCCCACACCCAAGAGAGGAAGGAGGGAAGGAGGGAGGGAGGGACCGACGGGCGGGGGGGGGGGGAGCGGGCGGGAGGGAGGGGGGATAAAACTCCACCTGCTGGGTGGGTGGAGGTGTCTACACACATTACCTGCAATTATTCTACAAGGAAGATTTGTTTCTTCTCTCCCACTTACTCCTCTATTCAAGCATTTACTTATGTCAGTATGGACTCACGTATATTCCATACTTTGAGCTGTAATTCATACTACATTATTTATTTCGTTGCTCAAATTGTTCTAGTTTTGACTATTGGGAACTCTCTTGGTTTGGCTCCTGTGTCCCTTTGAAAGTTCATAAAGTATTAGGTCTGGAGGAGGATAATTAACAAATTATTTGATCCACACCCCTCACATTAAACAGAGTTGGAAAAGTGCAGCCTACATCTCCCAATATCCCGAGGGCTTTTCAGAATCTTCCTGGGAATCCTATGATTACTGAGTCCCAACCCAGAAAGAAGAAAAGAAATGGTGTGTGTGTGTGTGTGTGTGTGTGTGTGTGTGTGTGTTAAGCTTGAGGATTGGGTTCCAATTGGAGAGGTGAAAATTGATGTTTCTTAGATAAGTTCTAAGAAACCCTTGTGGTTCTATTAAATAGAAAAACACTTGTTTATAGAGACACCTGTTTCAAACTTAGCCATGGATATTTATAACAACTTTAAACATTGGAGAAGTCCAGTGGTTGAGGATCCTTTGTTACATTGCTTTGGTTTGCTCATGTTTGCATTTGCAAGTTGGTCCCATAAACACCACATTTCCTCCTTCTGAGCTAGGATCTGGCTCAGTCCTGCTTTCTGAGATTCTGTCAACTCTCTTCCTGGGCTTAACACTTCTTGGAGAGGGATATGTACCCTTATAGTCCAAGTAAACACAGGATAGATGACCCAGTACCACAGAGCCAAGCTATTTTCTATACTTCAAGTATTTCTTTTAGAAAGTCGCTAAACGTAATAATAGTTAAGAGGAAAACAATTGTATTTAAGCCCCAGAGAAAATTGACAAGCTTAGAGGGGAGGGTGAGATTTCCATGTACTTTTCTGGGGGAGATGGAGAACTTGACCACAAAGCATAATTTGAATCGATATATATAAAGTACTATTCCATAGTTCTGCAAATATACTACTACCTAGGTGATTTTAGTAAATCTTGTATGGGGGGAAGTTAATAACTCTCAGGATTAACAAGAACGTGGAGTTATTAGCAACCTACACTGTAGGTAAAGAAACACTGGTTGTTGTTATAAGTTCATCAGTAGAACACTTAACAAACTTATGAACAATATATGAGTGTCTACTTGTGTATGCAAGTCTGTCTGAACAGGTGCACCTTTTCTAAGGCTCCTTTCACACAATAGATACAGAAACCATGACATAACCTAGGGTAATATTCAAAATACGTGCCTACTGGTTTGAGCAGTGGCACCAACTGATCAGAAAAACTGCCTACCATAACCATCTGGTAGACTAGTAGATGAGCCAACCTAAACCAGCAGGAGGCCACACAGTTTGGTATATTCCTTTGGACTTGCTGTGTTCTGATGTTCATAACCTTTCTTTCTGCTATAAGCTTTACCCCCTCTGACTTAGCAGTAGCTAGAATAATAATATCACTTCTCTCTGTGTTGTAATCCCTTTCCCCATATGTAAGAGGCATAAACAACAGTGGAGGAAGGTGTGGGAGTTGTGAGGCCTATTCTAAATACTTCTTCCAAGTATTTCTCAGTTTGGAGGAGGGATGTGAAGCCAGAGCAAGGCCATGGGAAGGTTGCGTTAGACAAAGTTTTTGGTTATAGGTAGAACCTAAATGTGGAGATGGGTTGTCTCAGCTTCCTTTGTTCCTTTTCTCTTCCTTTATCTTTGTTCTACCTGCGGTTGGAAAGGATGATGTCAATATACTCCACCAGCTCATTTTGTTTTGTTCTTTTTTGTTTTCCTTCTGCTGGAATAGGGGAATACCTAATATATTCCAAAACCAAACAAGCAGGATTTTCTTTAATTATCTGTTTCTTGAACCTGTTCACAGCATTACAGTTCCAACCTTTACTTTATGGATTAATAAAAGAAAGATAAATATTTAGAGGAATCTGCAGCATTTCATTTCAAACTTTTATGACTAAAATACCTATTTGATATCCAATAGAGAGATTTAACATTGAGGTAGCTTTATATGGGAGTCTGGAGTTCAAGACTGGGTACCTTATCTAATAATAGAGAAAGATGTAAATTGACTGTACCTCCACTATACCCACAGCCAATCAGAGTGAGTATGCAAATTAACCCAACAGAGATGGCAGTTAATTTGCATACATACTTGGGTCCCGGGAACCTCCTTGGCACCCAGGTCACTCCCAGCTGACCATTGGAGGGGTGGGGGAAAGGGACTGAGCTTGTGATCAGAGGTGCTGTGGGGGGAACCCCTTCCCAATTATAAAGCCTGGGGTGGAGACTTTAGGCTTCGGAAGGGGCTGAGCCTGTAATTGGAGGTGGCATGGGGGGAACCCCTTTCCAAGCCTAAAGCCTGGGGTTGAGGCTTTAGGCTTGGGAAGGGGCCGAGCCTGGGATTGAAGGAAAGGGGGAAAAAATCAATGGAAACATATCCTCAGGTGAGGATAAAAAAGAAAAAAAGAAAGAAATTTCATATCCTATGAAAGACAAATCTCGAAAATGCCTAAAGAAAGTTGTTATTTTTTCATGGTGAAGGGACTGGAACCCATGTTGGTGAAAATACCTTGGAGGTTGCAGCAGCAGGATGATGGGGCTGGCACCTTCCCCTGATCAACCTGGTCACCTCCTGCAAAGGAAGGCCAGACTGCAGCGTAGGTCCGCACCCAACGGGGAGTGGGCCTAAGCCATCAGTAGTACTTCCCCTGAAGGCTCCCAGTATGTGAGAGGGGGCAGGCTGGACTGAGGGACCTCTCCCCAGTGCACAAATTTTGTGTACTGGACCCCTAGTAATTGCATAAAAATAAATATGTGAATTATTGAAGGCATTGGAAAATTATAGAACTGGATGCAATTATCAAGGGAATGAGTATGAAGATAAAGTATGACAAAAAGAGAAGGACGATGTAACAAAGATAAAAAAAAACAGCTAATGAATTGGGAGAAAAACTGGAAATATATAGCTTTGAAGTCTCAGATATTTTTATAAATTTCATAATGCCATAAAAATAGGATTCAATCAGAAACCTATTTAACTAATTAATATGACTCAGATGGAATCATTTAAAACTATATATGTATGTTTTCATGATAATGAATGGTGAAATAATGATTATAAATCAAAAAGGAAGATATTTAGGACAGTTCGGACAGTTCGAATCTGTTTAAAATCTGTAAAGAAATCAATTAGCATCTTGTTCCTGAAAACAGAGAGTGGCCAAAGTCACAGCTTATCTTTACTGGCAAAGGAAAGTCTCCTTTGTGTGTACTTGACTTGTGTGTGTGGGTATCAAGTGGTTACAGACACCTGGGGAGTCACATTTCAGCTGCTTCAGTAACAAAGTAGTCATGGGGCCTCAGGAGTCCACAGCTGACCCTGAAATGCTCCCTCTGGTACCTCAGCTCCTCCTGTTCCACATCACTGGATCTCCCTGGACTTTGGGTTCACTGACACCCTCACACCAGCTCCCCTCTCTATGGCCCTAAAGAGATTCTTTAAGGAGTGAAATTTACTTTAAAAGTTGGCATAACCAAATCATTACTAAATCACCTTAGAATTGCTCTGCAAGCTACAGGAAAATACATCTCTCAAAGATGATACAGGTGCAACAGGATGCTCAGTTAGTCCTGCACCAGTTTCCTAATCATTGCTTCTCATAGTCATCCCTGGGCCTCTCAGGGCACAGTCCTTTCCTTTCTGCTCTTTCCGCTGTGCCCCTCTAGGGCCCCTGGAGCTGTGCTCTAGCTCCTGGTTTAGCACAGGAAAAGAAGAAGGTATTCCTGAGTCCTCCTGGGCTTCTGGGCTTACAGTAAGTTCTTGCCCTCTACAGGACATTCGTAGAGCACCTTTTTCTCATGAGGCCCCCTCCCACTCTGTCCCCTCTCTTTGTGTATCTCTGTGCTGCATATCTGGCCAAAGCCACATTCATCACTGTCTTCCTCAGGGAAGTGAGCATCTTTATTTGTCCCCCTGAGCTCAGACTTTAGATGGTCCAAGTGATGCCTTGTAGCTCAGTCTTCATCTTGACCTTCTTGGCAGGTATCATGTCTCTTTCCCAGGAGGAGGGAGAATCCCAGCCCTTCCAGTTCAAACTCTAGACTTTCTTCAGGTCTTCCCAGAAAATTACCTTGCAAGCTATAGAAACTCTCCCATTCATGGTTTATTTTCAGAATAGAGAATTCTGCTAAGTCCTATGCCAAAGGAAGAAACTCTTTCCTGAGAAACTCCAAAGACTCACTCCAATATTTAAGGAAATAATTATCTAGGCATTGACAATGGCAAAATGATTTAAATGTCCACTGAGCACACGTTGAGATAATTCCTACCAAAACCCAGAGGTGGGGGTAGATGTTCCCATAGTTTCTACATACATCTTTGCCTTTAACAGTGTATTGTAACATCCTGACAAGTACAATTATAGAAATATGCTTTTGAAACCTAAGCAAGAATAAAAGAATATACTTATTTACACTTCACATTTTTCCAAAAATAACTTCAGATAGAGTATCATAAATATTCCCAATTACCTTAATAGTTGGAAGAAGATAACATTTATTAAGAACTATGAATTTAAAGTGAGCTAAATACCTGAATGAAATTAACCCCAAGAACGGGATCCAAGTATTCCAAGATTTTCACTGCAAAGAAATACTGTTCTTTGCCTTACAAAATTAATTAAGCTCTGTGTTAATTAATCAGTACGCCTCTATAATGAGAGGCTGCCAATCACCCTGTCAGATTGTTTACAGTTAAAATTGTAGCTGAAAATTCATGTGGTTGATGATCTAGGTTAAATTTAACCCAAGTCTCAGGACCTCAAATCTAATTCCAGACCACAACAGTGATTCTAGCTTTAGAAAGCCCTGGATACCATTAAAGCAACCAAGGTCCAGATCCCATACATCTCCCAGCTGAAATTTATCTGAACCTTCCTAGACTGTGAACATAGGACTGATACACAGAAAATCAGTGCATATTGCTTTTCTGCCTCATAAAGCAATATGATGGATAAATAATTTATTTTTTACTTTTAACTGTAGAATTATTAAACTCTCTGGCACCTTTACAACTAAGAGAGTGTCAAATCTGGGATAAATATGCCACTGACGTGTGAAAAAATATATAAATGATAGCTTCAAGTACAGTACCCTGTTTATTTTTTACTCAGAAATGTAAGACTTTTGGCCAATTACCTTTCAGTGATTTTTCTTCTCCTTTGCTTGTGTTACTTATATAGATCTCCTTTCCTTGAAAATTGAAGCTATAGCATTCAAGCTATCTTATAGAAGTGTTATCTCACTGGCACTTATGATTTTAAAACTAGGGGAAACAAAGCCTCAACAGGGGTTCTTACACTGAGACATTGATTACTAAGTGTACTGGTTAATAATGCAGCTTTTTTTTCAATAGATGGAGTTACACATATGTTGATATATATATATGCAATTTGA
The DNA here is from genome assembly GCA_011751065.1 of Lasiurus cinereus. Taxonomy (NCBI): domain Eukaryota; kingdom Metazoa; phylum Chordata; class Mammalia; order Chiroptera; family Vespertilionidae; genus Lasiurus; species Lasiurus cinereus. The sequence continues at coordinate 8,569,180 of JAAGEH010000480.1, forward strand.
TATGTATGCTATTTTGTTTTATTGACAGCAAGCTTCAAAACTTCACATGTAAAATTTACTGAAGGTGTTAACATCATAGATATTGTTACGCTTAAAAATGTCAAATTTCATGCCAAAAAAAAAAAGAGCATTTGTGGGAAGTTTTAATTCATTACTTTATTTTGAAGAAAAGTGCTGCTAAAAGTTATCATATACTTTGGGAAGCTTATGGTGAACGTGCTCCATCTCAAGATACTTGTGAACACTGGTTTAAATGCTTTAAAAGTGATAATTTCCATGTGAAAGACAAAGAACGTCCAGGTCAACTGAAAAAATTTGAAGACCAACAATTACAAGCATTATTGGATGGAGATGGGTGTCAAACTCAAAAACAACTTGCAGAAAGATTAAATGTTGCTCAGCAAACAATTTCCAATCATCTACAAGCAATGGGAAAGATTTTAAAGGAAGAAAATGGGTGCCACAGCAACTGAACAAAAAACAAATGGAAAACTGAAAAGTCATCAGGAAAATGTTGCTTCAATGACATGAAAGAAAGTTTTGTTTTTGCATCGAATTGTGACGTGATGAAAGTGGATTTATTTTGAGAATCCCAAATGCACAACATCATGGGTTGATCCAAGTCAACCATCAACATGAACTGCAAAGCCTAATCGCTTTGGGAAGAAGACAATGCTTTGTGTTTGGTGGGATCAGGAAGGTGGGGTATTATGAGCTTCTAAAACCAGGTAAAAGCATTACTACTGATCGCTACTGACAATAAATAATCAATTTGAACCATGTTTTGATCATGAAATGACCAGAATGAGCCAGAAGATATGACAAAGTAATTTTGCTTCATGATGATGCACCATCATACACTTCAAAACCAGTTAAAGACACGTTAAAAGATCTTGCCTGGTAAGTATTAACTTACCCACCATAATCACCAGACCTCGTTTCTTCAGATTACCACTTGTTCCAATCTATGGCACATGCACTTTCTAAGCAGCATTTCAAAACATATGAAGAAGTGGAAAATTGGATTTCTGAATTGTCTGCCTCAAAATAAAAGTTTTTTTGGGATGGTAACCACAAATGACTTGCAAGATGGGGGAAATGTGTAGCTAGTGATGGACATTACAACAAATAAAGCACTTTTGATGTTTCTCTTGAAATTATCGTGTTTTGATTACAAAATCTGAATTTTTAATTGGTATAAGGTCAATCCGATTTATTAACTAGTATCCGCATTTTTACCCAGTAGAGGGTCAATCCTCATTATTAACCAATATCCACATTGTTAACCAATATTGGTTAACCAATACAGATTGACCTTTTACCAGTTAAAAATGCTGATTTTGTAATCAAAGAAAACATGATAATTTCAAGAGAAACATCATAAGTGCTTTATTCAAAGTAATGTCCATCGCTAGCTATACATTCCCCCATCTTTCAGGTAATTTGTGCATACCATCCCAATAGAACTTTTCATGTTTTGAGGCAGACCATTCAGAGACCCAATTTTCTACTTCTTTGTATGTTTTGAAGTGCTGCTCAGAAAGTGTGTGTGCCATTGATCAGAACAAGTGGTAATCTGAAGGAGCAATACAACAAAATAGCATACATATCAATTAGCATATATATCAACATATGTGTAACTCCATCTATTAAAAAAATCCATATTATTAACCAGTACACATAGTAAGCCTCCTGTGTTAGGGAAAACCTGTTCAAAGCAAGAACTCAATAGACTCACACAATGTTTCAGTCTCTCACATTATAAGGCAACAAGGTCTCTTTAAGCCTAGTTCATTATTGTTGGCATTAAGAATTCCACTCATGTGGTTTTCCCCTTGAGTGCGGGCAAAGGAATGAAAAGGTGAAGGTTAGGGCTAGTAATTTGAGAAAAAGAAAAATAGTCTGGGAACTAGCCCAAGTTTATGGTCAGAGAAGATTGAGGTATTCGGACCAGGGCCGAGTTTAGGGTTAGACAATAGTTCCAAGCAGCACTTTTCAATAAAGCAGCCACTGGCTACATATGGCTATTGAGTAATTGGAATGTGACTAGTCTGAACTGAGATGTGATGTAAGCACAAAATAAACACCAGATTTTAAATACCTGCTAAGAAAAAAAGAAAGTAAATGACCTCATGGATAATTATAATGGTCATATATTAAAAGAATGAGATTTTGGATATATTGTGTTAAAATATATTGCTAACATCAATTCACCTGTTTATTTAAATATCTATACCAATAGAAGGGTAATATGCTAATTAGATTGGGTTGACCAACCATCTTCCAGATGTCTTACTTCTTTCCAGACAAAGACATGCTGGTGGAGACCAAGGCAGAGGCAGTTAGGGGCAATCAAGCCAGCAGGGGAGAGCAGTTAGGGGCAATAACAGGCTGGCAGAAGAAGGCAGTTGGAGGTGAACAGGCCTGCAGGGGAGGACCATTGGGGGCATTAGGCAGGCAGGCAGGTGAGTGGTTAGGAGCTAGTGGTTTTGGATTCTGAGAGGGATGTCTGACTGGTGGTTTAGACCCGATGCCACAGGGATCAGGCCTAAACCAGCAATCAGACATCCCCTGATTGGAGAAGGTACAGACCAGACTGAGAAACACCTTCCACTCCCGCCCCATGCATGAATTTCATGCATCAGGACTCTAGTTTTAATATAACATCTAAAACTGAAAAAGCATTTGTGGCTCACATGGTGTTTCTATGGGACAGCTCTGGTTTAGAGTCATAGTCTTAGAGATAAGCCAAGCTTTGGATTGCCCCTGGAGGGAGCAGTACACTTGAAGCTCATAATGTCCAATGAGGAACTTATTTCTTATGAAGGCACCTGACCCTATCATGATCCTCATCTTCATTATAAGGTTTTTTTCATGTTCACTACTACTGATAAAGATAGCCACGGTATCCATTCATATACATCTAATGCTAGACCAATGGTTCTCAAAAGCAGTTTCCTGATCAATATGTTCAACCTGAAAACTTGTCAGGAATCCAGATTCTTGTGCCTCATCCCAACTCCCCTGACCCAGACACTCTGAGGATGGGGGCCTAGGATTCCAGGTTGATAAGTGATTCTGTTGCACAGTGATGTTTGAAAACTTACTGTCCCAAATAAATATGAGAATAGGACTGCCAGATAAAATCTAGAATACTCAGTTAAATTAGCATTCTAGGTCAACAACAAAGAATTGTTGAGTGTAAATATGGCCCATGCAGTATTTGAGATATATTAAAAAGTTCTTTATTGTTAAACTTGTAATTGAACTGTGCTCTGTATTTTTATTGGCTAAATCTGCCAGTTCTACTGTAGCACAGTGGGTCTTAACCCAGACAGTAATATAATTCATCTGTGTGGTACCCAGGCATTGGGATTTTTTTTTATGTCCCAAAGGTATTCTAATGTGCAGCTGCTTTTCAGACTTCAATATGCTTTCAAATCACCTGGAGGTCTTCATAGAGTGCAGATTCTGTTTAAGTATTTTGGTGGGAAGAGTCTGAGAGTTGGCATTCCTAACAAACTCCCAAGTGATGCCACTGCCTTTAGTCTGGGGACCCTGTTTTGAGGAGCAAAGCATAGAGATTATAGAGTCGACTGCTCTAATATCCGGTAAAATGCTGCATGAAAGACTACCCAGAGGACAACAACAAGGCAGAAAAGAATATGATGCAAACCGTTAATACCACGAAAGAGGTTCAGAGAGTACTGTGAGAGTTTCAAAAAGAGGGAGAAACCCCATCTGGTACAGGAGGAAAGGTTCATCTTTTAAAAATGTTGTCTCACATTAAAAATATGATGGTAATATTTTACAAGAGATTGAAAATGGCTATGCAGGTGCTGTAATAATAAATAAATGAAAACATGTGGTCTTGACTTTGTGACCAGACAACAGGCAGAGAGGCTAGGGGAGCAGCAAGGAAACATGGGGGAGTTTGGAAGAGCAGAGAGGACTCTGCTGTAGGAAGCTGGAAGGGCTGACCCAGACCCACGTTTTGTGGCAGTGCAGCAGGTGGGCAAACTAGTGGCTGGAAGATAAAAACTGTATCTCATGAGTGTGTGTGTAGCTCTGATGAAGGAGATGGGAACAATTTCTGTCTTAGTTGTCTCTTGTTATGTGACATCCTACCCTAACATGTAGTAGCTTAAAATAATCATTTGTCATTTCTTGCAGTCTGATTCTATAGTGTGCTCATGACGCATCAGCTGCAGGCTTACTGGGGGCTAGGACAGCTGGGCCTCTCTCTTGGTGGGTATGCTTTTTCAGCCTCAAATAGGCTAGACCGGATTTCATCACATGGTGGCAGCAATGTTCTAAGAGGGGAAGCTCCAATGCACAAGCGCTTTTCAATCCTCTGCTTCTGTCATATCTTCTAATGTTCCCTTGGCCAAAGCGAGTCACAAGGTCCAGCCCAGAGTCAATGCAGGATGGACTCCACAAAGGCGTGGATACCAGGAGGCATGATTCACTGTCAGCCTTTACCATAATGATTTACCCAGGTGGTAATTGATTTACTGGAGAGCAGATACATGTAGATAAATAGCAGAAAACAAAATGTGAGAAGTGGATTTCTATAGTAGTTTTGGAGGCCTGAATTCCATTGTGAGGAACATGCACTTGATTTTCCAGATCACAGGGAATCATTGAATGTTAGGTTAGAAAAGCTCCACTCTGGAAGCCGGAGGGTCAGTCAGTGCTCTCAGGTAGTATACAACAAAAACTGTGGACCTACCAGAATGAATTGGTTTAGTTCATTGGAAGGAGGTCACAGAATCAAAGGAAAAGTTGAACAACCAGCTCTCAGAAGAAGAGATGTCAGATAGTTCTATTAAATTAGGGATCAAGGAGCAGAAACCCAGAGGAAGGCTTTCCAAGTCACTGATGCTGGAGTGAGTCAACTCCAACCTTTTGCTTCTTTCCACTTAGATTCAAATTCCCAAGAGAGAATCTTACATATGTGTCAATTACTCATAATTTGGCCCATAGTAAGAGCATTTTGGTCAACAGTCCCACCAAGAATGCATGCAAGGAGTCCTCTAAGATAGGTAAAAGACTAGAAAGTCACCACAGCTCTAAAACTCAACCCCAACTCCAAACCACACATCAAGTAGCTCAGAGCAAGCCAACTCCAGCCCTACTTCTTGCTCTTTAGGGTCTTCTTATTACTCTGAGCACATTCAATACTATATTCCACCTTCCTGTCCCCCAATCCTATTTCTTTTTATAGTTTTTCACTTTAAATCTTCACTCTTTACATATGGCACAGGTCTCCTGGATTTCCCTTTAGCACAATTTGGATTTTTCTACTCAGTCCTCTAATTTGATTACATGGTTCATTCAACTTTGCTCTGGAGCCCCTCCATGCATCCCCCTCCTCATGCTTCCTTCTCCCCATGCTCCTCTCCCTTGCCCACCCTCCTTTGTCAAGCCTACTCTTGCCAGACCCCACAGATCTTCCAGGTAGGACTTGGGCAACCTGAACCAAACTCTAGCAAGATTAATCTGCCATCAACGTATAGGCAGACAGGAGGCAGTGGGATAGCTGGGAGGCTTCTGCAAAATGCAAAGACCTGAACTAGAATGAAAAGGAAATGAATGACAGGTGAGACCAGGCCACTGGTTCTGGTTGATGGTGGAACTGTCTGAGATTTCTTAAGTTATTTTTTTTTAAATACATTTTTATTCATTTTAGAAAGGAAAGGAGAGGGAGAGAGAGAATCATTGATTGGCTGCCTCTTGCACACACGACACTGGGATGGAGCCTGCAACTCAGCATATGCCCAGACCATGGCATATACCTGGAATCGAATCATGACTTCCTGGTTCATAGGTCAAGGCTCAATCACTGAGCCATGCTGGCTGGGCAGATTGCTGAAGTCTTGAGTCAAGCGGTTAAGGAGTAAGAAGGGTAAAGAAATGGAAGTAGGGGATGTTTGCTCTTTAAAGAATCTTTTAGTGAAAATTTGTTGTGTAATCCAAAAAGTTGCTTAAAATGGTGGAATCATAAAAAAATGGTATGTAAATACTTTATCTGACTTTAACTTAAAACATAAGTGAACATTTGTTCATCCGTATATTGAGGCAGGGCCCAAGTCTGAGTAAGTGGCTGACTTCTAATGGGAAGTAGATGGCCTAAACTGTCCAAATTCAGTTCTTTTCATGAAAGCAAGAACTTTCACTTATGAAACAATCCAAGTGTATGTGTTTCCTGTTTGTACAATTAATTCATTGGCTTACCTACACCTATTTTGAGAGAAACAGAATGTTAGCAACGCACCTTTGAGTCTTTTCAAAGCATTCAACATATTTTTCATAAAAACAACAATTCATCTTTGTACTACATCAGTGTGTATATTTAAATAGATTACAAAACTAAAATGTTGCATAAACAGATTTGGAAAAATAATGCAATCGATACGTAAGAAGCATACAACTTACTCGTATGAGCAGAAGTGTCTGGGCTTTCTAGAGAACTACTTCATCTGCTGCCAGCACCCAGAATGGAGAACATTACTCATAGCCTGGACCAACGAAGTCTGCACTGAAGGTTCAATTCAGTGAGTCAGCAGTGAGGTGGGGTTCAAATAAAGAGTTTCTTTTATAGAGTGTGTGCTACATGAATGATAGCAAGGTACCAACAAGTTGGTAGTGCGACATGTTTGCTGATGATCTGAAAGATCATTTATTAGTTATATTAAATAACATGGGCTTGTTTTTGTTTCTTTGATCTACATGTACAAGTCGTTGATATTTAGTAGACTTAAATTTCAGTGTGTGCTCTGGGTAAACTTTCTTCTTGAATCTTAAAATTTCCACCAGCCTGCTTTCCCATCATTACTACATGTATCATAATTGTTTTCTTATTGTCTGTTTTCCTATTAGAATATATGAGCAATGGTGAAGGTGGAGATTATGTCAGTTTGAATCAACAATGAATTCCTAAATCCTGTGTCACCAAGTCAATAAATATTTGTTTAATGAACAATGATATACTTTGTTCTTTCAAAGGCTATGTATGCTCCCAGCTCTCAGCAACTATACTTTAAATAGTTTTAGACAACCCATGGATTGACAGTGTATTCTTTGCAAAACAAACAGATAAAAACCTACTCCATAACATTTGCAAATATTTACATATTACCACAGAGTAATTTTCAATATAATTGAAGTTTTTTGCTGGATGACCCTTCCTTAATAATGTGAATTGTAATCAATATACTTCCTTTTCCAAAATGGACCCCAGCACCAGCACTAACAACAACAAAAGTGATTTGAAAGCTTACTTTAAAATCTGAGTTTGAGAATGCTAATTTTATAATAGGTCTGAGGTTAATTACCAGGCAGTATTTGGGTTATTAATGACTTTCAATTAAAAATTAAAGATTTAGCATATTTATAGATTAGGACTATATTATTTTATTCTAGGCAATGGGATTTCAAGAAGCAAGGCTCACACTTGTTCTGGAACTTCATTCATTAATATCAATTATCAGTAAATGTAAGTAAGCAGTCAAACATATTAGGGAAGTCTTCATAATGTATTCAAATATATATTAAATAAAGTAACATAAGATTTTATCATACAATTAGTTCCAAAATAGTTTCCCTAAAATGGTTTTATTATATAAGTGTGTTTCACACATGAACCTAACCCCCTTTAGGATGGGTATCTTTAATGGTAATGCACATCACCAGGAATGTTTTCTCCCTTGTTCAGAAACATGTTTTTGTTCATGCCTCGCTCTCTCATTCATAGCTGCTTCTCAGATTCATCAACTTATTTTTTAGTAACCTTTATGCCCCCTCAAATAAATATACTACCAATGAGTAGCAAAAGCAAAGAAAATAGAAGTTCATTTTAGAGAGATGACTGATATTTGCAAAAAATTCCACACTTTTTTGGTCATATAATTAATGTGAATTTTTGCCTTTATCAATTCTTCAATCTAAGAATATGAAATCCATGAAAAGAAAAAACTTTATCAGTTGTCTCCCTAAGTTGTTAATATTATGGCAAATGAACATAATGCAAAAATGAAATTTTTGAATAATGTAGATGAACATTCCTTAAATTCTTCTTCCCTTGTCAGGCAACCAACTTAAACCTGAACATTTTAAAATCAAATACATAAGAGCCTTTGACTAGGAAATGTAGAGTGGAATACTTAACTTTGTGTTGCTCTCATAGGGTAAATGATTCAAACATGTGAATAAAAAAAGTTATTTTTAAACAAGAAACCACTGATTGGAGCTATTCTTATTCAAATAATGACAATAGCCAGTCCATTTTTGTTTGTGAGAAAATTCTTAATGATCAGAGAAGGCATATGTGGTCTCTCAGGGTTCTTGTTACAAACTTAGACAGTGGGGATAGTAAATATGACAACATGTTGCCACCTAGTGGTCATTTTGCAAAATTTCTAGACATTCTGTTTCCTGAAGCAGTATCCTGTGTCCCTAGAATCAGAAAATGTAGGACTTGGGAGGATCTTGGACACCATCCGTACAGCTCTCCTGTTTCACACAATCAGCTTAGGCTCTAGGCTCAAATTTGAATTATAAAAATCAAGGATCAAAGTCAGGAGATAGAAATGCCTAAAATTTAGTGAGCACCTACTTTGTGTCAAGCTTTATCTGGATTATCTTCTATAATCCTCAGAGGAACCCAATTACTAATATAACTCCCTCTTTTCCATATTAAGAAGGCATAGGATACTTAAAGTGACTCACTGTGGAGCTGAGGTTTGAATGAAGAGCTCGGGTCCTCATCTGAACAGACAACTTTCTCAGTTTATCAAGAGCTGGGGGGTGATTTCATGTTTGTTTGTTTGTTTGTTTTAATTGAATGTATACAACACTTGGTGTAGCTTTAGGCTTCCAAGAAAGAAAGCAAGAGGACCCGACAATGTGGCCTTGTGCTGCAAGGTAGAGGCAGTAACACTAGTGGGGGATCTGAGACGCTCACTTCCAAATTTCAGCACTTCAGGATTCAAACTTCAGTGGTAACTCTTTTAGGGTTAAACACTGTTATCTCTGAGTGTAACCCAGAAGCTGTGAATATTTGATCTAATTAACCAATATCTGTCTGTTGTTTTGAAACCCAACCAACATCTCTTGCTGGAGTCGAAGGAAGAAGGGTTGAGTCTAAGAAATAGTAAATCATGAAATTGACCACAAAACTGGAGGGGGAGTTGTATGAGAGAAAAAAAAAAAAGAGACTCAGAACTTCCCTCCAGTGCTTCCCCAACAGTTTGCTCAAACCCTATTTATAGCACTTGGCTATGTTTTAATGAATATTTAAGACTTTTCATTAACTCCTAGCCCCTCCATCACCCGCACCACTGCCTTATACAGGCTCCTGAAGAGAAAAAAAAAATGTTGTGTTTGTTTTTATAAAATCTCTGGACTCCCTAATATTTAGCACAATGCCAGGCCATAGTACTTATTCAACGAAGTTTTTTTCACTAATGTAGTTCCAATACCCCAAAGAGTGTTTGGCATATAATAGTTACTTAATAAAGATATGTTGTGTGAATGAATAGATCAGTTTTATTCAAGACATTTTAATAGATCCAAATGTCACCATACCTATGATGGGAATCTACTAGACTTAGTTTTGGCTTTGTTTTAATTCACTCAAGTTACCTGAAAACATAGTGTAAATGGCATAGCCTACTTATAAAATATGCTCCTACTCTTTTTATTTTTTTCCTAATCAATCTCTTGAGCCTAAAAAGACATCCCCCTTTTAGCAGAAAGGACAACAACTCCACTTTGAAGACATTTGTGCCTCCCAGTTGCCCAAGAACCTCTCAAACTTTATCAGCCCAAATAAGGCCAACTCTGCTTCCAAATAAAATAGACAGACTGATAAGGCTGAGGAGTGTAAAGTCAGACAACTCCTCCTGCACTGGTGTGTCCAGGTGACTTAGAGATGCAGGTGGACATCAGCCTCACTTTCCATGGCTGCAGGGAAGCACTTGCACAGTTACCTATCGCCACAGTGATGCTGCAGAACAATCTCACAACCTCAGTGGTGTGTGATGATGAACATTATGTGGGCTCACGTGATTTCAGGGTTCAGTGAATATGGGCTGGGATCAGCTGATCTTGTCTGTGTCCTGATGTTTAGTGTGGCCTTGGCTGGGATGATGGATATCTCAGCTCTGTTCCTATGTTTCATCTTCCAGCAGGCTCACCCAGGCAGAGCAAGGGGGGAGATGCCAGGCATCCCAAGGCCTAGGTCTGACATTGGCACACTGTTACTGCTGCTCTATTCAAGTAGCCAAAGCAAGTACAAGCCCAGCCCAAAGTCAAGGGGAGGGGAAACAGTGTTCACCTCTTTAACTGCAAAATCACATGGCAAAGGTCAGAAGTTGAGGAAGAAATGAAGAATGTTTTAGATCATGATTGCAATCTACCAGTCCCTTCCTGCTCTGCACAGAGCCTCATACTGGAGCCCCATAAGCCATCATGTCCCCATTTTTGCCTTGTTCAGGCAGGTCTATGTTCATTGAGGCTTCTAGCCTCAGCCAATTGCTGATTCAGAATGAACTATGCTCTGAAATTTGACACCATAGTAATTTAATAAGGCCAACAGCATTTCAATTACTCAAAGTAAATTAAATTTAAGCAATAAATAAAGAAATGGATATTTTATAAATCATCAGTCTATATCCAGCTCCATTCTGGATGCTGGGGGAAGGATATGGACAAAGTTACCACTAGACTACAATTTCCTAATGACCTCAGCATGGGAACCCCAATTATAAAGAGTCAAGAAAGAGTTTTAAAAGACAGCAAACAGAGAGGAAGACTGGTAGAGCTAAAGACAAACGGATAAAACTACCAAAAACCTTGAGGCTCCCATTCTTGCATCAGCCAATGACCACAAAGCATGGCCTAAATGTGGGTATATGGGTGTCTTTGTGGTGTGTATGTAGGACAGAGTATCGACCATCACCACTCTCTACTCTCCAGTCTCCTCTGAGTTCTCTCTAATTACTTCTTTTCCCCTGAATCTTACCCTTATCACACACTTTATTTTAATTCTATGAAAAGAGTTTGGAAAAGGCTGTGTCATAAAGAGTACAATTTATTCTGGTGTTGAGATAGAATCGATGAATCTGGGTACAGAACTATCAAGCAGAGGCCTGGCTATGAAAGAACTTAGTACAACGTGGTTGGACTAGCATGAATGATTCCTCAGTAAAGAGGACAAGATAAACTGGATGTGGGGCTAAATCAATGGTGTAGACACAGAGCTCTAGGGAGAAAAAGTACAACAATTATGAAGACACAGCTTCCGCCCTGAAAATTAGCCACTGCCCCAGTGGATTCTGGAATTACAATGCTCATACGTCATGTCTAAGATCCAGATGAAATCACCACTTCTCCATGAAGCTCGGACTCATTTCTCCAACCTCAGGAATTACTGTGCACTCAATCCTTACAGCACTCAGGATCTGCACCACATAATTGAACCCTTGATTGTGTTTTGTCTAGTAACGCTTTGCTGTTTTTTCAGGATGGTTAGTCTTACACTTCTACCAGATTGTAAACTCACTAAGGCCTGGGAACATATGTGTCTGCATAGCATTGAATGAGGCCTTCGAGATCATTGTGCATAATCTTTTCTTTTCTACAGCTGGGAAAAACAAGTACTGACAAGTTGTAACCTGCCTAAGCTCAGACAACCATTTCTTGTTTAGAAGAGACCTTCATATTGTTTATTTTTACCTGCCCTTGATTGGTGAGCAAAGCTCTTTCCAGGGAAAATGTTACATCGCATGTTGTTTTGTTTAAGATTTTCTTACCTTGAAAGGTAGAACTGATTCAATTCTCTCTCAATTCAGGGTAAAGAACTGGAACCTACAGCTTTTCTACAAATATGTCAGCTGAAGAGATAAGAAGGGGCAGACAGGAGTGGCCTGGGTTGTATGAACCAGAGAGAGAAATGGGAACATTATGAGATGCTGAGTTTGGGTCTGAAGGTGAGAGTGTTGTGTTTTCTCTTTAAAGACTCAAAATGAGAGATTCCTTTTCCAGCTGCGACTTTTGAGGTCCAAGAGGTCTCTCCATCGCCAGTCACACCCATTCTCAAGCTGGAGATGCCTGGAATCTCAGAGACTTCAGTCTTGACAGCAGAAGTGGAAAAGCCCAGATATGTAATTCTACATTTGCTTTTTTGTCTCCACTGTTGCCAATAAATAGCCCATTTTAATTATTTAAAAATGATCAATATAGTTTGATAAAATTAGCTGGGTTGGACAGAATTAAAATAGTCCTTCAATCTCCTATCCATTTAGAAACAATTCTTGAATATTGATACTTCTTCCTTTCATGAAAATGAACTATCCATCCAGTTGGCTATCTCCCCAGAGGATTAAATAAGAGTCTATACTGGTGATTACTTTTATTTTTTAAATTTTTATACAGTTTTTTTGAGGTGTAACCAACATACAATAAACTGCAAATATTTAAAGTATACAATTTGATATATTTTGACATATGAATACACCTGTGAAACACCAGTGTTCCTGTACCTTTCTGCAATCTCTGCCTACATTCCTGCCCCATGACACCCAGGCAACCATGGTTCTGCTTTCTGTCACTCTACATTAGTTTACATTTTTAAAAATCTTGAATAAATAGAGTTATATTGTATGTACTTCTTTTCCTTTGTTTCTTTCATTCAGAAAAATCACTTTAAATTTGTTTATGTTCAATACGCTGTTTATTTTTTGTTTGTTTACTAACTAGTATTCTATTGTATGGTGACACCACCGCTTGTTTATCCATCCACTTGTGGATGGATGTGTGGTTTGTTTTCAGTATTTGACTATCGCAAATAAAGCTGCAATGTACATTCATGTACAAGTCTTTGTATGGATTCTCATTTTAATTTCTCTTAAATAAATACCAAGGAGTAAAATAGCCGAATCATATGGTGTGTGTATGTTTAATGTATTAAGAAACTGCCAAATGGTTCTGCAAAGGTTGCACCATTTTATATTCCCACCAGCTGTTCCTTCAGGTTCTCTCGCATCCTTGCTAGCACTTGGTAGGTGAGACTGTTCATTTTAGCCACTCTATTTATGTGTAGTCAGATCTCTTAAAGGTTTCCATTTGCATTTCTCTAATGACTCGTGATGAACATCTTTTTGAGTTTATTGTTATTCATAGTCTTCTTCAGTAAAATCTGTGTTCAAACCTTTAGTCCATTTTTAACTTTTGTTTTGTTTTGTTTGTTTCCTACCATTAAGTTTTAAGAGTTCTTTATACAGGGATGGGTATAGTAAATTTACTTTGCCTTTGTGACATTATTTTGAGTTAATAATATTACAGGATTCCAGGATAGGAGGAATAGGGAAACTGAGACAAGAAAGTTAAAAAAAGTCCAAACAGTGTGGGCAACTTGCAGCCAGTTTATAACTAACAAACCATTGTCTTCCCCAGCCAAGGACACCAGAGAAAAGGGTTAAAAAAAACTCCTTAACGGGAGGATGCAGAAAGGAAGGGAAAAAGAGGAAAGAAAAAAAGGGCCGTTTTACTCCTGAAGCAGAGAAGCCAGCAGTCTCAAGGTTTGGCAAGATAAAGTTGCCAGGTGCTTCTCATGAATTCTGGGAAGGCCACAGCAAAGTAAAAAAAAAAAAAAAAAGCGGCGGGGGTGATGGACTTGAGAATCAATCTGCAATCTGTACCTAAGTAGTCAGTAGAGGAATCGTGAAGCCTATAGGAGGAGGATTCATAACGCCTCACACCCCACCCAACCTGCTCTTCAGATTAGCTGAAAGCCTGTCTGTGCTTCCTAAGCCAGATGTATAGTGCTATTGTCTTTTGTGTTATAAATTCAATAGAATGTTCTAACTAGATATCACATTGTCTACAAATAAAGTTGTCTTTTATTTCTTTTTAAAAATATATATTTTATTGATTTTAGAGAGGAAGGGAGGAGAGAAAGATAGAAACATCAATGATAAGAGAGAATCATTGAGGGCTGCCTCCTGCATGGCCCCCACTGGGGATTGAGCCCACAACCCAGGCATATGCCCTTCGTCAGAATTGAACCTGGGACCCTTCAGTCACAGGCCAACGCTCTATCCATTGAGCCAAACCAGCTACAGCTGCATTGTCTTTTATTTCTACTTCTTGTTGAACTGTGCTGGCAAGAACCTCCAAAACAAGGTTGGATTAAAGTGGTGAGAGCAACATTCTTGTCTTTTACTTGCTCTTACAGGGAAAGCATTGAGTCTTTCATCACTAAATATGATGTTACCTGGAACATTTCTGTAGATGCCCTTTATCAGTTTCAGGAATTTTGCAGCTTTGCAATGCCCTGTGAATCATACCGGGTTTTTCAGTTTGGCTGATGGGACTAGGTCCTATTCCTGACCCTGGGTGAATTCTGGGCACTGTTCTATGAAAAACCTCTCAAACTATGATCAGGTAGAAGAAATTTTCTTCTATTCCTAGATTGCTGAGAGTTTTTATCATGAATAAATTTTGTCTAATGCTGGGTGTGTTTTTTTTTTCCTATCTCCTGTTATGATCATGTGGTAATTCTTATTTGTTGTGACAGTATCTTGATTGAATTATGATGTATTCTTTTTTAATAAAAAGAATGTGGCACCATTCTAGGAAAATATTCTGAAACCTCATCCAAGCTGGCAGGTAACAATGGGGCAATTGAGGAGTGCCACCTGAACTGGGTGAAGGATCGGGATTGGCTGCTTGTTTGCCATGATGTTGTCATTTGGTCCCTCACTGTGATGTATTCAGTGGGTAAGTGCTGCTTTTCTCCTGTGATCTGAGAGTAGTGTCTGAGCCCCCAATGTTATACAAGTTGAATTTCATTACATTTTGAGTTATTTCCAAAAAAGTTTACCCTCTTCTCAGTGGGAAAAAAACCTGACAGACAAACACCAAGCCAATGAATATATTGAACACTAGAGCACCCATTTCTTCAGGGTAAATCTATCGTTTTTTTTTCTCTCTCATTTTGGATCCCCTTGGGTGTGATTTATCGGGAGAAATGTGTTTCCTTTCGAAGCTGTAGAGTGCTAACAAGATATTGGCATGGGCACTATTTATGTCTATGTCATCCATTCTATCCTAACCCCACATGCCACTCCTTATGTCCCCTGTGTAGAAACCACTGAATGGGAAGGATGTGTTCCTGATATCTGTTACTGAAATTCAGAATGAATTTCTTATTATCACTGATGGCAAGGTGCCATTAAAATATTGCTTTACACTGATGCATTCTAGTTTACATTATTTTTTTTGTTTTTCTTGGAATCTGCCCTTTAATGCTACCACTGCAGGGATGTGTAACTAACATGCTTCAAATAATTGATAAAAGTACTTGGAGAACTTAACCCATTTTTAAGTTGGATACAATCTGAATATTATCTGAATACATTATGCTAAAACATAGATGTCCTGTGCTCATTTAACAACATGTGGAAGCATTTGAGAAGACAAAAAGAAAAGAAACTTCATTTTCTTGTGCAACAAAACAAAAAATGAGGGGAAAAGGGGAAATCTCAGGCTGCTACTGAACTCTCTGAGATAGCTAGAGTTGAAATTGATTCTGGCATGGCTATTAGGAGGGTAATTGTCCAAGAGAATTTTTCTTGCACAGGAAATTAGAGACAGGGAAAACATTATTAAAAGTAAAAATTTGTAGATATTTGAGACTGCCAGAATGTGTAAGCAGCTCTTGTATCCCCTTATGGGATTAACAACTAAATTGAATTTTAGTTAGGCTCAGATTTTGTGCTGAATTCCAAGTTGAAGAACCTTTGAGGAGGAGGAGGGGGGAAAAGGAAAAAGGATTCAAGATGTTCTTTTCATACAGTAAAACCAATCCCTATCCACTTTCCAGATTACATTTTACAATGTTACCAAAAAAGGTAAAGCAAAGGGTTTTATTGTTTATATTAAATGGAAGATCAAAATGTTTTGATTGGTACTTTAGACAAAAAGCCTGGTTATGATTCTGTACAAAATTCACCATGTGTATGTGATTCACCAAGTGCAAGTTAGATGTGACAAGATACGAAAAATATCTGTCACTAAATATCATAATTAAATTTTATAGCAAAGTGGAGAATTGATTGACTAATCCAGAAATCTGGACATGTGTCTACGAGCATCTATGTGTTTGTAAGCATGTGTGTATTTGTGTTGTGTGCATGTATTCATTTTGAAGGGGAAGAGAGTAGCAAGATTAAAAATACTAACTTGGAAAAATTTCTTGAATTATAGTAATTATGCATATTGATTAATTTTGCCAAGTAATTTTACCTTTTGCTTGACCTGTAGTCCTTTGGGTTTTCATTTAAAAGATGCATCTTTCTTGATGCCACACTTTTTATTTCTCTGCAATGATTTAAAGAATAGGGCTTTCTAGCCTGTCAGGTAAACAGACGTTTTTGGACCAGACACAACATGCATTCATTAACAGCTCATTTATTCATGACTATACATTTTTGCATAAGCGAATTTTCCAGATAACGAAAATTAAACCCACGAAATTTTATTTGAACCATTTTAATGGAAAGGTATCAACTTTCTTTATTTCTTAAATAAACCATTCTGATGAGGATTCTGAGTGAGTTCCAGATAATTGTGAGAAGGAAATCCTGTTACCTGGTGAGCAGGAATTAGAGCATACTGTACAATTTAAATTATACTTTTGCATAACATTTAGTTATTTGGAAAATGCTCATGCTATAACTTTGAATGGCAGAAAATGTAAAGCTATATTTTGTGCTATTCCAATAATGCTCTATGGAGAGAGTATGTACAGCAAACATAGATAAAATGATCTATGTTTTAAAATGATCCACATAAAGAACAGGAAAAAGAAATAGAAAGCATCTTGAATTGGTAACATAGCTATTTTTGATAGGGAATTAAAGATTTTTAACTTTTCCTCATTCCTTTTTTATTTTTCAGATTTTCTACTATGAACACATAAAAAAAAGATAGGTGTTTTAAATGTCAGTGGAGTGTTTAAGAGTTGTATAACAGATATTTATTTATGCTCCAGTTACCAGGGCCTGTTACCTACTAAGTAATAAATACAAGTTTTAACATAATAGATGCTCAGAGGACATTCAGTCTTTTACATAAAAACATTTTCTCAAAAATTCTGAGGGCATTTCCATACACAGGCTGCTCTTAAACTATTTTACTTTTTTATAGCTTCCTTATGCAGATTACAATATTTTTTTAAAGAACATACTTATTGATCACACAGGCTAAGAGGTCTACTAGAAGATATCAGATGGGTGACTGTCCCTCATGCTGTATCTACATTGCACAAAGCAAAGTAAGGCCACACCGTTTCTACTTGGGATTCAGTATGAGGACATGCTACTTCAACTCCAAATTTCTGCCAAAATCTGGTTTGCTGCCGAGTTGATCATGTGAATAGAGAACTAAGCAAAGATGCCTGTGCTCCCTGGAATAATATATTCTCAATAACAGTTACATTTCCCCTTCAGTTCTTGTGATAATCAAAAGGCAACAACAACAAAAAAGAAAGTCTTGGCTAAAATCCTTTATTGTGGTTTCTAGGACAGTGACATTTAATATCGTAGAGGAGTGGGTCAGCAATGGTAGTGTTGTTACTTCTTTGATTATTGTTAGTTAAAACAAACTCCAATGGCCATTGAGGCCCTGGTGCCATTGGGCTTATAATCTTCACATCTGTAGTCATGTGCTCCTGTGTATGGATTATTTATGAGTGGTTTCTGGTGGTACACTACTTCAATATCTTTTTTAAATTAAATTCATTTGCATTTAATTGATTAAAAATTATATAGGTTTCAAGTGTACAATTTCATGATATAGCCTCTATATATTGCATTGCATGCCCACCATCCAAAGTTAAATCTTCTCCCATTATCTGTGCACTAGTAGCTCTCTGTGGGGCCTGGCTGCTCCTCGCCCACTGCCCAGAAGCTCTCCACAACCCACAGGCCCATTCGTGGCTGGGCACAGAATGCTTGTGTCATTGCTGTGGCAACAAAGCAATCATTCCACCAGGTTGCTAACGCTGCCCACTATCAGTGGCCACCCCCCTAGGACTGGGGGACTCAGGCAGGGCTGAGAGGACTGGATGCTGCCATCTTTGTGATGGAATGAAGGTTAATTTGCATATAAACCTTTTATTAGATAGGATTTGATCCCCTTTACCCTTTATTACTCTCCATGCCCCCTTCCCTCTGGTAACCACCATACTGTTGCCTGTATCTATGAGTTTTTGTTTTTCTTATTTGGATACCTTTTCACAGGTGATCTTGATCAAGATTCTTAACCTCTCTGTGCCTCAATTTTCTCATCTACAAAATGAGACTAACCTTAGAATCAATTTCATAAGGACACTGACCAAATTAAATGAGATAATTCATGTATCATGCTTAATGTGGTACCTAGAACATATTAAGTATTCATAAAATATGATTATCTTTTACTTATGATTAATAATTATCAAACCTGTGCATGTAAACATTTATAAATTCTTAATGTGCCAAAACTCTTATGAGAAAACAGTAATTTTGTGTCGAGAAACAATTCCAGCATGTAATAATTATAAGAGTTTCGTCAAAAGGTTGTTGGGGCTTAGGGCTCAACGATGGCTGAGCCACATATGTAGTTTATCTGTTGGAAATGGCTAAACCTAAACGGCACTTCCCCCAAACCTGAATAGGATAATTGTTAACTGCCAGACAGCTCAGGGCATTTTATTACCTCCTGTTGGCTAAACACCTGAACAGCTGTAGGCTATTCCCCAAATTGACATTGTTTCTGTACCCTTTGATACCTTTCAAAGTGTATATTTCCACCTTGCCTTGGGACAAATTGTATTAATAAATACTACAGGGTTCTTAGACAGGGTAGAGTCTTTAGCTCCCTTCAGCTGAAGATGCTCTGACCCCCCAATGCCTTTCAAAATCATCTTTAATTTCTGGACTCTTTAATCATCTATGCACAGCCCCTTTCTCCAGAATGCTGAACCCTTTGTAAGGCTGGGAAAAGAACCCCAGCATTATGACACCCGAATGAGGGACACCAACAATTTTGACCAGGCAGCTGACAGTTCAGAACAGGGGTTGGCAACCTGTGACCGTCAGGCTAAATTCAAATGCTGACATGTACATAAACATACCTAATACTATTGGACCTTATAGCCAATCATTTAAATATCATTTATGGTGTTTTTGTGCTACAGTGCCAGAGTTGAGAAGTTGCTACAGAGACTGCATAGCCAGCAAATATTTACTAACTGGTCCTTTTCAGAACATTTTTGCCATCCCATCATCCAGATCACAAATAGAATACAAGGAATCAGGGAAGGATAAATTAGAACTAAAGGAAATGCAATGCTTAGAGAAACACCAAAGGAAGAGACTGTCTGAGAATTACTCTGATTGGCTAATAAGCAAGCAAAACAGTAGAAACCATACAGATACAAGTGATACAGAAGTAAAATAATGTCCAGGAATCAGCAGCAGTCGGTTTAATTGAAGCCAAAGGGAAGGATCCGATTGAAGGGAAATGGAAAGGGTAAGAAAGAGCAAGTCAACATAAAGTTTCATATTATCAACCAAGGCTAACAAGGAAAGCCATCTGCATGCTGAATAACTGTATTTCAAAGCAATAATAAAATACAAAAAGTATTAAGTAATGTGATGGGTAATTCTTTAAAATACTAATAAAGGTATGCACATTTCAAAAATACTGACACCAACTATAAGACAACTAGGGCAGAGAAACTAGAACCTAGAGAAGCTCAAAGCAGATGTCAACCTTTTGAGAAATGTATGAAGATACACGAGAACATCAGGCCCATCCAGAGATAATGATTGGAAGATGTCCTTCTGCCTGGGGTTACACAGTCTTTGGGAAGATTAAGGCAATAGCAGCTTCCCAAGACAAAAAAGTCATATAAAGCATCAGACCAGAACTACTACTCTATTGAGGAGAAGTCACCTCTTCTGTGCAATAATGATGCCAAAGCTACAAAACCTTCCATCACTTCCCCTGTCATAGGGTTGGCTGTTGATGTATGAAGGAACCAAATGCTGATATGTAAATAAGCACCCTAATTGGTTTGAGTCTATAATGTTTAAGTCTGTAAACTATATCAGTTATAGTTAATATAAACTCTTTATTCTTAAAATTAGAATAACTTCTCTCCGGCCTCAACTGGAGACAATAAGATTACAGGCTACTGAGTGGCTGACTGACTGAACTGAAGGCCTGAAACCTCCTGAGTCCTCATTCAAGCCGTCACTCAGCAGGAACTTAAGTTGGAGTGAAGCATGGAGGTGCACGTTCAGATGCAAGTCTGCTCCTATAGAACCTGAATTGCCCATAGGATGATCAAACATTTCCCTTCATTTGGATTATGTAGCCTGTTCGCCCATCAATCTTTGGCAAAAGACCAAGGAATGCAGGGAGCAATTTACACTTTAAATGAAACTAATGGAATCCAAACAGACATATTACTGGTTCTGTCTCCAGGGAAGAAAATTCTTCCCATGTATTATGTTACTATTTTGGAACTGATCACTACCTATTGAGACATTAAGTTCATTAGATTTATTCTGCACTGACCCTCTGAATTGAGTGATTTCTTCATTGATGCTGCTTTCCTGGCTCCATCATCATTACAAGGCACATGGGAGAGAGACTTGGGAACAGTATATGGAAGCTCTGCCCTATCGTGCATCTGCTGGGATATATCAAAAGCAGTGAGGGATGCAAGGTTAAAATTAACTCAGTTTAGACTAAAACATCATTTCTATTGGACTCAGAACAAGGTGCATGAACTAAGGGTTCCTGAACCATTTTGTTGCTTTTTTTATTCTAGGAGAAAATAATAATAATGTACCTAATCATTATTGAACTCTGGATATTTTAACAGTTTGCAGAAATGTGGGTTTCAGCCCACAAAAAATTATAGGAGAAAACAAAGACTGGAAGGAAAGTCACAAAAATGTTAAGCTTTGTTTCATTTGAGTAGAGAGAATACTGATTTTTCTCCTCTATTTTTTTTATTTCAGTTTTACTAATAATTACATGTATTCTAATATAGTGGAGAAAACATATAATAAATTACATTACATTAGTTTACCTAATATCTTCCAGCATATTTGGAAAAAAAAAGGACAGAAAAAGAAAATTAGCTTATTTCCTGCTATCACAGATGGATGTCTAGGAACTACATTTAAAAAATGATTTTGATAAATGAGAGTAGGCAAATAATAACATTTTTCTGGCATTTAAGCCTAATATACATGAATAAAAAAAGACACAGTTTTACCTTAATGAAATATGTTTGCCAAAAATTCATTCATTTTTGTCATGTGGATAAATAAATGTTATTTCCCCAACTCCCACCTTTGTCTACTTCTGTTTCCTTTCTGCCATTTTCTTTTTTGATTCTCTTTTCTCCCCATCTCCACCTTTATTGTTCAGATCACACAATGAACACATTGTTCAAGTACATAAAATAAAGGTGTGTTTGTCTTTTGAGATAACAGACTTTCCATTTTGCACATTTATTTTTCCATCTTGCTTCCTATTCATAAATTACATGTGTGAATTGTTCTGTGTTGCTATTAAAATTAGGTAGATATTATTCTAATTCAAGAAACAGGTAGTAACTAGGATGTATTTGCAATTAATAAGAATTTTTTGATATGCCTACATTACAAGCCAACATTTAAAACTGCATTTCTCAGCACATATACACTAAAATGTGTATTTTAGGCCATTATAAGTACTATCAGTACAAAAACTGCTCCTGTCTAAAACAATTTGTACTTTTGCATTTGCAATTTTCTTGGTCTATTATAAACAAATGCACATTTTATAGAGCACATTTAAATGCATTATTTCCGTGCTTAAAAATGTACTCTTTAACAAAGAGCATTAAGAGAAATGTTAATGTAGCCATTTTACTAATTTCACGCGGGCAAAGGGTGAATCAGTTGAAGGTTGGGAATTCAAATAGAGTATCCTGGCTGTGTTGACAGGACATGTGATCCTGTATATTCAGAACAGCAGTGAATCAATCAGGCTGAACCTGACACTGCATGTGACAATATTACCCGGCCAAGACCTGCTGTCGTATATAGTGTAGCATGCTTCCAAGTCAGAGAAGTCTGTGTGCGGGCTCTACCACTTACCTGTGTGGTCTTGGGTGTTTCTTATTTATACTGAAATTGACTTTCTTCCTCTTAAGTGGATATGGAGGGAAAAGCATCCATTTCATAAGGAGTCTGTAAGTGAAACAATGCACATGACCATTCCACATGAGTGGTCTGTATTTAGTGTTCAACCAGTAGAATATGCCACAGTTTTGCTTTTGTCTTTGCCCACCATCTGTCCATGACCAGTCATTTATCCCACAAAGCAGAACCCAGGTTCCTTAGACCAGAACTGGTTCCAGTGGCTTAACCACAATGCCAACTTCCTTGATTTTCCTTAGCCATCTATAGTCCAGAAACATGCTAATCCAGCTCCCACTGTGTGCACAGTGGCATGATAAGCATTCTCCTTGGAGAAAAGAAATAGACTGTGGTACCAAAAAAACACAATATACCCTCTAAAATATAAGAACGTTAATGCTAAAATTCTCCCAGTACACACTGGGTTCCTGATTCCTACCCCTCCACTTCTTACCTGTCTACAAATTTCCAATTTGGTCTCTTCCATTGGAAATCCTATATAATAAAGAATTAATATGCAAATTGACCATCATGCCAAGATGGCCATCCCCATGTGTCAAAGATGGCCATTTCCATGTGGTCAAAGATGACCACCACAAAATGGCAGGCAGGGGAGGGCAGTTGTGAGGGATCAGGTCTTCAAGGGAGGGCAGTTAGGGGGCAATCAGGCCTGCAGGAGAGGGCAGTTAGGGGTGACTGGGCCAGCAGATGAGGGCAGCTGGGGATGATCAGGCCTGTAGGGGAGGACAGTAGGGGGAGACCAGGCCTGCAGGGGATTGCAGTTAGGGACAACCAGGCCAGCAAGAGAGGGCAATTAGGGGCAATAAGTCTAGCAGAGAAGCAGTTAGGTGTTGATCAGCTGGCAGGGGAGTAGTTAGGGGGCAATCAGGCAGGCAGGCAGGTGAGTGGTTGGGAGCCAGTAGTCCTGGATTCTGAGGATCGGGCCTAAACAGGCAGTCAGACATCCCTCAAAGGGTCCCAGATTGGAGAGGGTGCAGGCTGGGCTGAAGGACAACCTCCCCTCTGTGCACAAATTTTGTGCACCAGGCCCCTAGTGTGTGTGTGTGTGTGTGTGTGTGTGTGTGTGTATATATATATATTTATATTTATATTTATATA